>JAVDPK010002238.1:353547-384525 GCA_034780415.1 Cichlasoma orientale | reverse complement strand
TTTATGAAGTTCAGTGCATTCACTTGTATTAGTTCACAGCGCAGCTTTGCCTCCTCCAATATGGCGGACACACAGTTACGTCGTATCTATGTATATATATCTATGGATGTCCAGTTAAAGTAGCAGGCGTTAGGACCGCGCGGAGCTCTCTCTCGGTTGGCTGTGGCTCAGTATGAACCGTTCGTGCTCCGCGGCCACATCTACTATATAGATAACACCTGGACGACGGAGCAGCATGTATCTTATCATGTAGCTCAGCAGCTCTGGGACTGTTACCTGACAAACCTGTTAGTTTTTCCTTTATGTTATGCGTTCAGAATGATGTGAGGATGGCCAAGCGACCGGGGACTGACGACGGGATGGTGACTTCGCCCACCGTTCTCCGGAATTTCGCCGCCGATTTGAGCATCGGAGACATGAACATGGACTGCGGCGACGGAGCCGAGGAGATTTGCTTGGAAGAAATACTGTCTTTGTACAGCCAGCCGATAAACGAGGAGCAGGCATGGGCGGTGTGTTACCAGTGCTGTCGGACTTTAGCACAGAAACACCGGAGGAAAAGCTCCAAGTCTGCCGGTGTCTCATCGGTTGAGTATCCGAGGAGGATTGAGGGACCCGGGAATGTGACGCTCGGGAGAGACGGCACTGTCAAACTACACTTTGAAGACAGCGCAGGTAACTACCGAGACCGGACAGGTGTCGGCATTTGCTTTGTCTGTTATGAATAACTGCGTAGGTTAAACGAGAGACACTGATTTTCAACAGGCAGCCATTAAAAAAAAAAAAAAAAAAGCATTTTCCTCCTCATCACTGACAGGCCAAACGAACGAAGCATCCCTACGAAGAGGCCATATTGTTGTGGCTGCCTGTTTCCAGCCATGTGGCGATTTTGTTTACAGGCGCCTGACGCGCTTGTTAATAATACATCACAGATCACCGCAGAGCTGCTGGGGAATCTCAAAAGGCCACGAAAGCTTGTATGATGAATTATTCACGCTGAGGGTTTGTTCTCATAAAAGCGGCTGATATTTACATCACAAACATGATTCATATTTTCGCTTGATTCAAACGGGTGTGTAAGTAGGACTGCCTCACCTCACGATGACTCTCCATCCGTACACATCGGTCAGTTAGTCAGCAAACACGAACCACGTGATCTATTCAAATTGCAGGGCACCTTGGGTCCGGTCCAGTGCGAGACTGCGGTGAACCCCCCCCCCCCCCCCAACGAGGCCAATGATAGATGAGTCATAGATGCTCTCTGTTGTGATATTTTGGGTGAATTGGGCACCATTTTTGGGGGTGGGGTGGCCAGGTGTTGGCTGCAATCACCTGAGGGAGACGTTACACACAATGGAAATGTAGTTGGCTGGAGGTTTGCACACGCGTGTTGACTGTATACAGTGCGTCCACACAGTTTTTGTTTCCCGCAGGCTTGTGCTCCACCTTGACTATTTTTACCCAGAGTTCGCACAGTTTAGGTGATCATTGAACTTTTTCACTAAGCAAAAATGCCCAAATTTCGCCTGTTTTATTAATATAAACAAATTTTCACAGTTGCTTGAAATCCTTTAATTTTGTATTGATTTTAACAAAAACATTTCAAAGATGCCGCCAGAGGGGTTTTCACCGTTTTCCGACAAAGAATTTGATTGATTTCGTGATATATGTACCTGCCTGACTATATGGTTAGGCACTTAAAGAGCAGTGACTTGGATTGTGTTTTCTAGACATCAGCTTTCGCTTAAGATCCAAGATGAAAACAATCAACTTCTGTAAGAACCATATAAACAAACAAAAAACCAGCAGACCTCTGCGCACTGAGAGCTACACCTTAACATCTGTAGTGTATTTTAAAGCACTTTCTCTATTCAAAGGAGAAATGCTTACTCCAGAACAGCAGCTCAGGTGTGTAGGAAAGTGCGCATAATGCCTTTTTAACTGCATTCCATTAATATTTCAGAGATGAGGTTGAGCATGCCTGTCTGCATAGCCACATGCTCTCCGAAACCCATTTGAGTTGTTTTTAAAAGCTTGTTTTTTGAGTTGACCCTTCGGCCCGGCTCTGCCTCGTCTACGCTAACCTGTAATGCTGCCTTCCTGTGGATCTCACACTCGCAGAAGTGCTGTTTAGCATCTTTGCACTACTAAAAATAGAAGAAATGTGTTGATTATGTGTTGTTGATGTGCACTGACTTTAGGACTGCACATCAGTTTGAGATTATGGGGAGAGTGCTCTGCCACTCCTACTCACTAGTGGCTGGAGTATTTTGGTACAGCTTGTACGTGTCCTGATTCCTATTAGGCCCGGTGATGAGAGAGATGTGAGACCTATTAGGCATCCAGCAGCTCAGCAGCTAGTGTATTACACCAGTATCAAATCAGTGCTTATGCAGCCTGCATATGGCCTGCATGAGTCAGTGACAAGGTGGCATGATTTGGCCAGCTCCCAGATCACCAAAAATAAGCTCTTGAACCCCTCTAGTGATATCAGCCTGGATAAAGATTTTGCTGTGGGTGGCTGTCAAAAAAAAAAAAAAAAGCAGCAAATGAAGAAGTGTTTATTTTCATGATGCACGGCAAACAGAATCAGACTAATAAGCAGCACCAAGTCGAAGCCTATTTTGGGGTGAATTGAGGCGTGATGAACACACTGCAGTCAGATCAGTTTACTTGAAGCATGAGGAAAGAATACATCTACTTCCTCTCCTCAGTGAGACTTGATAGGCCAAGCCTGAACGCTGCATGGGATGAGACACTTGTTTACCCCGGTTTCAGTGATTCATACCAGCAGGAGGTTTTTCTATCCCTTCTAAATTTATTTGACTTGAGGCTAGTGATGGGTGAAGACTTGGCAGCTTAATCAGCGTGTCTATCTGTGAAAACCGCGAAGCCCTTTCCGCTGCACAGAGCTTATTTGAATGAAAAGAATAGTTAGGCACTACACACTCCTCTAAATATGTCCGCTGAGATTTACTTGCCCTGCAAGGGCTCTGGCTGAGCCGCCTCTCCTCTGCTGGGACAAACAGAGGACCCAGTGTTTCCTGAATGAGTGTTTATGGGTAATTGTTAGCTGTAATTTAGTGGCCTGCACAGAATTGTTGTACACTATGAAACAAATATTTTCCCTGGATGTCTCGTTAAACAGTAATTCTGATTTTTATTTGCATACTTTATGAGTTGAAGTATAAATGGCACCAGTGTTGGTATGCAGAAAGATTGCACATCTGGCCAAAGTGTCTCATTTATATGCAATGACCTAATTTTACAATCTGGACTGCTGTTAAAGTCTGTTACACTTTCGTTCTGTACTTTAACCTATGACCTCACTCTTACTTATCCAGAGATCAGCTCACTGTCACTGGTATCTTAATGAAAGCTGATCTTCCTAGTCATGTTTTTTGCCTTTTTGACCAGGTTTCGAAGCTTTTGAAATTTGAGAATTTGCTCGTTTTCCTTCATTCGCATTACAAGTGAAAAATCTTTGAGTTGTAATGATTTGAAAAATAATGGTCACGTTAAATACTAACCAAACTCACCATTATTAGTAGCACAGGGTGAAAGTAGCCCTTGCATCAAGAGGAACCTGACTGATGCTGGGATGAGGATGTAAAATTCAGATATCAACTTACTGGCTGATATTTGTAAGTATGTTGGAATTGTAGTGAAAAGAGAAAATGCAGATGTTTGGTCAGGACTTCTTGGTGACATATTTTAATACATTGGTTATTTATAGCGTAATTTGTCAACATGTAAGCCTGATATTATGAACAGATGTGTTTGAACACAAACCACAATCTTTTCCTAAACTTAAAGTAATTTTGACACATAAACCTATCAAAGCAGCGATCTAAGGTACGATGATGATGATGGCTTGTTGTTGTTTTTTTTTTTGGTCTGACTATAAATAACTTTATCAATAAATGCTTTTTTTTTATTTATTTTTTTATTTTTTTATAAATATTTACTACTACTGCTGTTTAAGAAATTGGCACATTTGAGACAACAAACCTGTGGATACTGGTATATCCAACATCAGACAATAATATCAGGTTCTAGCGATATTTAATTAATCCCCTGGGAGAAAGGAACTCCTCCTGTGTACTTTTTAAGAATATTTTCAGGAATTTTTTTTATTTTGAATATTTGTAGGAAAGAAACCAAAAATTTAGCCTGCTCCTTCCGTTGTACACACAGCAATCCACGTCCTCAGAAACGGTCTTATCCAAACAAAAGTTCAAACGCAGCTTGGAAAATCTCGAGGCAGTGCTGTGTTGGAACAATAATTCATTCATTAACCTAGTCTTTTTTTCCAAAACATGAAAGGCAATATAGTGTGTTTTTTTTTTGGAAAGTGGCGTGAAGACTGAGTAATCTTCCACCTCCGATGCAGAGATTTATCAAAAGGTTAGAGCTGAGGTATTGATTTCTTTATTCTTACTTTCCATTTTGAGCAGGGTATCCATTGAAACAATAGAGAGAGGGGGGGGGGCAATGTTTTTATGGCGGTCTTCAGAGTTTGAATGAAAATATTACTACAAGCAGCCCCCAGCGGCTGGTTTTGACATCTCAGTCTGCCTCAGGCGGTGCGCGCGAGGAATGCGCGATGACTTGAAAGAAAACATAATAATTTATTAACTCGCTCGTTTTACAATCTTCTTTAGTTCTGTTGCGTAATCCTGCTCACTCCTCCTAAGCTTCATTTTAATATTTAACACCGTGTGACTTTTCTCTCTGCCTGTTTGCTTTGAGATGCCTTTGGATGATTGTACAGTGCATTCCCATAAATGATTAAGAGGGTGCGTTTTACTTGGCGATTGTTACTACTTGCACAATGAATAACAACCTCATTGTATGAGTGTGAATAACTCTCCTCTCTGCTCTGTCATTACAGATAAATTCCACTCAGCCCCAACGTCATTGGAGGTGAGTTCACATCAGTTTCGAACACCAGTTTTTCCTTTCAGCGATTCCAGCAGAACACGAGGAGATCGCTTAAATGTTTGTCTTCTCGTTTTGTGACGTTTTTTTAAATTAGCTTCAACGCAGACAAAACAGTTTCACAATCTGTTGTTATTAGTTTGACCACCGCTGATGCCATTAGTGAGGAATGGCACCACAAATGGGCTGGTGTGGCAGCTGTGGTGCAATATTGTTCACTCTGGCCCTGAGAGGAAAAAAAAAAAACACTTCCTTGTGTTGTGTGAGTGCAAGCAGATATTGAGCATTAGACAGTTTTCACTTTACAAACTGAGAGAAATGTTTGAGGTGTAAAAATGGCCCTTCTCAGCTGAGGCACATCAGCCGCTGGCTGCATAAATGGGTCAAAAATGACATCCTTTCTAGTGCATCTCAGCCAAACCCTGTGATGCGCCAAACATGAGTGAGTGGGTGCGAAGTGGTACAAATGGCCGTATTTATTACTTTGATTTGTTTTTGTGTGTGTGTGTGCTGCACTTAAATGCAGAGGAGCACTTAAAAAAATAAGTAAAAAGAGCACTGCTATTGTTCATTAGTGCGTTATTTTATTTTTAGCTCTCATAACCTCAAATATTATCAGCAAAACTGCATTAAAAGAACATGTGGCCCACGTGTGTTTGCCCAGCAAGAGGTGCCGTATAATGTTGGGAGGAGAAGTCTTCATTGTGTGTGTACACAGAGGACACTTTGTGTAATTAGTCCATCAGGTCTGAGCGGTTCATGTTTGTCTTGCAGTTCATGTGATCCCAGACATGCACAGTATGTGGCCGTTTCTACACGGCGAAGTTTAACATAAAAATTCCTTTCATCAGCTGACGGTCACGGCTGAAGCTGAACTGTGGCTGCTGAAGTGAAAATGCTTCTTCTCTGCTAGTTCATGCATCTGCCATCTTGCTTGATTGGTTTCTATGAATAAGCTGTGAAGAGGGTGTGTTTGCCTTGTTTTTTCCCTCGGCGAGAACGTCTTGCATAATGGTTGTTATTACTAAGTTTATCCAATAGCGTGACAGTTCCACAGCGTCAACAGTGTGGTTAAAAAGTTTTAACATTTTTTGTTTCAGCTTAAACACACATCTAACTAGAACACTCAGAGCACCTACAAATCCCAGTATCTCTCCGAGTTCTAGAGAGTGATCCAGATCTGGTTCAAAAAAAGTAATGATTTCTTCTCATCGAGCTTCAAGGAACTTTCCTTAGCACTTTTGTTTTTTAAAATAAATTCCTAACATAAAATAAATTCCCCGCTGTATCTTGCAAGAGGAAACAAATTCCTGGATCCATCCTCTCAAGGAAATCCACACCCAAGTTTTATTTGGTGTGTGTGTGTGTACGTGTGTTTTTGTTTTTTGTTTTTTTAAAGATATGCTTCACTTCTCCACAAAGTTTCATGAAAATCATTGTGGGTTTTTTTTTTTTTTGTGTGTAATCCTGCTGAGAGACAGACCTGAGAGACAGACAGATAACATGCCTCCACCCTGGGTTTTGGCCTGTGGAGGAATTACCTGTCACCTGTGCAAGCTCAGTGTTTTTTGTTTTTTTGTTTTTTTTTCCCCCACGTGACTCTGACAGCGTTGATGTCTTTTGTTAGAGCTGCAATTTATTTAAAAACAAAAATGCAAAGCCAGTTTTCATGACACTTGGTGAGGAGAAATCATTACTATTTTTGACCCAGGTCTGGATCACTGTGTAAACATCACCACATTTATACAGACAGAAGGTATTTTAGTTGGTGTTTTGATGGTCACCTGACTTTTCCTTTAGAACCGCTCTGAAGTTTTATATTTTTAACATCTGCTTTTGAAATTTTATTTAACTTATTTCTTTAAAAAAAAATTGGAAGATTTGCGTGAGGAAGCAGAGGATGGCAGACGCTAAAGAAAGAAAAGAGTCAAAACGCAAAGTAAAATTGAGTTAAGGTTAAATTGAATTTCACTTTAACTGAGTGATAATAATATTATTATAAAACTTTGTGAATAAATTTAATTTCAGTGGGCGGCTGGCTAAGCGGTGCTGTTCATGTAGTTTTGGTTAGGCTTTTTTTTTTTTTTTTTCTTATCTCAAAAGGCACTAAATCTAGTCTTGAGCCTTTCCCAGGTGTCGCCTTGGACAGGACGCCAGTCTGTCGCACGGCCGATTTTTAGAATCACCAGTTAGCCTAAGGAGCGTGGAGGGAGGAGGCTGGACCCTGAGAAAGCCCACACAGGCACAGATTGGTGGAGTTAAAGATGTTGCTGTGAGGCAAAAGTTCTACAGATACCTACCCAACAAACTAAATGGTCATAGTTGAATATCTGGGCACAGACCTGCTGAACAGAAGCATGTTGGCATTGTCAGTATGGACATGTTGGCAAGTTCAACTTAGTATTTTGCTCTGATCACTGCTGTGCTGCCTGCCAGCCTCTGAAAACTGGTAGCTGTGTATTTAAGCTTGATTTAAAGTCTTCTAACATTAGGTTGAGCTGTAAATTCACCCCTCACCAATCTGCCTTCAGATAATTTGTGAAAATTGATTTAGTGCCCTCCCACATAGTGTTTATGGCCTTATTCCTGTGTTCCTAATCTTTGGCCTTGTGTGTTTTTTGTTGTGTCTCAGTCTCTTGTGGAAGTGAGTCAGCCAGTACCCCCCCCCCCCCGATCTCTGAACTGAGCAGCTCTCCCTAATGCCTGCTTTATAGCCAGTGAAAATATAATCAAAGAAAGAAACAAAGCAGCTCTTTTTGACATTAAAAACCATTATGAGTTGGACTCTCTTCTAGCTCTGTCATCTTTCAGGAGAAATTGTTTAGTTGTACTGTGCGCCTTCTGTTGTAGCCTACGGGACAAGCTTAACCCAGTTTGTCCTCAGCTGAAGATTAAGGTGAGATTAGTCGCAGTATCCTGTTACAAGTTCTCCACTTTGCCAGATCTGTAGTTTGGGGCCAAATGATTCCTTTTCTAGCAATGATGCGTTAGGCAAAGCCCAGGAATTAATATTGATCTGAGGTTTAGCTTTAGGGAGTTGCACAGCAAATGAGAGTTAATGCAACTTGTCTTTAGGTCTGTTTTTCTATTACTTAATACATTATTCCCTTAAAAAGCTGTTTAAAGTCCATATGGGGACAATCATGTTGTTTCAGATCTGTTTTGTAGATTAAGCTGCTCAGATTGAGTAGAAATGGCATACTGTTGCATTTCAACAGTGTGCAGTAGTGGCTTCCACTCTGTAGCTGGTTAAGCAGGTGCTGCATGTGTCTGTGAGCTGTCTGTGTTTACAGCGGCTGGATGTCTCTCCCTCCACCTTTGTACGAGTCACTGGAGGCGATGAGCTTTGTCTCTGCAAAGACTGCCCTTCAGTCGTGTCAGCTTTGATGTCAGACCGCGCATTTGTGGAAGAAGCAGGATTTTTCTTTATGTGGCTTTCAGTCACAGCTGAGAATTGTTTTGATTCTTTTTTTCTGCATGTTTGTTTGTAAATGCAGCTTTTGAATTCGGTCACAGTCCCCTGGAGTGACTCTCAGTTGGATCCCTGTATGCCTAACATGTACCAGCAACCTCATTATGTTGCACACCCCTTTTATATTAATTGATCAATTGATTTTCTGGACACTGATTGCGCCTCTTAAAAGCAGCTCGTATCACAGTCCCCGAGGTTACATTTCTTGTGAGAATTTCCCTGAATAGGCAGAAACAAAACCACAGGATTCTATTGAGCAGTTAGTGCTATTCTGGTCAGGGTTTTCTATTTATAGCTTCCACTGAATAAATCTATTGCTCATTTTTATGTGGTCCGGTCAGGCTTGAGAGATTAATATTTTCCTTCGTGGTCTGTCAAGTCTATAAAGTTATCAGATCTTTAGCTCTTTGTGGCTTTTGGAATAAGTGGAGCTGTTTTTCCGCTCTGCCATAGAAGCTGTCTCAGATTTGTGTGGTGTTTAGAGCTACTTTAGGGATTCTGACAGCATTTAGGTCAAATTCAGTGGGAGGTTTTTTTTTTGGTTTTTTTTTTTCCCCAGCTGGTGATTAATGGCTGTAGTGAAATACACTGAACTCTCTAGGTTCATGCTTTTTGGGAGGATGTCTTTGCCATTGGCCTGAAGCTGTTTAATCAAAATTGATTCTTTATGTTATGATGATCTCAGTCTCAGCTTATATGTATTTATTTTTTACCCCCCTCTTAAACATTTTATCCTGCATCTACAGTATCTGCTTTTATGCCAGTATTCCACTGATGTGGAAATGATGATGCAGAGAGACATGCTCTCAGGGCTCAGCGTCTTCCAGTCGACTTCACAGCTGAATGAAAACTCAGTGGAGTTTGGCCTGGAGATCCGAAGCAGCACCGTGTCCTGTCACACTAAGAAATATGAAAGTGATGCTGCAGACCGGAGGAGGCTGAACGTCCGCTCCTGCAGTGGAAGACCTCTAGATTTAACTTTGGTTACGTAACTGTCTGTGTTGTGGTGGCTTCACTCTACTGCTGCAGCAAGTGCTGAAGGCTGCTCATCTGGCAGATTTTGTGAAGTCTAAAGGCCACAGTGATACCCAGGGCTGCAGCTTCGAAGTATGATGGCGTTACCTCTGCTCCAGAAATGTGCTGTGTGTTAGGGTAGTTGCTGTAGCCTGCAAGAACAGATTTGTGTAGAGTATTGAGGTTTCTCACATGACATGCACACTTTGCTCGAGAGTTGTCCGCAGTGTTGGATGCTAGGAAAAAAAAGTGGATTCCCAGACTGGTTGGCAGTGGTTCTGAAATTAGATTCAAAGAAAGTGCTGCACCAAAAACCTCTTAGTAATTGCTTTGGCTGTTAGCAGATTGCCACAGTTGCCTGTAATTCATTTTTTTCTTTTCAAGTACTCACTAGTAGTTGAGCAGTAGCA
The DNA here is from genome assembly GCA_034780415.1 of Cichlasoma orientale. NCBI lineage: Eukaryota > Metazoa > Chordata > Actinopteri > Cichliformes > Cichlidae > Cichlasoma > Cichlasoma orientale. Next base: position 374,688 of record JAVDPK010002238.1, on the reverse strand, counting down.
CATCTTGGAACAAAATGTGGCACAAACTGGAAATGCAGACTGTTAACCATCAAAGCAAAAGTTGCACCTTATGAAACTTGTTGGTTGCAGTGATGAGGCACAACTTTTACTTTGAAGGCAAACTGTCTCTGTTTCCTGGACAGTGTTTGTAGACACGTCCGTCACCCCCATTCAAACTAGGATTGCAGCAATATGCTAGTGACCAACACAATCACAAGGAAGTTTTTGCCAACTAGTCGGCGAATACTCACTTTTCCTGCCAGATGGGGCCTTATTTGCTTGATCCTACATTGTCACCACGAGTTTCACATGTGGTCAGGGGTCACATGTCTGCTAAACCACAATAAGCAAATGTCATTTAATTGACGGCTACACTAGGAAATCGCATCAGGAGCCAGGCAGTTTATTGATATGCTTTAATTTAATAAAAAAAAGAAGATCTCATGGATAGAATTGTTGGAGGTCACATAGAGGCTTCTCACATGCAGTTCAGTCCACAGGAAAACTTTAACCAGGCAAAAAAAAGTTTCCTAGCAGACAGTCTGTTTCACAGATCTGAGCATGACAAGTTAATAGTTGTGAGGCAAATTTCATTTAAATAAAAAAACAAACAAACAAACAAACAAAAAAAACAACAACCCATAACTGAGTTTGCATCATTGTACTAGGGCTGCAACAATTTGAGTAACTAGATTATTAAAAAAAAATCTTGCAGTAGAAACTTATTTAGGCATACGAATACAAAGTATTACAACATTAAGCCTTTGTAGGCCCCATTTGTTTTAACAAAAGGACTGACGTGAAAGCAGCAGTGACGAGGATGCTGTCAGTTTAACGTGTGTACACACACGGCGACGTGCAAAGAGAACAAAACAGCAGCTCTTGTTCCTGTAATCACCATTAAAATCTTTACTGGGAAACAGCTGGAGGAGTCCATCATCAAACCAGCTGATCAGCAAGCTCCATGAAGAAAAGCGAACTTTGTAGCTGCTCCCATCCACCATCGTTTGTTTTACACAGCAACAAATCTACAGTAAAGCTGCAGAAGTTAAAATAATACATGCAGATGAACTGTTAGTTTAATCTGACGGCAGCCGTCCTGCTTTATATGGCAGTGACACCTGGAGCAAGCTGGAGTGAATCTAAAGGGGGCCATGGGTTGTGCTGAATTATTATTATTAAGATTAATTAATAACATCGACACCATCAGAATGTTTCAGGAAAAAGCAGGAAACGCTGCATCAAAGCCGAGGACAAACCTCAGTTCTGAGAATGCTGATGTGCTCGCTTTTCTTCATGGTTCTTTTAAAGACTTACAGACACACACACACATTCACCAGCACACTTAAACATGCAGACACACATGAACACACACCAAATTTACCTCCCCTAAGAGATTCATTACTGTCAGAACTATTTTATTTGACATTACTGTACTGGACTAATTAATTTTATTATTTATTTTTTAAGTTCGGCAACTTTTTGAGGCTTTTAAAATGATTGTGTGTTTTCAGAGACTGTAACATTCGATAAAGACGCCCTCAGCTTCCTGAAATTGTGCCATTTGTTTAGTTTGATGCGTGCACGAGATGCGTGTTGACATCTTAAGCTAGGTGGACTCAAATTTATTAAAAACCTAAAGTGAGGCGACCGGATTAAAAGGTGCGAAAGGCCGGATTTGGCCCAAAGGTCTTGAGTTAAAGTAAGTCTGACCAGTTATTTAAAAATAAATTAAAAAGAAAAAAATTGTATTTTAGTGGCCTGTGTGACATAAAAGCTGCATGTATAGGATTGGTAGTCAAACAGCCAGTTTATCACCTGTACCTTGAACCTCACCTTGATGATTATATAATTGGATTATGTTTGATAATCAAACTAGTTGTAAATTCTGTATAAATTGGGTGCAGGACTCGGCAGCACGCAAGCCTGACTTCTTTCCTCCTTGTGTGAGTGTGTGCTGCTCTTCAGCACAAACGACTCATTCTTTGCACATCTGCTTAAGGGTTGACTCACCGACGCCCCCCCCCCCCCCCATCCATCTTGGTTGGTCCTCTTGTGCTGCTTGTCGGCTTATACAACCGAGAATATGACTCAACCTAGTCTCGTTTTTAGGATTGTTTATACACACAGTTCAGCTTTTTGCCATTAAAGTAGTGGGAAGTTGTGTTAGTTACAGGTAAAACATACAGTAATGGGAAAAAGTTTCCAGGCTTTAATGTTGGTAAAGCAGAGTTTTTCCTCATACTTCAAATTGCTGGAGCATATTTTCTCACCCTTGTGTCTGAAGCACCCATTTTTAGCTCATCCCTCTTTAAGATCCTCCACTTGGAAAAACCTGGTCTGCTCAGCTGGTTCAACGAAAATAAGTCAAAGGTGGTTTTCTTGGCTTAAAGTGGTCCTTTGGAGGCTGACTGCATACATAAGCTCCATTGGTCCACATATGTTAAGGCAGAAAGTCTGTGTTGCCTGGCCTAACAGAAGTCTGTGCATTTTCCTGTTAATTTTGGCCATACAGTAAGTAAAAATTACAAAATAATGTGTTGAAGGTAACAGTCCTGAAGATTTTTCTTTTCAGAGACACCTTAAACCTCACAAAAGAAGAAGAAACCTTCATATTGTAGGAGGCGTCCTTGTGACAAACCACGGAGTTGAACTGTAAACATTCAAACCAGAATCAAAACCAGAGCAAGAGAAACTGGGACTTTTTTTTTTTTTTATGCAGTGTAGTTTCCAAAGTACATGTGAACCATCAGCTAATTTTTAAAAAGTGGCAAACATAAAACTTTATTTTTTTTTTTTTTTTTGAATTTGTTTCAAATTGGTCTTAGAGTTATCCCTCTGGATTAAAAATATAAAATTATTAAAAATGTTGACAGTTCGGGCCTGTGGATATATGATCTGAACTAATGGTACCATAAGCCAGATTAGATGTGCTAACACATGCTAGTGATTTTGGGGTCCTTGGTGTGCTTTGCTTGTCACTGAGACGTCTTGGAGTTCCCAGAATTAGATCTAGCAAGGAGATGAAGGTAGCTGGTGAGGCATTCTTTGCACACATAGCACAAGAAAAGCCTGATGTGCCAGCAGTGTGTTCAGGGAAACAACTTATTTTGGTGTTAAAGGAAATGGGCAGGGGACAAAAAAAACAAAAAACCCAAAGCCATAATAAGTGTTGTGTAAATATTTAACCACCATAACCAAGGTTGGTTGTACTACAAATGAATCATTTTCCAAGTAAAGACACACACCTCCCTAGCTGTTTTTCCAGAAAGCAAACCATACAAATATGTTTAATTATGTGTTCTTTACTTTGTTTTATTGTCTGACAGCTACTGTCAGCTAGAGGTACAGCTAGTACAGACCCATTTTAACTAAATGTAAAAGCTACTCTTAATTTTTGCCTCAAAGCTCATTTGTTTCCAGACTTTTTTCCTAATTTAAAAAAAGTAACTCTTAAATACATTTTTTATTTTAGTTTTTTTTTTTTTTTTTTTTTTAACTCTTACATTTAAAAAATGTTTTTAATTTATTTTTTTTTAAAAAAGTGTACAGATTTGAACATCCAAAATGTCACAATTATTGTGAACTCGATTGATTCATTCGGGGACAGAGGTTAGTCATCAGTGAAAACTTTGTATGCCGTCACTGATTCTCACACTGGGAAGAAGATTCCTGCATATAAAAACGCTCATTGTTGGAAAAACCTTCCCCATGCGATGATGTAATGCAAAAGATTAGTATCTTATTTGTATGTGAAAGGTGAGGGAAGTTGCACTACATTTTGAATGGATTGCTGATTCGCATTCTTGAGCACGCTCCTAAACTGCCCTCACCGTTTCTCACCTAAAGCGGAATTCATTCTCTGATACATTTTTTTCTTTTTCTTTGACGCCCACATGACTCATCCTGCTACATTCCCTAAGAAGCATTTATAAACGTTGGTGATATCCTGTGTTGCCGGTGGTTGTCTAAGAATTTACTGATGGAAACACTTGGTTTCAGTTAGTTTGTTACCACACATGTTATCCCACAGCTTAAACCCCAGCAGTGAATTTTCTGGGTGTCTTATACTTGTTTCCCCTCCTTCCTCTTGTTCCTCCTCTGCTTTGCCTCACTTCCTCAATCTGAGGGTTACAAGTCTTTGTGTGTGTCTGTGTAATTGAACATTTTTTGAATTACAAAGTCTGGCTTTTGATACTTAAGATGTCTTCCCCATTCCTCCTTACTTAAACTCAAAGGGACGTCTTTATGTGTTGAACAGAATAATTGAACTGTTAAAACACTGCCGTGTTGGAGCCTAGACCAGCTGTCATTGGGTGAAAGGTGGGAGGACTCCCTTTACAGGATGTCAATATATTGCAAGGTGCAATATTGAGACAGACGGCCTTCACGCTTACATTTTCACCTACAGTCAATTTAGATTTAGCAGTTAGCCTAACTCTTTGGACTGTGGGAGGAAGCTGGAGAGAAGAACAGGGAGAACATACAAACTCCACACAGGAAAAACCTCAGCGACTAGAGACTGAACTTTTCACACCTTGTTCTTCATGACGGGGTTGTGACCTGCAACTGAAGAAAATGTTCAACTGGAGATGTAGCTTAGTGTGACTGGACGTGGATACAAGAGGTTTATGGATATCTGCACAATTTAGCATCCTTATGACCCATGAATGAGACCCACTGTGCTGTCTGTCACTTCCTATTTCCTATTCCTAGTCTCGCCACCCGCTGCAGTGCATGTTGTCCTAGAGATGGATTATAAGGTTACATAAGACACTAAGGAATAGGATATTTGTTTTAGCCTGGGAACAGGATTATCAGCTGCACACAGAGATGGTTGAGAAATGATAACGGCATAACACCACGAAGATGATCTTTGCCCAGGGAGATCAGGGTAAACAGGTTGGTGCTGGGAAATTCAGAGAATCTATTACTTTAAAATAATAATGCATTACAACTCAAAACACTCAAGGTCACCTTACATAGAAGAGTTAAAACTAAAAATACCAAGTCAATAAAACACGTTTAAAATATGCAGAATTAAGAACAGAGGATTCATGCAACAGGTGGAAGACAGTGAATATGCCAGGATAATGAGGTGCGTTTTGAGATGGGATTTGAAAGTGGAGAGAGTCAGTGTTACAAATGTAATTGCAGAGCAAATGAAGGTTCTAGACCCCATGGTGGTCAAACGGGAGGAAGGGCGGGCGAGAGGGAGAGAAGATCTGTGAGTGGGAACGGGTGTGTTGATGTGCAGAAGCACGGCGGAGCAGAGTTATGGAATACCTTAAAAGTGAGGAGCCGATATTTAACCAGAAGCCAGTGGAGCTGCTGAAGGACGGGTGTGTCATGGAACCAATGAAAGGAGCAGCAGAGTTCTGGATGAGTTGTTTTATGTATGGACACGAGAGGAAAACAAAGAGCCAGTGGGCTTGTACATTTTAAATCAGAATTGATTACTTTTTAATTATAAATGAGCTATTTATTATTTTATGGCTGGCTGTACTCATGCTGTAATAGTATTTTAATTTCATAATAGTGACAGGGATGGAAAAGGCAAACACTATCGTTACCTGGCTATCACCAATAAAAGCAGGTCAGAGATGATACTGCTCTCAGGGTGATCAAAAGGCACATCATTAGGTACAGCACTTAATTCCAGGTACTGGTACCCAACAATTTTACACACCATAACAAGCTGCCTCGGTCACCTTTTTAAGATGAGCGTGTAAACACAAGAAAAAACACTTAAGCCTGTGCTGCACTGTCTGCATCTTAATTCATTAAGATATATATGCGTACAGCGTTGTTACAAACCTGAAAACAAAGGTTTACGTTGGCCAAGTAAAATCCCACAGTTAGGAGTTGCATGGTTTTCTGAGAAAGTGTCAATACTTTTAGCAATCAAATTTTAAATGAGTTTCTTTTTGCCTTGTTGACGTTAATGTACCCAAACGTGTTCAGTCCGCACCCTTTATCTTCTCCCAGACTCCAAAGACGGGTGCAGTACTGTTCTTGGCACGAAACCAAAGCGTATGCAGCCATGCCCATCAAAACTATTTTCACTCACAGTTAACACTCTGCTTAGTTTGGGATGCCTCCCTTTTTCAACAATATACATCTGGAAATAGAACATGTGGTACAGTGATGACAGAGCATTTGCTAAATGCCTTTAGTGACAACGATGGCAGCTGTAAGACTTTGAGCAAATGTCAAAACATTGAAATTAATGCTTGTTTTACATACTGTTTTTTTGTTGACCACCTTCTTCAAAGGTAATTATTTTGTGGTTATCAAAAGCTGTCCACATGAAATGTAGAATTTAAATTTTGAAATCATCGGTCATGAAGATATCTGATGTTTCCAAGGTTATTTCAGGGCAACTGTTCAATTATAATTTTTAGCTCTGTTTACTTCCGGCACTTGTTGACTTGAAGCCGAGGGTTGGACGAGTGAACTGAATGTGCTGCGGTGAAAGAAGCGGCTTTGTGCGATCCGGTGGCGGTTTGAAGCATTAAGATGTTTTTAAATATGCTACAAAAAAATAAGGGTCATGTCCTGGTTATTAATGAGAGGAGGCAGTGAAGAAATGAAATCATCCCCAGATTATGGTAATTATTACTTGTTGGGGGGGGGGGGGGACCTTTAACCTCGTTTTGCATTCGGTTTGAGGACACGAACCGTCTTTCGTTCAGGTGAACTGGGGTTTGTTGTAGATCCGGTTGTTTATCTAGCTTAGGCAGGGGTACCATGAAATGGGGCCTGTTCCATGAGGATGTGCTGGTGTGCTTTTAATTATAGCACAGCATGAGCAGAGGAGACAAACTGAATGTCGTCTGTCAGCTGGAAAGAACATAATGTTGGCGTGGTTAACTGGGAGTAAACAAATTTCAGCAGACAGGAAAGAAATGTTGCCACTCGAGCTAAAAAGAGCCACAGATTTGAACCGATACAGTGAAGATGTGCGCCCGAGTATTACTGAAGTTGTTTGTATTATTTTTGCAAAAAAAAAAAAGAGGATGCATGATACTGAATACAGTAGAAAGTTTATGGACCCTTTTGTGAAATTAGGGAAGTGACTACTCTTCTTTCAGGCATCAGTCTGTCCACAATTACTGCTCCTCCTATAGTATTGGTCAGAATTTAATCAAACTTACACACAGTGGTCACCTAATTTGTGCTCAGGTTCAAGATCAAGGTCACATTTGTTGTTCTCAGTGGATTTTAATTATTAATTTGTGCAATATGGACCACCAGTGATCAGAAAACACATCCCCTTTCTTTCTGTACACATGTGAATTGTGATGGATCAGATGAGCTGCGTCACACATTATTTTTATTTTTTAAGAGCTCTTGTCATGCATGCACTGCAGCCTTGAACCTTTCCTGGCATTACACAGTGGAGTTTGTGCGACTGCAGCTCACCTGTGCAATGGGTCATTTTCCGCCGCAGGAAGGCGCACCCTCGTCACTGTTTGGATAAAGTCATCGAGCGAGTGGAAGTGATGGTCGCTGCCTCCGTGAGAACATGTCTGAGAGATTCTTCTGCTGGATGCTGACACTATGAAGAGTTCATGTGTGAAAATACTCTGTCGTAACTACACAGTCAGACTTATCAAATACACAAGTTGTACTTTTCTCGTCTTTAACACTCTCACTGCAGGCTGGAAAAAAATTACGTGAACACTTTGTGCTGAAGACTTCTCCAAAGGCTACTCTGTGTCAGGTGTTCCAATTTAGGAGATTAGATTGTAAGTGTGGACTGTAGAAGTGCTCCTTGCTATAATTGAAGGCACACACACACTGACAGGTGTAGCTGCTTGTGTGTCTCCGGTTATTATGTGGATATGTGGCTCCATCAGTCTAGTTCAGAATTTAGCTGTTATTCAAGCCCCTGAATAGCTATAGGTATAAAATAAAACTCATCCTGCTCTGTGTGTGTGTGTGTGTGTGTGTGTGTGTGTGTGTGTGTGTGTGGCGCGTCCATGTCCCCACCCGTATAAAATCAACTGAAGGAGCTATACACCCACATTCTGTAAATTTGGTTTGTGGTCCTGTACAAAAATAACCCACAAAATCTTCCCTTCAGGTCATCGACTCACTGGGTGTGATGATCTACAAAGCTCTAGACTACGGCCTCAAAGAAAATGAAGAGCGTGAGCTCAGCCCGCCGCTGGAGCGCCTCATCGACATGATGACAAACACTGAGGAAACTGAGTGTGACACCTGTCCCGACGAGGGCTACGAGGCCACAGAGGAGGAGGATGAATGCGAGGAAGAGGGGGAAGAAGAGGTCATCGTGTCTGCTACCTCCAGCAGTACGGTCAGCAGCATCCGGAGCTATCGGGACGTCATCACGGTAGGTTGATGGGGCCTTGTTTTAAAAAGTATAACAGCAGATTTGTCTCGTGGCCGGTGAGAGAGGCACACAGTGCAGTGCGTCGCAGTGAACGACAGGAGATGCACATTTAACATGATGCTTCCATGCAAACTGACATTTACAGCATCAGTTGTGAGTCATGGAAGTGTTTGGTTTGAAATGAGAGCTTGGTTTGTCTGCCAGATTCCTTGAGCGCATTAAATCTGTTCCAAACACATACTGCTCTAATAACGCTGATAATTAACTGCAGTGTTTTTCTATAGAGCTTCATCAGTCAGATCATTTGCTCCATAACGGATTGAAATGGCATTGCAAATTAAAATAAAGCAAAGTCATTACACGCATATGAAATATGTGGCTTCCTGTTTTGTGCAGGGTATGCCCCCTCTGCAGCCCAACTATCTTAAATTGCTGCGTAGTCTATCCGGTTGCCACATTTTTACAGCTGGTTTATTAAGAAAGCAGTGCAGCCACACACAATCACCCCAACACAAACCTGTTCCCCTGATGGAAGCTGTCACACTGTAAATTCTCCAAGTAGCTTCTGAATATGGCTGGTAATTATAGCTGTGCAAACACACTGGTATTAGGGGAAAATTTCACAGCCCGTTCTCTCGGTGTAATGAAGCTGATGTGGAACACAAATGTCAGGTCTGTTTGCTGCCTGTGTGCATCGACCCTGAGCTCTGCAATCACTCTGTGCAGTGTGTTGGTATGATTATGGCTGCGGCCATATCTGTCAGCTCTACATCCAGTCTATTCTCTTCTGTCAAACAGAGGTGTGTTTGACAATTCAGTGAGATGTGAAGTTGGCACAAGATGACAGAACCTGCTAGTTGGCGTCCCACTTAGACAGGAATGGTTGGATGTTAAAGTGCTGAATGGTTTTTCTCATTGCTTTGGTGAAACGGAGTGAACTGAGGCTACATGTGCTGTTATCCTCTTACAAAGTTAGTCAGTTAGTTTAGATCCACTCATATTCATGCTGATTACGGCTCGTCAAATACTCAGATGACTTTTAGATCACAAATGAAACCATCAGTTTAATACCAACTCTCTAAACTTTTACATTTGCGCACTTTTGTGTGCACAAATTGTGCTTCTAATTTGCAGTTTTCCTTTGTGCTTCATAGAGAAGCCACGTTTTTCATTTTCCATAGATAATTTTTATCAGTAGAAATGATGATAAACAGATATTTTAAGCATGTCTTTACTCTCACTTCTCAGGTGTCATTTCACCCCCCCCCCCCCAAAAAAAAATCAGCTGACAAGAAGGCGACAGCATTTGCTAAGTCACACATTTTTTTTTTCCTGAGCTTGCCAAGCCCATTAGCTGAACATGAAAATATGTAATTTATCTGGTTCCCTATTGTTTTTTGGAGATTATTTGACAGCACATGCATAACTCTGACAGGCAGGTCTTTATTGTCACAACAATTGCACTCAAATACCATGCAGGTCAGGGCTTTAAATGGTGCGGAGCCACTGATGTTGCTCCATCTGGTCAAACAGGTTTAGCGTTATTTTTGTCAAGATCCGCAGCATCACACGATTTTTAAAGCCGCGCATGAAGCATTGCTTTCAGAATGGCAACGTTCACATTGGTCCATGTATGGATTTAAATTCTAAAAAAGAGTTACAAAAGTGTCTATGATCCACAAGCGTAAACAAAGATTAACAAATGTGTATAAAGTTTTGTGTGCTTACAAATGCGGGCTTCAATCCACACATGAAATAAATGAGTAAATAAAATTCCATTGTTTTCTCTTTTGCTTCTACAGCTGTGTTCTTCCCACCTGCCCAGTCCATCAGATGCCCCGAACCATTACCAGGCCGTGTGCCGGGCTCTCTACGCTGAGAGCAGAGAATTACGCACTTTTTTAGAGAAGATCAAGAGTGCCAAGGAGGTATGAATTTTTCACATCGGAGTTATTGCTGATTCAAATGAAAATAAGTGTCTTCTGTACGTACTTAATTTAAATGTTGTTGCTACATTCCCAAAGGTGAACTGTCTGTGATGTGCCAGTGGGTCAGTTCTTGAGCAACTCACAAAGTTCTCATTCTAAACAGTAAAGTTATCAGGAAAACGGAGGCATAAGTGGCTGTGAGAAAGTAGCAAACTCTGAGGGAGATTTGCTGCTCCGCTTTAGTATGTCTGTTTCCTGTGTACATTTAAATTGGTTGAATTCGGATCTGTTTGGCCAACGGACTTATTGCTGGGGAAAGAAAATACCAGAATGGTGCCCAGAAATGACAAAACAGTCCACAAAGTGAACATAGTTCAGATTGACTGAGGCTGCGGGTGTCCCTGGATGGCCCTCTTGTTAGGCCAGCGGAGAGCTCAAGTGCTTGGCATTAACTTAATTCTGAACGGACGTGATCTGGCATCCTGTTTCATGTAGCTGTGCACAAGCTAACAGGAGCTTTTCTCTAAGTGGGATTTTGGTACTGCACTAACTGAGAATTATTAGGGTGGAAACCCTCTCGTGCTGTTTTTAGATAATTATGTGCTTGAATTTGCTTTTTATAATTAAAAATTATACTCTGAGTTTTCTGGGCATATTTTAAAGAAATGCACATTGGGTTATGTCATAAACAGCAGAGGGGGAAGAGGCTGTATCAATTCTTTAAGCCAACTTTCTTCTGATTTTATTTAGAGTATAAAGCCTGTGTTACAGTCATGTGAAAGTTTTCACAAGGCACTGCAAACCTTTAGAATAACTAAGTCTATGTGTACTGCTTCCATAGGCATTAAGAGGGTAAGTAGTAGCCAGATGCTGCTGATCAAATGATTTGTCAACAAGTGTGAGCACCTTTTTATAAAAGCAGGAGTTTTGGCAGTTAATTTGATGCTGTGTTGGCACAAAGATGCAATTTTCCCAGGAGTGGACATCCCAGCAAATTCACTCCAAGGTCAAACTGTGCAATGCTCAGAAATTGCAAAAAGTTTAACAGTTAGATCGGACTCTACAGGCTTCAGTTGGCATGTTTAAATGTTAGTTTAAGTATAGTTTATTGGAAGGGCTGCTAGGAGACTTGGCTTAGGTTTGCAAAGCTGCATCTGAAAAACCACGAGGCTTCTGGAACAGACGAGACCAAAGTGGAGCTGCTTGCCTATAATGCACAGCTCCGCATTTCAAGACAACCAAACGCACCATATTGGCACAAACACCTCATACCAGCTGTCAAGGGTGGTCGAGGGGTTTAAATGCCTCTGGATAATTGCTAATAGGCAACCATACACCGTACCACACACATCACACATGCTTACAAATTAGGGGAGATAATCAGTTTTTCTTTTAGTTTTTCTTACTGCTTCTCTAACAAGATTCTGTACCAGATTCTTTTCTCTTTCAGCCAGCTAAAAACAAATGTAAACACAGTGTCATTGACTTACTAAATGTTGTCATGGTTCAAAACAGGAATGACTCAAGGACAGTGAAGGTGAGCTACATTTGCAGCGTTCATGCATTTAGACATTAGAGGTTGGATCAGTGGCTGGGGGAAGGCTGCACAGGTAGAAGGAATGTGGATGTCAAGCAGCTTCACGTACCCTTAAGGACTTCTTTCTCTGATCTAAATCGCTGGCGTTATGGTCATTTGTCATTTAAATTTAGATTAACCTGAATTAAACTTGAAATAAGAAAAAAAAAAATTGGAAAGCATACAGCAGTCCTGATTGAGAAGTTTTAGTGTTTTTTAAATGCAGCTGACTGAGGCCGTAAGGAAAAAGATTGCACATGTTGAATATATCAAGGAGGTTTATTATGAGCAGTATCACACTAAAAGTAGGTCACCCAGAACTTTTAGTTCTGCATAATGGATTCAGTGGTCGCATGTTAATGGCAGTCATTAGTTACTCATTGACTTTTTTTTTTCTTCTTTGCCTCTCACGTCTGGCATAATGTCGATTTTAGGATGAGACAGCTCAGCTTGGTCATGTGAATCAGCATATATTGATTAATTAACCAGCCTGACATGACATTATGGGCAATATGCCCAGGACCTCAACCTAATTTTAGGCTTTAATAGAGCTGGCCACATATTGAATATCATGACTTTGCTAATTTTTTTTTTTTGGTCATGTTTTCTGTCTCACCCCCTCCCATTCCATGTTAACCGATTTCCGTTTCTCGGCTAGAACCTTCGGAAGATGGAAGGCGAGACTCGGGAGGAACCTGTTAAAGACCTCAATGAGCTGCAAAATGCTGACTGGGTAAGAAGAATATCCACTTAGTACATGAAGTGTCACTTTAATGTGTTGTAGGTGCACAAGTGGTATATTTTCAGAACACGACTGCAACACTCGTGTCACTTTTATTCCGACTAGGCACGGTTCTGGGTGCAGGTGATGAGAGATCTAAGAAATGGTGTAAAGCTGAAGAAGGTCCAGGAGCGCCAGTATAACCCGCTGCCCACAGAGTACCAGCTGACGCCCTATGAAATGCTCATGGATGACATCCGCTCAAAACGTTACAAGCTGCGAAAAGTCATGGTGAGGGTGTCTTTCTGTGTGTAGGTCAAAGGCATTATTCTGTAGTGTGATGGTTCCCGTTTTTATGACATGTTGATATGGTTACATTCATTTTTAATAATCAAATGTATCAATCTCATCCCAGGTGAATGGAGACATCCCTCCACGGTTAAAGAAGAGCGCGCACGAGGTCATTCTGGAATTCATCAGGTCACGACCTCCTCTCAACCCTGTGAGTGTTAAAGAACATAGTGGCGGTAATTGGTATGGAGGACCAAAACTGTCAAAATCAAAATGAAGAACTGCATGACACACCTTATAATTGCGAATTAATTAATTTGCAATAAAAAAATATTTAAAAGAAATGTTGGAATTAATCTAAAACTGTCATCCTAGGTGACCTCATTATTTATTTTTGCTTGATTAAGTTTCAGTCACACAAGCCTTTGAGACCAGTCAGTGATCTGGCAACCACTGTCACTAGGGAAACAACTGGCGAGTCGTTGCTGGCAGTCGCTAGGTGATATTGGAGTCATATGAAAACCTCCTTGCTTTGGTTGCTAGCAGATTGTCACGGTCACCTTTAGTTTGCATACAATACGCCAGCTTGTCTGCAAAGAAATTTGCAGAAATTTGTCAGCTGTGGAATGACAAAACAGAGTTTGAATTATAGCTGTTTGCATGATAAAATAATGATCTTAAAAAAAGGTGGTGGGGGTGAGACGCAAATACCTGTGTTTAGGGAAATAAATGTGAGGTAAATAAAAGGGGAAAATAAGTAAACAAAATGATAGATATAGAAGCAAAGTAAAGCTGAAATATAAATTCATTTTTTTTGTATACTATATTTGACATTTTTAATAACATTGATTTTAATTATGACTCGCTCATTTATTTCTCCCTTTTTTAAATTTGGCAGCCTTAGTCCTCCATAGAAATTGTTTATCGTAGTTTTGTTTAATCGATCCTTCATTTTGAAATTAGTACTGCTGTAACATTAGTTTTATTTACACTCTATTTAGAATACCTCATGTACTGAATTTGCAGTACAGTAAAACTTCATTGAGACAGTGATGTGATAATTGGTGTCAACTGTGCTGACACCAAACGCAGTGACAGTGACATCAATATTTTGTTGTGACTTGTTATCCCAGTGCTGTTATACACGATACTGCAGATACCGGATGACTGAGTGTGAATGATGACGTGTGCACGTCCATCATTACATAACGATATTTTAAACTAAATGATTAATTCTGACTAAGAGAATAGCTGAGTCACTTAATCATGTACTTTCAGAGCAGAAGTGTGAGGGGAAGATCTCGGTTTAATCAAGTACGTATTCCTGTGGTTGTCATGACAGGTCTCAGCTCGCAAACTCAAACCACACCCTCCTCGTCCCCGGAGCCTTCACGAGCGACTGCTGGAGGACATCAAAGCCGAAAGGAAGCTCAGGCCCGTTTCGCCCGACATGATCCGCAGAAACCGCCTGGGTGAGATGCTGACCAACGCAAGCGCACGCACAGAAATGATTCTATTTGCAGCCTGGCTTACAAGCAGAAACTGACACTGCAGCAACTTTTGTACGCAGATGTATTGATCTTTAGAAGAAATCTCCTCAGGGGGCGCTTCGCTCTTAGCTTCCTGCATGGCAACTCTAGATGAGCCTAACCCATCAACTCAGGACATAAAACATTATCCATGAATTAATCATTCTTAAGTGGAGCCATCATGAATACTCTAACAGCCTGCTTCCTGCATTGATCACTTCATTTTATTGGAGGTGTCAAAGTGTTTAAACAAGGATCTGGTTGACTGCAGCTGCGTCTGTAGTTACCCAGAAATGTCCAGGTCTCTGCTTTGACCTTAAGTGACATTCCTGTTTATGTAATTCCAGTATGAAGCACTGCCAGTGCATTTTGAAGTAAGCAGTACATAGGAGGTAGTAATCCTTTTTGGTATGTAATGGTCATAACTGGACAGTTAGACACGGTTTCAAATCATTATAATTTGAAACCATGTCTGTACAGTTATAATCAGTTTAAAAAAAGGAAAAAAAGCAGTGTTCTGTGCAGTTCATAACACACTCCTTTTGTTAGTGGCTTTGGTAAGCTAATATGGAGTTGTTGCATAATCATACATATGGGGGATTGTGCAGTTCTGTTAAACTGTTTATGAAAATCTGAGATTATAGAGCCGTTTTGGACAAAAGTGTTTAAAAACATGGATGATTCTGACGTCGTCATTTTTAACTTTTTCTTTTTCTTCTATTTTGCTTCCTTTTTTTTCCTTCTTCCAAATATGGGCAAATGTCAGTCATGCGACCCCTTAGCATGTCTCACAGCTTTGACTCATCAGGTAAAGTTCATGTCACCTGTTATGCTCCTATTGTTGTGCCCCGTGTTGTATTCCAGGTTATTTTTAGGATCCTGCTTCTCCTGGATTTAAACACACCCACGTTGTTTTTAAAAAATTTTTTTACTTACACTTGTGTTGCACAAGTGTATTTATGACACGCTTCTGTCACTTACTGGCCGTTATTATAAAGACACGTTCCGTAGGTGAGGAAAAGATGGGGTCAGCACAGTACAGCTTCATCTTAGTATGTGTGAAACTTTAATGTTGGTATTCGCTTAATGTCCTGTGGCTGGGATGAGTTCATGGGCAGCCCGTAGGTAAAATAAACATACAAACTCCAGCGAGTGACAGCATATAATTTGGGGGCGGTACGGATGGTGATTTTCCCCCCCAGATATAGATGTTAGTCACAGAGGCTCTCTGTGGTATAGCTGTTCTGAGATGGCCATTGGGCCAGAGCCAGTAATGTGAGATTACGAATCATCACTCTGCCTCTGCGGCCAGCCTGCCCTGCTGGTCATCCTAATCCCCCTCTACCGTGCAATGTGAAAAATTGCATAACGCTGCTCTCAGGAGCCTACCCCGTAGATAAATAGTTGAATGGCAGATGAAGGTTTGAATGTAGCATCGCAGTTCATAAGATGACCACGATCCAAACTGTTGTAGGAGAATAACCTTTAGCACTGTGGCTGCACGCACTGTCTTTCGCTGCTTCCCCGGCACTTCCCTTCGTACACCTCTCCCTCTGTGCTTTCTAGTTTATGCACAATGTATTTAAGCTTGAATATAGACCACTATTGCACAGCATCCTGTTGATTCACACCCGGGGCCTGTACTATGAAGCAGGTCCAACATGCACAGCGTTATCTAGCTGTACTGAGTAACAGCTGCAATAATGCAAAGACGGTTTTCAAGTCGCTAAGTCAGCCCAGGTTTTCTGATTTCAGTTTTAATATAAAAGGAGTGGACAAACGCATCAAGTCCAGTGTAGCATATTTCTCACAAGAGGTGTGTGTGTGTGTGTGTGTGTGTGTGTGTGTGTGTGTGTACAATACTAAGAAACATGAAGAAATTAAAAATATTCCATGCTATCTTAGCTTTATTCTTCCAGCTGTAACCCTGGTGGTGTTAAAGGATCTTTGGGAGCAAGTAAAGAGCAAACGCTTATTAAAACCAGAAAGCAGACTTCCAAATTTTCTCAGAAAACCTCTGGGTTGTAAACCGAGTTAGCTCACTAAGCCCCCAAATGCTGCTTCGTTGTACAGGCCCTCTGCTCTGACAGATGCTTGTTGCTGTCAAGTCCCCCCCGCGTGGTTCTAGTCTGGTGTTTGTTAACGTTTGTGTGCTCCGACTGAAGGTTATATTCCCTCAATTCATCTGCAGGTGCAGGGAAAAGCATCAGCACTCCTCAGGACTTGTTCCGCAGCTCAGGTAAAGCACACGTGTGAAGCGTGTCGTGGTAACTTTGGAGTCTGTGTGACAAAGCAGGACTGTCAGTGAGGAGAAAATCTGTATCATTAGCATGTTGTTGGGAGTACATGTTCCTCAGTTTTGCATCTGTGGTGTCCTGTTGTGATGGCGTAAACCAGCTACTAAAGGAGATAATTTGATTATTGTTCATGTATACATGTAACATTATTTGTAACTAACTCTGTGTAGTGTGTTGGAAGCTGTATCCTCTCCCTTTAACTGGCTGTGTTTGACCCACAGACACTCCTGATGCACAGAGGAAGTTGACTGGCAGCACCCATTCTCTGTCCAGCACCATGGCAGGACCAAATCAGGGTGGAGCGCAGCCACTTAGCCAGAGAAAGAGGTTGCTCAAAGCCCCCACGCTGGCAGAGCTGGACAGCTCAGAATCCGATGTAAGACGCCTGGCTCTTATTACTCGTGCAACTGATCTTCACCGTCATGTCACAGTTTCTTGTATTGAGAGCATCATTACGTCTGAATCTTTTTTACTGTAAAACATTACTATAACAGGAGGAACCCACACGGACCAACTCCAGCTTGTCTTCGTCTTTGATAGAAGACACATCTCCCGAATCCGTCATAGGCACGAAGGGTATAAACTTTGAACATGTTTTATTTTCTGCCCACTTTGAGGATATTGGAAGCTGCTGACAGAAAACCAAATGTTCCCTCTCTGGCATTTCCCTTTTTGTGTCCCATGTCTCCAGCTCCTCCAAAGTTCCTGCCCGTCTCCGCCACCCCGCAGCCAGACAAGCGACAGTCTTCACAGAGGCGACACTCCATCGAGAAGGAGTCCCCTACCAGTGTCCGGCCTTTTGTACCGCCATCCAGACAAAGCTCCAAGTCTTTGGTATGTTACTCTGTGGGGTTTAAATCTGTTGGACTCACTGAGAGGATGAAGGTCATAAAGTTGATGACAGATCTTTATCATTCCAGTTAATAGTAAACGCAGCTACTCAGAAGCATTTTTATGACTCATTATCAATTTGCAGTCAATTGTATGAAATATGGACCTCAAATCTTGTAAACGAATGGAAACCCGTTATTGTGGCTACATCGACCAACAAGAGCAGACATACAATACGTCTGTTGAATTTTCTTGCGTCCTGTGACCGGCCATTTGTTTGCAGTGAGGTCACTGCTTTTCTGTGACTCTGAGCTTGGTCGTATGATTCTAGTGAGGTTGATGGATATAATTGAAAGCACAGGATAGCTGCTGTATTAAGAAGATTTAGGTCCACTTGGTGTATTCTCACCACTTATTTAATTTTAATGGCATACTACTGGTGCCAGATGTAGGTGGTAAAAAAATCAGTGGTGATGCATACTTTCATATAGAGAGCTTCTAGGTTATGTCTTAATCTTTTGCTGAATCCGTGTTATAATTGGTGGTCCTGATGTTTCCAGTGAACAGTACAAACAGTGATGGGATTAATCTAAGCCATTTTTAACATCCCTTCATTCATAAAAGGAGCCTCTTTAGTTGATGTAGAACACTCAGGTCTTTGTTAGTCCGCTTGCTTTCTCATACTCCTGTTACGTCTCATTAACGTGTTTACTGTGATTAGCTATCTTCTTCCAAAGACTCAGTTTAAATCATTTCCTATTTTCAAATGTTGCAGCTAATGGCAGATACCAGTGCCAAGGTAACAGGGCAATTTCCTGTTTATCCATCACCATCGTTTTGTTTTTTAAAAACGGGTCTCCGTGCTTTTTCTTTTTCTTTTTCTTTTAAAAACCAAAACAAGGAGGATGCATGAAAGTGGGAAAGGTGTCCTTTTTTATTTTTATTTTTTTATTACAGTAATGCCATCAGGGAAGTAAGTTTGCATCATTTATGCTGCAGTTGGTTTTATCCATTTTTACATTATTTGGACCGTTTGAGGAGAAGTAAGAAGTGATCCACAGTTTTCCTTTCTTGCAGTAGTGTACAGGAGGAAATGGTCCACTTCAAACCCGTTTGCGTTAAATACCCAGTGTGGTTTAGTTGAGGGAGCTGCCTGAATAGTGTGCAAGAGGCAGCACACATTGGCAGAGTCAGACATCACACGACCTTTTGTACTAGGATTTGGCAGAGTCAGGGGGGGCCTCACATACACCTGTAGGGTTAGGGTCAGGTCCGCATGTGAAACCGCTTATAACTGAGTGAAATAGAGACGGCACTGACAGTGAACAGTCTTCCTTTTAAGGGGTACATTCAGATCAGTTTCTCTGTGTGCACTATTACAAA
Source organism: Cichlasoma orientale (assembly GCA_034780415.1). Classification (NCBI taxonomy): domain Eukaryota; kingdom Metazoa; phylum Chordata; class Actinopteri; order Cichliformes; family Cichlidae; genus Cichlasoma; species Cichlasoma orientale. The sequence continues at coordinate 355,773 of JAVDPK010002238.1, read as the reverse complement.
GTTTTTCTTGTTATAAATATTAAATATTATCCGGTTTATATGTTAAAAATTAATACTATGAGATCATGCCAGAGTTTTAATGATATGAGGTAATGCAGAAGCTTGGCACACTCAGGCATTTATTTAATAAAAATTTTTTTTGCAAATTTTTATTAGATTTTATGCTTATATCCTCTGTAACAAAGGCGCCTGTAAACTCATGATGTAACTGACAGACTTTGAAAATATCCCCTAATGGGTTCATGCAGTTCTTGTATTAAATTTTACTGAGCACACTGTGTGTGATTAGCTCATTGAAATATAAAGTCCTGCCTCTGTGTGAATGTCCTGTTCCCTCTGTCTGCTGGTCAGGTGGAAGCCGGCAGTGGCGCTCAGGGCTCGGTATGTCGCAAAGCATCAAATTGTATCACCTGTGTGGGGGAAAGCATCCTGAATGCCATATAATTCAGTCACCTTGTTTTTAGATGAGTGGGACTTTGTGTTGTGGCCGTTTGAGTGAATGCAACGTCTGTGGCGCACTGAAAATAACTCAGGGAAGATTATATACAAGAGGAGAATCTTAAATAATCCTTCACAAGATCAAGTGATCAGTAAATCAGCTCCCTGAGACATTTTCACTCCTGCAGACTTTTTTTTTTGGGGGGTAAAATTCCAGATGTGATCTCAGCTGGCACCATGATGGGGATTCTCTTACAGATTGTTTCCTTGGAAACATTGCTTATCAAACATTAGAGATTGGTCATTGATCCGCTGAATAATAATAGCTAGAAACATGTTTTTGGTGTAAAGCAAACAGAAAATCTGAGTAAATAAATAAATAATTAATCCAAGAGTTGTGGTCCCAGCATGAGAGGTGTGCTGCATCACATGGAAGTTCTGCATTTATAGTCACTGTCAGCATCACGTGTGGCGGGGGGGGGGGGTGATACTTACAATCTCACCATCTCATTTCATGAGCGGGGACACCGGGGGGGGGGGTGTGTGTGTGTGTGTGTGTGTGTGCTAATCTGTATCTGTGAGCACCGTTTGATGTGATACGTTTTCCTGCAGGAGGAGTTCTGTTATCCGGTGGAGTGTTTGGCTCTGACAGTGGAAGAGGTGATGCACATCAGGCAGGTGCTCGTTAAGGCGGAGCTAGAAAAGTTTCAACAATACAAAGAAGTCTACAACGCTCTCAAGAAAGGAAAGGTACAAAACCACCTGTAAACTTTTGATTTCTGTCAAACTGATCATTTGTCACATCAGTTTGAAACAATGTGCATCACTTTGTCACATCACTTTTTTATTTTTATTTTTCCCCCTCCCCCTCTCTAGCTTTGCTTTTCTTGCAGGACAAAAAGGTTCTCCCTCTTCACCTGGTCCTACACCTGCCAGTTCTGTAAAAGGTAGATTGAATCAGTATTACAAGGATGTGAAAATGGGTCCATCAGGAGGGACGTGTTTGAAATCTGATTTTCCTCAAGTAATGCCACTCGACAATGATAGAAATTAAAAAAATAAATAAATAAATACATTTTTGAAAATGAGAGAAAAAGAAAAATCTGATTGTGTGGAGCGGGTGAAAGAAGTGAGCTCATCAGACCACGCAAATCTGAGTCAAGGCTAAAGAAGCCGAACTGGGTAATGTAGGTTTCCAGATTTGACAAGGACGTGTGGAACCAAAAAGGCTCGTCTCTCTCGCTCTGCTGCATCACTTTTCAATCTTTTTATGTTTTAAGCCTTAATTGACAGTTTGCCCGGAGTGCAATACTAAGTCAGTGAAATGCTTTTTCACTGATGTCCAACTTATCAGTTTTATTTTCTTTATCTTCAGGCCTGTATGTTCCCAGTGTTCACAAAAGGTAGGAGGCTGTTGACTTCTATTTGTTGATTTATCAAAGTGAGGTTTCACACTCTTTAACACCAACAGGTGCCTTTTAATTATTAGTTTTGTATCTTTTTTTTCTTTAATAACCTCAGATGCGGCTGCCGTCCAAGCCCTATTCCACCCTGCCTGTCTACTCTCTGGGTCCCAGTGCTATGGTTAAAGAAGGCACGGGGGCATCTTCTGCCCCAGTTGAGCCAGAAAAGCAGCCCTTTGGGTCTGGACACAACCGGCACAGTCTGCGCAGGAGGTCACTTCATAGTTATCATAATGTGGCTGCGACTGCTATCTGTGTGTGTGTGTGTGTGTGTGTGTGTGTGTGTGTGTGTGTGTGTGTGTGTGTGTGTGTGTGTGTGTGTGTG
>JAVDPK010002238.1:325486-350792 GCA_034780415.1 Cichlasoma orientale | reverse complement strand
TTTACTTTATTTTCCCGGGCAAGATTTTTTTTTTTTTTTACCGGTATTATCGTGAAGGATATATGGCACATTTCACTGTCAACATGAAGTCCAAAAGATGTTGAACTGTTTTGGGGGGGGACTGATGTTGTGAAGTATTAGAGCAATCTGGAACGCACTCAACACCAAAAGACCATGTAAGACAACTCAAGTGGATGACAGAATTATTTCCAACTTCACATCTAACCAAGTCAAGAACACTCTTGAGGTATCATTTTAAAAGGTTAATTAAGAGATTCCTTCATGAATGGAAACACAGAGGGTTTACAACAAAACCGCTGGTTACACTCAAGAACAGGAAGGCCAGATTAGACTTTGCCAGAAAACATCTAAGAGCCTGCCCAGTTATGGAAAAAATTCTTTGGACAGATGAAATCCAAGATGAACTTGTACTTGAATGATCTGATGCATACCACATCATATGTCAAACATGGTGGCTGCAATGTTATACCAATGGAACTGGGTCACTAGTGATTATTGATGATGTGACTGCTGATAGGAGCAGCAGGATGAATTCTGAAGTGTGCAGGGCTACACGCTCTGCTCAGCTTCAGACAAAACTGATCAGTGTTTCACAGTCCAAATGGATACGGACCCAAAGCATACTGCAAAAGCAACCCAAGAGTTTCTCAGGGCAAAGAAATGGGATATTCCTCAGTCAGTCACCTGAGCTCAACCCAACAGAACATGCTTTCAATTACTGAAGGCAGAGCATCTCAAGGGAGGAAACGCAGCATCTGCTGATGGGTTGTAGACTTCAAGCAGTCACTGACTACAAAGGATTTTCATCCAAGTATTAAAAGCAACCCTTATATTTAAAATTATGTTCATTTATCCAGTTAATTTTGTGCTTCTGAAAATGGGGACTGTGTATAAAAATGGCTGTAATTCCCAAACAGTTAACACAATACTTTTGTTAAAACCCTTAAATTAAAGCTAGAAATTTGAATTTCAATTATATATTGATTGATCGATTTACAATCCACTGTGGTGGTGTACAGAAGCTAGAATACAAAATCAGAGTTTTTGGCCAACAAATTGTGGACCTATTATTTTTCAATAACTTATTTTTTAAAAATGTCATTTAGAGTAATGTTCATACTGATGAATATTACATAGAGCATGCTACTCATGCAATATATATGCATAAAATTATTTTTGCTCCAATCACTTTGTGTGTTTATGCAGACACACAGAATAGGCAATGATATGCTCCCCCTTAATGGGTTAGTAACAGATACTGAAAATAACCTGCCCAGGCCACAGCCTCCCTTAAGGGTGACCCTCACACACTGGTTTCTATGGAAAGGTATCGAGCAAACACAGAGTCGGTAAACAATCTGACAAGGCTGCGTATTTGGCAGCAGCTCAGTGAAAGGTTTCACTGGGCTTTCTTATATACTGCTCTCACCGACCGAGTCGACCATTTGACATCCAGTGACATAATCAGAGAAGTCACTGCACAGTATGTGTGCCTAAAATGCTGGTTAACCACCAGGAGTTGCTGAATGCATTCACTGATGCACAGACAGAGGATTAGTGTGAGGCGTTTAGAGGGACCAGGCTAACAAGGAGCCATTTAACTCAGAGACAGCCTGAGCTTGATAATGTGGAGTGTGATGAAACTCTCATTTGGTTGCTTCTTATAGGCAAGTTTAAGCATTTCCAAACTAATGGACAGGCATTAAAGTGTAAGGGTGAAATCTGATCCTAAATCTGTTCCCCTAAGGTCAGCTTTGCTGGAGGGCTACTTTTAAGTAGGCCATATACCTTGCAAACACTGAGCCTCTCAGGGGGACAGTGGTAACTGGATATGAAGCCTTCATGCGGAGTTTCTCATGCCAGACGCTCTGTATGAAGCGAATGCGACCTGAAGGGTCAAGAGGCTGGCACTCACACTTACATAAAGAAATACATTCCTTACATTCCCATAACATCACAATATTTTAATGGATTTTACACTGGGGCTTAATGACGTATGGAGAGTGGATGTGTCACCTGACAAACGGAACATGTTTCTGCAACAGTGTTCCCTTGTGCATGAGGGGATCGTGACTCAGCTAGTCTGCAGGCAAGCGCAGAACAAGCTCAAACTGAAGACCGACAAGCAGATTTTACCACTGCTGATCCGGTTTCATGTTTGGAAAGACTCAAAGCACCAAATTAGAAATGTGATTTTTCTTTTCGGTACGTAAACACAACATTTATGCACATTGTACAAGTAATAGCGCATACAAAAATAAAAAGGAAGTCCCTTAATGTGCAAGTAACAGCAATGCATTGTGCAGTCATTTAGTGAGGAAGTCTTAAATAGAGTCGTTATAAGGATACATACCACATGTTATTCAATAATAAGGTTACCAAGGGCTGGAGCAAAACACTGAATGCATGCTCCATGAGGGCTGCGGGACATAGAGGGATGTAACAGCAATAAAAGTGACAGGTGTCACCATTGAAATACTTATTTGCTTGGACTAATCCAAAACATCACATCTTTTATTCCGGTTCTGTCGTGTTTTAAGTCAGGGAGCTCCTTAAAACAGAACATGCTTTGTTGGGTTTAAACTGAAAATCAACCCCCCAAAACTGGAATAATGTTCCCCCAGGTCACTTAATTTGAGAAAAAAAAAAAGTTCTTCTTTGCAAAATTTCACCAAACATTAGAAGAGCTGCAACTTCGCCATAGGAACGGTTCTCATCAGTGAGTGCCCTCTGATACATTTCACATCTGGGTCAAGAAGGAATGTATTACTTATTACTTATAAAGTGCAAATTATTAGCCATATGTAATTTCCAGTTTTACGAGACAAACAGAGCTCATAGATGTAAATCCCCCATCTGTTTAACTGTTACAAAAAAGTTAAATGCAGCTGCCGTGCAGAATGACAGGCTGTTTTTCAATATCTGGGAAAATACAGTATTAACACTTTTAGTTTGCCTTAAACAAGTGTAGCCATCTGTGGAAAGAGCTTTTAAAGAGCTGTTTGGATCACACACGTGTCCCTGAGCAGCTGCCTCTTCATCATTTCTGGGGTTCTCAGTTCACTTCCACCCCAGATGCTTAGAAATGACACCTCTGTATGCCAGCTGAGCTCTTCTCTGATTCAGATGAAAGTCAGCCCGGCCTTACATGCCGCTGTGTTGTGGCACAGACTTAAGCTGCGTGAAGGAATGCTGACACTCTGACATGGTTTCCCATTTCTGTTAGAAGCCAATAAATAATGGCAAAGGCCGGGTGAAGAACACAAGAAAAGCAAGTGCTGACTAGATGATGGTTCATGGTGGGTTGGGTCTGTTGGACACGCAGACAAGCGCGAGAGAACCATGATCAAACAGCTTGTACGGCAGAGAACCTTTAGAGGTCCAAACGTCTGTTTTTGGGTCGTAGCACTCGAAGCAGTCCGAGTCCTCGATGACGTCGTGGGCATTCAGGATGCGTCCACCGGTGACATAGATCTTGTTGTTGATCACTGTAGCACTGTGATGCATTCTTCGCTCCTTCAGGTTCTCACACTTGAAGAATTTGTTGGCTTTGGTGTCGTAGGCAATCATTCGCCTGGTGTACCCTGGAAACAAGATGTTCATTGAGTCATTGTACTATACGTGACATCAGCAAATCCCCTAAAAACACCAAGGTCAGCCAATCAGTGCTGTCTGCCCAGCCAAATATAGCTAATTCTTCCATGTCTGTCAAAAAAAAAAAAAAAAATCTAACAATGAATGTTGTTCACTTCAGCTTGTGCCAAATTGGACTGTGGCTGGAAATGATCACTAGAACACCTATCTGCTTTTTCTTCCCATTTGTCAAATGATATTAGGTTGTATTTTAGTGTAAAACTGCTGGGAATGACAATTTTCAAAGTTTCATTGAAAAAGGTTTTTCCAAATAAAAACGTGTGCTCACCTCCGATGATGTAGATCTTGTCATCTATGACAGCGGCGGGAGCGCAAACATTCTTCACTGTCCTTGTCTCTAGCCTTGACCACAGATTGCGAGAGATGTGATACACCTGTTTCACAGCACAAACATCATCAATCTTTTTTTTTTTTTTTGGAAAGATCACAGACTGTCATCCACTGAAAGTCTTCCCTACCTGAATCAGCCTGACTGGGTTCTGCATGGCATCCTCCCCCCCAAAAACATAGATCTTCTGATCACTGGCCGCAACAGCCGGATGAAGCACAGCTGTGGGCATTGGTGCCATAGCCTCCCATTGATTAAACATACTGTTATATCTTTCTACTGACTGAGATATACGCTTGTCTACACCGATGCCTCCTAACACAAAAATAAAGTGCAGATAGGACACACTTTGGTGGGCGTATCGTGGCTCCAGCATGGGCTCAGCCGTCCTCCACTGGTTGGTTTTAAGGGAGAGTGTGTAAACTGTGGCACTGACTGAGCTGTCGCCTGATGTCATGCAGAGGCTGAGCCCACCGAGCACATAGAGGATGCTGTGAATGCACACGTATGCAGCTTTGTAGAGGCGCAGCGGGAGCTTGGCCAACCACTGCCAGCGCTGAGTCCTTTCATCATATAGTAACGCTTCTCGTGACGTTTGTTCATTGTTTTTGCGTCCTCCAACTACCACCAGCGTTTCTCTACAGGTGTAACGTCTCGGCGTGGTCCACAGTGGTTTCAGCTCACGGCTACACTTGGCACTGACTGTAAGCATAAGGCGGCGCACTGACTCGATTATCTCAGTACAAAGGCTGGAGCTCTGCACCAGTGGATCATTGGCAATGAATTGGAAGAGGTAAGTTGGATGGATGTAGCGCAGACGGACTTTCTTGAAGAGATCGTGGATCGCACCCCGTCGTGAGAACGGGTCATGGTGGATCCACGCCAGGAGGGTCTCAAACACTTGCTCTTCCTCCGCGCAAAGTCGGTCATCTTCTAGGTAACACATGAGCTCTGGGAGAGACAACTCACAGAAGTCTTCTGTAGCAGCTACGTCAGAGAAGCACCTCACAGCCATCTCCTTCGCTCTCTCCTTCAAGCTCTCACAGTGAAGGATCTCAGACAGTCGGATCATGCTCAGACAGTTTTCTGGGCTCAGCTGCTCCTGGAGGAACATGGAGCAGGCCTCAAAGAGACTTCCATAGTGAAGCATGGATGCTGCCTGCATCAGTGGGAGCACAATCTCCATGGTGATAGTGATGCAGCCTGTGTAGACATAGTCCACAATGCCAATGAGCACATTTGAAGAGATTCCCTTCAGATTCACACGGGCCTGGCTGCTTTCTAGAAAGTTGCTGCAGAACATGGCGCGGAAGTACGGGCTGCTGGACACCAGGACGTTCCTGTGGCAGGGGATCTCCTGGTGTTCAGTGCAGAGTAGGACGTCTGTCAGGATGCGCTCCTGACGCAGGATGTTGAGCTTTGCAAGTAGGTGAGAGGGAAGTTCAGAGTCTTTGAAAGAGAAAGCATCTTGTGGTCTGTTGGCCATTCTATAGAAGAGAGAAAAATGGAGGAATCATTTTGTAATTATTGTCACTATTTTTGTTTTCCAGTGAGAAAAAGTGAATGACTAAGCAACCTGATGGTGTGATTATACTAAAGATACTCTTCTTTTATACTTGAAAATGCATACAAATACTCTACTTTCAATAAATATTAATGATGACAACATTTTTCATGAAAAATTTATTTATTTGAATGTTTCTAAAATACATCATCTACCTCCATCTCATCCTATTCCTAGCATTCGGCTCTGTAACACGAACCCACTGCATGTTCTCCTTCCCTACATCCATGAATCTCCTCTGTGGTCTTCCTCCTGCCTGGCAGCTCCATATTCAACATCCTTTTCCCAGTATATCCACTATCCCACTATCCTATTTGGACGGTTGGTATTCTGTTTTGCTTCTACTGACTTTCATTCCCCTTCTCTCCAGTGCATACCTCCACCTCTCCAGGGTCTCTTCCACCTGCTCCCTACTCTCACTACAGATCACAATGTCGTCTGCAAACATCAAAGTCCACGGAGACTCCTGCCTGACCTCATCGATCAACCAGCTATCACGTCCATCACCATCGCAAAAAAAGAAAGGGCTCAGAGCAGATCCCTCATGTGATCTCACCCCCACCTTGACCCCATCTGTAACTCCTACTGCACACCTCACCACTGTCTCTCTGTCATCGCACATGTCCTGCACCACCCTCACATACTTCTCTGGCACGCTTGACTTCCTCATGCAGTACCACAGTTACTCTCTTGGATCATATGCTTTCTCTACATCCACAAAAACACAGTGCAGCTCCTTCTGGCCTTCTCTGTCCTTCTCCATCAACACTTTTAACGCAAACATCACAGCCGACATGAAGCCGTCCCCCTGTGGTTACTAAAATTCTGCACATCACTGTTGCTCTTGAAAATGCGTATCAGTACCATTCTTCTCCATTCCTCAGGCATCCTCTCACTTTCCAAGATTGTGTTAAACAATCTGTTCAAAAAGTCCTCTGCCCTCTCTCTTAGACATCTCCACACCTCCACAGGTATATTGTCTGAACGAACCACCTTTCTGCTCTCTTACCCTCTTCATAGCTGCTCTCACTTCCTCCTTAATGACCCTCCGCACTTCCTGATTCACCAACTGTTCATCCGTCCTCCCGTCTCTCTCATTTTCTTCATTCATCGTCTCCTCAAAGTACTCCTTCCATCATTTAGTTTCACAAGTATGATTTAAATAAATCTGTATTCACGGCGACTTAATCATGCATGCTAGGAAAACTGTTTGATCTGGTTCACAACAAAGCCTTTCACTTATTCATCTACTCTCAAACTCTTAAAACTCCCACGCAGCAGCTGTCCTTAATGTGAATGACTGACTCACAGATTTCTATTCCAAACCCTATCTAAATTATCTTGCTACATCCATGTGCCATTAGGCTACATTTCAATAATCAAGCTGCCCATCATCACTAACATTAACAGAACCGTATCAGCAGACCATCTGTGTTTGTCTCTCCATCCTTTTAAATTTCTCTCTCTGAACCGGCTTCACAATCTCTCTTGTTATTTTCTATATGTTACATTTTCCCTATATAATATTCCTTCTCTCACTTAGTCCCAGTCTGTCTCTCCCTGGTTGGAGGGTTTGTGATGATCCTATTGTTTAAAGAGCATGAATTTCATTGGGCTATTAGCAACATTAAGTCTTCAAATCATCCCTGTGCCAGCTACTGATTTACTCCCACTTACAGGGCCCAGCCTGTCTGATATCTTTAGACCACTAATCGTTATTGTATATTATTAAATGCCAATGGCTGTGAGTGGCATTTCACAACTGGCAGTTTTACTTCAGACCTCAAACAGGAGCTGCTGATGGACACGCAGAACCTCTTACAAGATTATAAAATTAAAATGGATCTGAATTTAAAAATAACCACCTGCACCTTATTCGCTTAGTCATCAGGGATGGTTTTGTAACTTAATCATGTATGCAACTTAAGTTATTCCACTTTTTAGAGACTGATTATAATTTGGTTTTTGGAAAGCATATCCAGTCTGAATAAAGAAATTTGATGAAACAAAATGTAGCCCAAGCTCGCTGTAATCAGTCTGATTCCTTTAAACTCCTGATAAATAGTAAAAGAGGATAACGGTTTAAGTAAACAATATACTTTCTTAACTGAGAGCTGTGCTAATATACAAAATAAACTTCACATTTAAGCGTTTAATAATAAGACTGGAGTTAAACGGAGGAGTTTGAGACAAATGTCTGTCTGAATAAGACGCTGCCAGTTCATCAGCAGTATCTGTGATTAGGACAGCCCTTACCTCCTGCCCTTGGAGGACCAATATTATCCAAAGTATCTTGTCAGTCTGGTAAGGGGAAAAAAAGGTCAGTTCCAGATGAAAGAGCGTTTAAACATTATCCGGAGAGAAAATGGCTAGTGACTCAGGGAAGGCTTTCCAGTTAGGCGCTGTGGAGATTGCCATGAGGCCACTGTGTACATTCCTGCAGCTAAGAATAGTATCCTGGGCCACTGTGACTCCAGCCGGGCCTCTCATGTGACACAGCGCTGTTTGGTACCCAGCTGCAAGCTTAACAGCTCTGCCAGGGTCCAATGGAGGGAGTGTTTACAATAGCCGCGGGAAGGAGAATCATCACAGGGTCCTGACTCAGGCATCATTCCCACCCAGGCTGGTGTTTAATCAAAGTGTCCCTGAGCTGCTAAACCTTGTCCATCTTCTAGTGCAGTCCAAGTTCATCCCTTCCCCCCTCCTCCAGCCCCTTCCTAATGTGTGCAACCCGGGATGTAGGTAAATATAGAACAGCGCTGATGGGCCAGTTTGATCAGGAGAAACAGCTGTAAGAACTGGGCTCAGTTTTCAAGGTGTGGTGGTGTTTCTGTTTGCTGGTGCATGAACATGCACAACTGGAGATGCCCACTGTTACTGTTAATCACCTGTCTGACACTTAACTTGTTGCACTGTGTGTGTGTCACATCGCCAAGTAGCATCCACTGTGACATGTCTTTGTAAAGCAATCTAGTTTTTGATTGTGTGTGGCTCTGCATAATAAAATCTATAATACACAATATCTCTGTTTCTTTGTTTCTTTGTTCACAAAGTCCTCCTACACTGTTAGGAGCTGAGCAATCAAACTTAGCACACAGTAACACCTCAGACCCCTGGAGGTTCTTATCTATGACAGATATCATAATATCATCTGGTTACATAGCAACCACATAAGCAACTGAATATGCACCTATAACAACTTATAAAAGGATCATATAATTTTTATTTCACATCAGTAACATCTAATTTAATCCACAGAAGTTAAATTATGCATAATAGATTATGATGCCATCATGTTGCCCGGCCACCATCTAGCAACAGGCTAAAATGACCTGTTTTTAGCCTATATGCACCTGGAGCAGTTTATGAAAGCATCCTGTTGTGTTAATTTCATGACAGTAACATTTCACTTATATCCACAAAAGCTGAATTATACATGCCGGGCAACCACCCAGAAATGGACTTCAATGGCCCATTATTATATATAAACATCTAGCACCCCTGCTTTTTAAAAACTTTTCTCAGTGATTAAGCATATAAGTTTCAAAACAGCAAGAACAGACCAACCAATATGGGCACGTACTAGTTTCAAAAATACACCAAATTCAAAGCTTGTAATGGACTATAAAGAGGTGTTTAGTTGATAGCAGGCGGTGGTTTTAAATGTTAAGGCCTGGACCTCAGTGCATTAGCAGGAGGGGAGTTAATGGTGAGGCTCATGTTAATAAAGATACAATTACAAGTAGTTTATTAGTTAATCGTTTTTGTGACTCCCCCGTGCGCACTTTACTCTGACAATGATAAGTACTGTCTGTAGAGGAATTACGTGATCAGAAATGAACTGAAAAGGATATGGATTCATCACTTTAAATTATTTTATTAATAAAACAAGCCACCGGTGCGCTGAGAATACAGCGTGCCAAATGTAGATAAAGTTGCACTTTCATTTTTGTTTCCTTTCATTTTTTTATTGTTTGCACGAAACCCACAAAGAAGAGTAAACCTCAGTGCCGCAGAAGCGCTGGTGACCTATTCACTGTTCACAAAGGAAAAAAAGGCCATTGCAGCTCACTGTAGTAATCAGGTTTGGTATTTATTTTAAGGTGAGTCATTGTTTGCTGCTGCATGGCTACAGCAGCTCATACTTAAGCTTCCCCCAGCTATCAAATCCCACTTTAACTCCTGGACATAAAAGCCTCAAGACTATAGAGACTTTTGACTTTTTTTTTTTAAAGTTATACTTAATTTTTTTTTTAAAAAACAAAGGATTCTTTCACCTCTAGGCTTCTAAACAGTGTAGAAAGAAAGTGTGCTCACAGCTTTTATATCATATCGTAGCCTTTGATGAGGTGTTTCATAAGTGAACAACACTTTATTTTAAGAGATAACGAGCCAAAAAAGGCTGGGGAACACTGTTAAAGGAATAAGCAGCAGAGATTTCCTTTTCTTCAGAGATTAGAGATATTAGAGATGAAGTCTTAATAACTTAATATTTCCACTTTTCAGAGACATTTAACCTTTTTTTTCTTAAATTATCTATAAGCCATAATGTCGTGAAGCGTCTCAATCCGCAGCCTCTCTCTGCACTCCATGCAGCTTGTCTGCCAGGCAGATGAATTACTGTCATGTTTGCTTAGCGCCATATGACAGGGAACTGAAGTTACGTACAGCCAGATTGAATGACATAGCTGCAAGAAAGTGAGCTGTCAGCAAGCCAGATATCATGACACAAAAGCAGAAGCAGCTTTAGTGGACTTTGTTGCAGTGAAATCCCACACTGATATCCAGTCACTCAGTGACAGCTTCATGCTTACAGGTCAGACTCCTGTAAGAGCAAAACTGCAAATGTGACAGAAAATAAATAAATATCCTAATTGTAATGCTCTGTGTTAAGGATTGGGAATCACAAATTTAGCCACAATATGATACTATTACAAGATATTGCCCAGAAGTTGGGGTGGCTGTGGCTCAAGTGGTAGAGCCACTGACCCACCAGTCGGGAGGATGGTGTTTCAGTCCCCGGCTCCTCCAGTTTTTGGGCAAGATACTGAAACCTGAGTTGCCCCCGATGCATCCATGTGAATGTGAGTGTGCGTGAATGTTAAGTAAAAGAGCTTAGGCATAGATCAAAGGGCTGTGTGAATGTGTGTGTGATTAGGTGAATGAGGCTTGTAGTGGAAAGTGCTTTGAGTATTTAAATCGAGTAGAAAGGCATCAGTCCATTTCTCAGTAACAACAGTATCATAATACAGTGATACTCAATACAGTGCAGGACAGTCATCTACTGTATGTCACACCAAAATATCAATGCAGCCCGTGTTTGTGTGTATTACCATTATTGTTACATTCAATAATGTCTCTAATGTCTCAATTCAATAAATAAGTCTTTACTCTACCTTCATTGATTTCATAATCATCAGGAAGTCAAGATCATTTAGTGGCCAAACATGTTTTAATAAAAATATTGATATTTGGTGCTGGTGTATAGCTACAGCTCAGAAAGAGGAAACAATAAACTATTGCTGTATAAATATTTTGTCCTACACTAACTGCAAATACTCACAGTGTGAGTGCAAAAATGTGTTTATAGCTCACAGTCATATACAATATTTACTCCAGCCTGAGCATGATTCCAAAAACTTGCAGTGCCCTGCAGGTTTAGAATATTCCTTAGACCTTTTTGTCAAACAATAGGAAATATTTCCTGCAGCGTTGGCATTATGTTTGGGCCCCGGGGGTGCAGGCCTGTCCAAAAAGGTCACTGTACCCCCTCAGTGAAATTCTAGTAAGAATGAGACATGTGATTTGGTAATGAAAATGTTAAAAGTTACTGTAGTAACAACCAAGCCCATGGCAATGTTAATTATGTTTAGAGAATCTGCATCAATCGTAGCAGCATGATTGAGGAGGACCCTGATTTTGGAGCACAAGTCGGCTACCCTTCATATATGTCTCTTTGGAGCTAAAAATGGTGACCATCAACTTGCGAAGCTGTCAGGGGGTAAGCATGATCCAGCTTGCCCCCTGCCCGTCCAGCCAGTCACACCGGCCCTGACTTTCTGTTTCTAAACCTTGATGTCTTCATTAGGAATGAATGGGAGCTGCACAGACAGGCTTATAAAAAATGCTCTACAAAAATCTGTCTGCTGCAATAATAAACACATTTTAAGATAAACCATTACTAAGGACAGGACAGGGATAAGCTCCCCTCTACAGCTCCATTCAGGTTCACAGTCCACTCCTCAACAGGAAGTGACGAAAGTAGCCACGAGCGTGACGAACAGCTCTTTCGAAAATACAACAAGGAAGTTACGGTTTATTGTGAAGGAAAATAACCACTGGAGAAAATCTCTCGTCAAACCGGGGGGTCCGTTCGCTCGGTTAGTTGGGTGTCGGGAGGGGGGGGACGAGGTCACCGTGGACATTCCCGAGAGCCCGTTTCCGATCGTCTCGAGGAATTCTGCTTGTAGCCAGCTAGCTAGCTAGCGATGAACACGGACGTGGAATTTCACATCAGGCAGAATTACCCGTGGAACAAGCTCCCTGCTAACGTCAAACAGGTACCGTGTCTTAACGTTTCCTCGGGGCACGGAGAGAGGGGGACACCGCGGTATCCCGGGGGCGAGCCTGTCAATGTCACGGGGGTGCTCTCTGTCACACTGGCAGCTGCCACTGTCGCACTGCTCGCTCCCCGTCCTCTGCAGGGGTTTCACCGTCCAACCGGAGCCATAGCTGACCATCATTATACTACAGCTATTGAAGCCACACTGGAATCACATGACAGATTGTTTGGTTGGTGGGGGTGGGGGACGCCACATGATTTTAGCTCGTGATTGTCACCTGCAAATACAGCATTTACGCCGTTGTGCACAGTGCATTTTATGCTTGTGGAGTGTGCTGCTACAGTTAGTCATTATTTTGCATAAATCTCCCCCTTCACCCCTCCTGTGCCACTTCGCCAACATGTCTCGGTGAAGAGGAGGTGGGTGGATGAGCTGCTGCATCCTTATGCACCCTCAGAAAAGTTGGATTACTCATCAGAAACAGTGAAACTCCAGGGGCCCCTGGTGTACACACCATGCCTGAGGTGTACCAAGTGGTTTTGAATTTTTTAGGGATATACCAAGTTTTCTCTCTCAAAATAGATTCCGATACAAAACTAGGCTTATCCATCAACAGTGGTGTTGCTTTTCCTTGAATTTAAAATCTCTGTCTGTGCCCAGTTTTTCTATGTAAGTTAACGTGAAACCAGAGGCTGCAGTGGCACTAAAAACTAGCTGTAACTGAGGAGAAACAGTGGATTTCACTACACTATTCAGTGAGGATTAGCCATGTCATTGTCATTGCTGATATCTGATCTGCTTTAGGTCAGTATTGGTCCAATACCAACCAGTGTATCGGACGTGTCAGTAACTAGAAGTATGCTGTAGGTATGCACCACTAAAACACAAAATCACAGTATTAAGGTGCCTTTTGCTTTATTACTTGACTTTTAGCCATTTTTGCAAATAATATATTTACACGTTTCTCATGTGTTAAGTTGTATGATGAGACATCTACTGTAAGACGAGAAAACGGTCCAGTAAGAAGAAGAAACGGGGTTTAAAAGAGCCCCTGTTGGGTTTGACCTCCTGACAGTTAGTGTGGTCTCACCTGTGTGCTCTCTTTTCTCTGCAGAGTTTGGGCAACTCTCAGCGTGAGTATGAGAAGCAAGTGCTCCTGTACAGCATCCGCAACCAGCTGCGATTCCGCAATAACCTAGGTGAGCAATATTATCTCACACACCAGTGGTAAACATACAGTAAATACGTGACCTCAGTAAGTACATCATAGATGGAATTATAATCTCAGTCTCTACTTTCAAATCAATAAAACATGATGTTCATTTTATAAATTATGGTCATTATTAGAATCAGCACAGCACATTATCCTTCATATTTGTCCTGAAAAAAATAATATACCACTGAAAATGCCTGTGAATAATCATCCAGTGTACAACAGTTTCTACACTTCGTGTTTTCTGCGCAGTGCGCCATGTGAGGAAGGATGAGCGCAAATATTACGAGGAGCTTCTGAAGTACAGCCGGGACCACCTGATGCTGTACCCCTACCACCTGTCTGACATCATGGTCAAAGGGCTACGAGTCACTCCGTTCTCGTATTACATAGGAATCATGGAGGTAAGCAACTCATGCTGCACTGCAGACTGGAAAGGCAAAGCATTAACTTCTGTCCCGTTATCATAATCTCTGTGAACAGCCTGTCATACACCTGAACATCTGTTGTTCAGTCAGTTCCCATTGCTTTCAGAACAATGGGGAAGGTAAACCCAGAGGAACAGAGCTAGGTGTCCTTATTGTTCAGCAGCAAAGAGTTTCTAATTGGTCTGGAAACATCCGGTCTCTGTTCATTTAAAATGAACAATGTCTTCAGTTTTTGGGATCCCTGGAAATCACTGCATGAACCGCAGGTTAGGACAAAACAAGGAATCTGAGAAACCATTATAAGTAGAGGGATCTGAGTGTTTCACAACTCCCTGCTGCTTAGTACAATGTGTTTTTGTTACATGAACAGTAGGAGTATGCAGCATTGTTTAGTACACCTGAGTAGATCTGCTGGATGACTTTGTTCAGTATATGTAAAGGATGAACAGGTGTATTGTCATTGGCTAGAATGATTGTGTGTTGGTTCATTTGAAACCTAAAAGTAAGCCTGAGAATGTCTGTAAGACATTGTGTAGCTTTCGAGAAGAATGTGTCATTTTTCTCATGTTTCCCAGATTTGGCATCAGTCAGGCACTAGGTGTCAGTCAGCATCTTTGTCTACCAGCTCAGGGAGACACAGAGGATTGATCCCAGGACAAATACATCCAGGAAAAATCTTTGCTGTTTGCTCTGCAGTCAGTTTGGGCTCTGCCTGCGTGACCGCTCACGCTCACCGATAAAGCACAGCCTGTTGTTTGAGGATGGGACAGTGAACTGAACTGTCAGGAGACTTTGATCAGCAGGATTCTCCTTGGCTTTTTGACATTTTCATTTAGATGATAAAGACTGAGCCATTGTGTTCACAGGGCTGCAGATGGAAAATAATTTAATTTCTCCTGTTTTGTTGCTGACTGCATAAACGTTGTAATTTCTTTACACAGGGTTCGTACGGGTGCTGGAAATCCTTGAAAATGCTTGGATTTTAATATTGTCCTTTCAAGGTTTGAAAAGTGCTTGAATTTTGGATATAGTGCTTGAAACTGCTTGAAATTGTAACCGCTTTAAAACAAACAAACAAACAAACAAAAAAACTATCTGATTGAATAGTTTGCTTATGAGACAGAGAAAGTGAGAAAATTAGTCAGAAAGTCTAAAATGAAAATTTTTCCACCTGGCCCTGGCCTGCACGTCTGCATGTGACCTGTCAGTTTGTGACCCCGCCCTCCCCCAAAGATGCGGTGCTGAATTCTACCATAGACATGTATATGTCTATGAATTCTACTCCTGTGAAGAAACTGACTTTTCACCGCTTGGGCGGAGCCTAATGTGATTGGTCACTTTGATGGATAGTTCAGGTTACTGCTAGACAGAGTTACATGGTGGCAGCAACATAAGAGCTGTTTTAAACCGGATTTGCTCACAATCTGGAGAATAAAGTTTCCCGAGTTAACTATCAGTAGCTGTTTTCTGTCAAGTGACTTATGGCATAATACCATCTTTAATCTTGAAAATTTACCTTGAAAGTGCTTGAATTTGATCCTGGAAAAGGTGTATGAACCCTGTTTACAGAACGCCCTCACATGTAGTTCCATTACCACAACTCTGCATGCAGATATTAACTGCCACATTTGATTGTTCCACATTTAGCGTACTTCCCATTTCATAGGACCGATGTGACTAAGGTGCTCAGTATTATTTTGTCTAACCCACAAATAAGAACACAGCATTTATTTTTCAGCTCACTGAGAGGGGCTTTCGCCCACTTTCCTCTGCATGCTAAACCAAACTTGACTGAGCTTTAATTGTGACCACTAAATTGCCAAAGGCTATGTCATATTCTGATAATCCGTCTTAAGCACTTAATGAAAACTCGGAGTCGAAATTAGCACGGCTGCTCAGATCTGCTAATCCTGTTATTAATCAGAGACAGGGGACATAGAAAGGGGAGAACAAAATTAGTTTAATTCTTCTTTTTCTCCTTTCTCCTCTCTCTCTTTTTGTGCACCTCCAGGATATTATGAACAGTGAGAAGAGTTACGACTCCTTGCCCAACTTCACTGCAGCTGACTGTGAGTTTTTGGGTTTTTTCTTGTCTTCCACATTTTCAAAATGGCTTGACTGAGATTCTGTTTGCCTCCCACGGTTATTCTCTCGGTCTCTGGTCTCTGTGGTTCCACATCTTTCCCCAGCTCTATTGTTTATTATTTTTTGCATATTGATTGAATGCACAATCATTATTAAAAGATCCAGATTTTGTGAAGATTAGGGGTGAGAATGAGGGTCAGGAGGTCATTGGAGAGGCACTTCAAACTTCTTTAAAGATCCCTCTGCGTTACTTGCCTTTTCTTTATTTTTAGTGCACATCAGTTCCTTCGTGCTTGTGTGTGCTACCTGTATCGAAACAAAATCTTATTAATTCCTTACGTGATTGACAGATAGTTAATCAGCAGCTATTTTGATATTAAGTTAATTATGTAATTTCTTCTGGCAAACATTCGTTTGTTTCAGCTTCTCAGCATGTCCTGATTTCCTGCTTTTATTAATTAAAAACTGAATATATTTTTATTTTCTGTCATTTTTCACACCAAGCAGTTAATCAGGAGAAATAACTGGCAGTTTATTTTACACAATTTGTACTTTTTTCTTTTTAGAGGAGGCAGCTTTTCTAACACATCACATTTGAAAGATAAATTAAAGCAACTCGTCAAAAACGTTTCTCAGAAAAATCTGGCTTTTTTAAAAATTGATGATAAAGATGAAGATTGGCATCCTGGCTTTTAGGCACGATTAGCATATGTTGTTTGTTTCCGTACAATTTTCTTGACATATGCATGCTTTTCTTTTCTAAGTGTTTTTGGTGTGTTTTGGTTCTTGAGTATTGGAGGCTTAAGGCTTCTTAGTAAACCTACTGCTAATTCTCTCCAAGCACAAACCTTGTTGTGTTATGACAGAAATGCTTTTGTAATCCATTTATTAAATTCAATAACAAAGCTAAATAATTACTTTGTGATTCCATAACCAAACCAGAGCACTGCCAAGGGGTTTTAATTGGCTGGTGTACATGTCATTTAATTGTAATGAAAATTGATTTCCCCCCCTTAAAACTGGCCTCATTATTGAGGGTGTGTGCTCCTCAGAAATGACTGCAAAACCTGAATAAAATAAGTCAGAAGTCATGGGAAGTGGTTGTGATCTTTGACATTTTGTTGTCGGTTGAAACGGGCTTTGGCGTTGGCTTGTGAGTGACCGAGTCCTGACAGTGCAGGACCTTCATGCCGTGGAGACAGAAGGCTGCCAGCAGGCTGTCGTAGCCATACTCGGAGGGGCCTCACTCCACTAATCTCTATGGATGAGCTCTGGAAGTGTGTCTTGCAGAAGTGGGTGGTTGGAGAGGCAGAGAGAGTGTGTGTGTGTGAGAGAGAGAGAGAGCTTTACGTGGGTGGATGTTTGTGTGTTGTGTCTGTGTCTCGGTGAAGCAGCAGGGTGCGTGTGTAGGATTCTGCGACCGCCTCCCCTTACTCGTTCCTGTTTGCATTGGCATTGGCACCTGTCCCAGCACATTTTGCTCTGCCCCTTCCGAGTCAGTGCAGCACAGGGGAGAGGAGGGGACAAGGTGGGATTTTGAGACACATTTAAGACATGTATTAGTATAATATGAAACTTTTTGCTGTATGGCCCAGAATATTCTGAGATTCAGAAAATATGTGTTCATTTAATTGGAAATAAATATGCATAAACACGCTCACTCTTATTATCATCAGATCCCTATCTGAATGTTTGGATGGATAGTGCTTTTGTGTGTGTGTCTCAGGTGATTGTCTCAGAAGGTGTGTGGGTATTTGTTTGGACTTGCACAAACTTTAAACAACTTTGTGAAGGTATTTTTTTTTGCTGAAATAACTTCTACAGAATGAAGTTGGAAAATTACTAAAAAGGCACTTAATTCTCAAACTCTTCTTCTTACTGTAATTCTTAGCACAATCTATAATTACAAGAAGCCCGACTGAATATTGCAGCCGCACTGCAGCCAGATTAGATTGGACAAAAATACTGGGCCACCTACGCAGTACACCTACAGGAGCTGCTTGGGCATGGAAACCCATGCCACGGAGTGCCTGGCGCACAGTTTTTGTGCTGATGTTAATGCCAGAGGTGGTTTGGAGCTCTGCAGTTATTGAGTCAGCAGAGTGTTGGCGACTTTTACACACTCAGCACTGTGTGTGACCCTGCTCTGTGGTAGCTTTTTGTGGTTTCCCGCTTTGTGGCTGAGTTGCTGTGGTTCCTAAACACAATAATACCAGATACAGTTGATTCTTGGAATATCAAAGAGGCAATATACACCTATGGCAACAGGACTGAAACACACTGACTTCAAGGTGTGGCTTAATACTTTTGTCCATATTGTGTATTTGCTTTAGTTTGTCAATTACAAGTTGACTTTCTCGTGTTTCCATCCGTCCCACAGGTCTAAGGCTGCTTGGCATTGGGAGAAACCAGTACATTGACCTGATGAACCAGTGCAGGTCCTCCAAAGTAAGATGTTTTTAACATGTCTTTCAGGGTGTTTTCACACCTGTGGTGTTTAGTTCATTTAAATCAAACTCTGGGTCGTTTTCCTCCTTGTTGCGGTTCGCTTATGCAGGTGTGAACACGGTAATCGCACTCGGGTGTGGGCCAAAACAAC
The DNA here is from genome assembly GCA_034780415.1 of Cichlasoma orientale. Lineage (NCBI taxonomy): Eukaryota > Metazoa > Chordata > Actinopteri > Cichliformes > Cichlidae > Cichlasoma > Cichlasoma orientale. The sequence continues at coordinate 332,337 of JAVDPK010002238.1, read as the reverse complement.
CGCACCGAGACCCTTTTGAAGGAGGTGGTCTTGGTCTTGTAACATAGTTTGTAGTGATGCATTTTTGGTTCACTTGAGTTTGTTCTGTGGGAAAAGAAAAACAAACCATGGGGAAAAAGCTACAGGTTTACAAACTCATCAACTGATTCTGACCAGAGGAAATGAATCGTAGGTGTGAAAATGCCATTAGAAATTGGTCATAAAAGTGGAATGGATTGTATTTAATGGGCGATGTTCACATTTTAATTGTCTTCCAAACTGCAGTATAAAGTTTAAAAACGTCCTCCTAGATGTAAGAATAATTGCTGTAATATTAAACATTTTGCCGATGAGGATGTAATATTTCTTTAATTCGTCCATCTGATGCTCTTTAGTCAGAATTTTAATACTATTAACTGTTCTCACTTCACCTGCTCGTGGCTGAGGCCTTTTCAATTGCCTTTGTCTCCACCTTCAGAAATTCTTCCGCAGGAAAACGGCGCGGGACCTACTGCCGGCCAAACCAGTGGAGATCTCCGTGGAGCCGTGGTGGGTGGCACAGACAGGCTACATCACTGAGGATGACATAAGGGTGGGACAGAGCTTTGACTCTTTTCTTTTTCATGTTTTCATTTAAGTTAGGGCGGGTGAGAAAGAGACAGAGCACCACAGAGCTTGGATCCTCGTGTGTATAAGAGGCAACAACAGGGTTAGAGAGATTCAGTGGTTTGGCGTAAGTGTGTCTCGATGTTTGTCATAAGAAGGGTAACATATCCATGTCATACAGTCAGTAAAGAAGAAGGAATAAAATGAAATGAATGTAGTGAAAAACAAAGAATGACCTGCGTATTTTTTTTAACCTAAAAAAATAGAGAATAATTCTTTCTGGTGCTTTTTTTAAAAATTCTGAGCTTTCGTTGAAATTCATGCACATTATTCACCAAGCTACAACTGAGCCCCTGCACTGCATGTAGAGTTTCACCTAAAAATAGAAAAAAAAACGTATCAAGTTCCTAACAATTCTTCTTCCACAAGAAAAATGAAGAAACAGTCAAGAAATCGACACGCAGTATGTAGATGGATTCATTTTCCTGGAGGCAAGACAGTTGCTTTTTTTTTTTTTTTAACCCCAGGTATGCTAATTTCTTCTGTTTACTGGATCAACTTACAGATCTGTTCTCCAGCTGAGAAGAAAGCCATTGATAAGATGATAGATTCTGGTCCTCAGCTGGCTGGATCCACGGAGTACAACGTAGTGTTAAGTGAGCATCATACTCTGTTTCATTTGCACACGTTTAACCATAAATTGGATAGCAAAGCTTTGAATCTATACTAGGAACAGATTCGGTCTTTCTTCAGTGTGTTGGGCTGATTTTCAGAGGTGAAGCACGGGGGCTAAAGTTGTGTCCATGCAGCTTAGATGTTAATTAGAGATCAGCTTGATATTGATGAACCTCTACACAGCCGAGTGGGAACAAATAAAATAAAATGCATGGAGACTCGGAGCAATCTGAATACATGTAGATGTTCAGATGAGATTTTTATTGGGTTGATCTTTTTCCAGCGTGCTATCATTCTGCTCTAAATCAGCACAGTAACTGCACAGATTCTGGCAAAATATTAATTTTCTCAGCATGGAAACAGCAACTGCGATTATATTAACAGAATATTGTTTTTTTCTGCTGCAGGCTTGTACAACCGGGGCTTCATCTACTTGGATGTTCCCATATCTGATGACAGCTGCATCTCAGGTACGTGCGTGTGTGTATGTGTGTGTGTAAACATCCCTCCTATTATCCTCTGCTAAGAAATTTTGCTGACATGATAGTGTTTGTACATAAATTAAATTTGGAACGCTAAGCAAGCATTATGGGAATGGACTTGCACTGGTCTGAAATCATGTATAATAAGGCCATTACAGATTAAGGCCACCCCTAATTTCTTTCTGTTTGGGCTTGTGCAATAGTTCTCCAGGTTTTCTGAAGGTCTTTGTTTTTCTTTGGACATTGGCTGCTTTTTCACTCATTTTCAGCGCAGTCCTCATACCTGACCATTTTCAGAGGAATGTTTTTGTTTGTTAAGCCTCTTAACACTGATTTATCAATCATTCACCCACAAAAAGGCATCTGACTCACAGGATGAACCAGTGTTGTGTCTAAACATAACACACAATTTAGCAAAGAACCAATTTTAAATTGTATCATTTGGCATTTTGTTACTAGCGGCCTGTCACAAAAACATTTAATTTGTTCACATTTCTATAGTTGAAACTATGAAAAATTTCAAAGGTAACACAGTTTGATCAGCATAAAGTTGTATTTTTGCACCAACGAGGTGATTCCCAAAGAGTTGTCATATCTCAGCATGGTGTGCAGCTGAACAGTATCTGAAAGTCATGTCCTTAAGAAATAGAAAAAAAATCCAGTAAAGACCTGATGCAGAGCCTGAGAGCTGTATGTAGACCTTTAGCTGATCCATCTACCGTTCACTGAAGCCTCATCAGAAATGGTCTCAGTGGAAGGGTGGCTGCCAAGAAGCCATTCTTAAGGAAGGGAAACAAGGAAAAAAGGCTGCGGTATGCCAAATTACACAAGAACTGGACCGAAAATCTGTGGCAGCAGGTCTGATGGAATGATGAATCTAAATGTAACATTTTTGATTCAAATCTTCATCAAGAGAGGGAAAACATTAAGTGTCTACAGCCATCTGTAAAACATGGTTGAGGCTCTGTCATGATTTGGGGCTGCATTTCAGCTGGTGGTGTTGGGGGTCTTGTCAAAATTAATGGAATTATAAATGCAAAAAAAAAGTACCATCAGATTTTGATCAACAGTGCAATACCATCTGTCTGATTGGCAGCAGCTTCATTTTTCAGGATCCCAAACACACTGCCAATACAGTAAAAGCATAGCTGGATAGAAAAACACACAATGGAACACTATCAGTCATGGATTGACTTCCCCAGAGCCCAGACCTCAACATTATTGAAGCAGTGTGGGATCATCTTGACAGAGAACAGAACAAAAGGCAGAAACATCCAAAGAAGAGCTTTGAGTGTCCTTCAAGAAGCCTGGAGAACTATTCCTGAAGACTGCTTAAAGAAATCACAAGACAGCTGCCTGAGAGAGTTCAGGCTGTGTCACACCAAATATTGACTTTCAAGATTGTTAGAACTGTACAAACTCAGTTTTTTGCCTTATATACCGTATTTCCATGTATGTTAGCGCATGTTTCAATATATGCTCCACCTATTTCCCATTCCCAGCAAAATATAAATAAGGGGTGGCTCAAGACTTTTGCACATGACTGTACAGTATTTAAAAAGAAGTCAGAGGTTCTGTGTTTTAAGTGTTGGTGGTCACTGTTTGTGTCTTTCAGTGCCCCCACTTGAAGGATTTGTCATGAACCGGGTCCAGGGTGATTACTTCGAAACGCTTCTATACAAAATCTTTGTGTCCATCGATGAGCAGACAAACGTAGCAGAGGTAGGCTTTAGAAAAGTTTCATTATCCTCTGGCTGCTGCAATCCTAGTATGAGAGTGTGTGTGTGTGTGTGTTTGTTTATTGATCAACATTTCAATCAAAACACTTTTTTTTTTTTTTTCCCCCCCGTCTCTTATCCTGCTTCCCTCTGCGCCTCCCAGCTGGCAAATGTGTTGGAGATTGACTTGGACTTAGTGAAGGTAGGTATCCGTTTGTTCTAATGCAGTATATGAACTGAAGTGCAGTTTTTTCACAAGAAAATGGGGAAACGGTAGATCTGGGAAATGTGTTTTCAAAATTTTTACAGAAAAATGCAGAAGTCATTTTCTGTAGTTTCACTGTTGCTTTAGTAGAAATTTGTTCAATGTAGTTGCTGCTTCTCTTTGTGTGTAAAGACACATGGTGTAGTAGCATTCTGACTGAAGGAAGGAAAGGGAACAGCTTGTTTTTGCTGTATTATGTTTTGAAAAATAGGGTTTACTTTTTCAAGGACATGATATTGTTAAATGTGGGTCGAGGCATTTTGTCTGATAAACAGCTATCGCGTCATGTTTTATTTTTCTTGGCATTTCAGAGCCTAACTCTGTGGGGGGGGGGGGGGGGCCCCCAGCGTTGAGAAGAGGTAGCCAAGTGAGGAGACATTTCAGCGCAATTTAGCCGTTTCATTTTGGATATGCACTCACCCGGAAGTATACCAGAGAGGCAGACTGTGACACGATTAGATCCATCATGACCCATGACTCCACCAGAGGGCTGAGCGGCATCATTCCATCTGAATTGCTGCACCGGTTTGACCCGGTCCCCCCCCCCAGTTTCCTATTCACTTTCTCTCAGGCACGGCGCTAAACTCAGTCACAGTGTTATGACCTTCAGTGTGGAGCGCTGCACTCCATCATCCCTCGGTCCCATCTCATTCGTGCAACTGAAAAGCAGTACTTAGCAGAAGTGGTTTGAAGGCAGTGGTTAAAGCGAGCCTCCAGCAGAAAGCCTGTAGCTTCAGAGATGATTGAAATGTCTGAGAGGTCTCCTTTGTGCAGAAACTTTTCCCATCCTGACTTGAGCTGAACTTTCTCTTGTGTAATAACTGCTTCGTGGCCTGAGTCATTTGAAAGAAACTTCCTCCCTGTGCTTCTTTTGATATGATAAGAGGATGACTAGTTGACCTCAGCTTGCACCTCTCGGTTGTAAAGATGTGGAACGCAATCAAGCTCACTGTACTCGTGTCTGAGTAAAAGATTTAACAGCACGGCGAGTTGATAACTATAGAAATGAAGGAAATGATAAAAAAGGCCAGACAGCTGTACAGTGTTACCTTTCTTTTTTCTTTAGTTTTTGAGACCGGTTGAGTCAGCAGGCTGTAATTACTTTTTTTTTTTTATTAGATCCTGCTGAGCATTAAAAGAGCATCATCCAAAAGGGTATTCAGATAGCTTTTAGTCGCTTTAAGACTCTCACAAGGCATTTCAAATCTTCTTATAGCCATTCAAACTAAGGGGGTTGTTTTTTTTGTTTTTTAGGCCACATTGTTACAACATCCATCCATCTTTGACATCGTGTGGGTGAAACAGCTGACTTTTTTTTTTGCTTTTAGGAAGCATATAAATGACTTGTTTGCTTCTTGTTGATGTAGGTGTAAATTAAAATATCCAGCTAACAAACGCTTTAAAGATTTGTAATACATGTGGGTAAATGCTTAAACCTAGACGGCGTCGTTTGAGTTACTTTTACTACAGCAGGCTGGAGCTCTGTACTAGAAAAGAAAATTCAGTCAGGAAAATGCCAGCAGTAAAGTTGTCATCAGAGATTGCACCATCACACATGCAGGAAGAAGTGTATCCCAAAAGAGAAAGATAAAAATACCAAATTTTCTGGCGACGGTCTCAAGACATTTTAGAGTAAAATCTGTAACCCACTTTTCCTCTTTCATTACCTTGTCATTGCACTCTCTCTTTCTCTCTCTCTGTTGTATAACTGCTTGTCTGAGAGAGTCGCAGGTTGATATACATGCAACAACCACTTTATTAGGTACACCTTGGTAGCACTGGGTGGGACCCCTTTAGCTTTCAGAACTGCCTTAATGGTCATAAAGGGATGCACATAGTCAGCAGCAATATTTAGGCACAGTTGGTACTAAGGTGCTCAAAGTATGCCAAGAAAATATCCCCCACACCATTACACCACCACCAGCCTTAAATATTGATACATGGGAGGATGGATCCACACTTTTGTGGCGTTTACACCAAATTCTGACCCTACCATCTGAAGGTTGCAGCAGAAATATAGACTCATCAGAGCAGGCAACCTTTTTCCAATCTTCAGTTTATTGTTCTTAGCTGACAGGAGTGGTACCCATGGTGGTTTTCTGCTGCTTTGATGTGTTGTCTATTTAGTATAATTTAACAGTGTAATTTCAGAGATGCTTGTTTGTAACAAGTAGTTATTTGATTTACTGGCATCAACAACAGATTTTCACCCGAGAACTGCCCCTCACTTTGTTTTGTATCATCCTCTGTAAAATGTTTGTGTGGGAAAATCCCAGCAGATCAGCAGTTGAAATACTCAGACCAGCCCCTCTGACACCAACGCCCATCTTCAGGCACTTAAATCACCTTTCTTCCCAATTCTGATGCTCAGTTCCAGCTACTGCCATGTGATTGGCTGATTAGATATTTGCGTTAACGAGCAGTTCAGCAGGTGTACCTAATAAAGTGGGTGGTGAGTGTATAGATATGTTATTTGTGGGATCCTGTTATTCTGGGATATCATTTGATTGTGCTTCTCCTGTGTTTTATCAGAATGCCGTGTCCATGTACTGTCGCCTCGGCTTCGCTGTAAAGAAAGGTCAGGTGTTCAGCTCAGACCAGCTCCACCCCACCTGGAAGAACGCCCCATCTGTTAACAGACTCAAGTATGTGTTGGCTGTCCAGAAGCTGTCCAGTCATCAGTCAGTGAAACCCCATCTGAAACTGCAGCGTAGTGCAATTTGTTGAAACACACACCTACGCACACAAGAAAATATTTTAATTAAACCTTCAAGCATTTGGGACTCAAAACCCATCACACACCAACATTATTCTTATAAAAATTCAATCCACTAAATGTTTAATGAGTTCTAATTCCTCCAGCTTCAGGACATGGTAAACTACTGCACTTGTTTAATTGTGTGGCTGTGGTGATGGTGCCCTTTGTGTACTCTGTTGTAGGAGCACAATGGACCCCCAGAAGATGCTGCTGTCCTGGGAGCAGGGCAGTCCTGTCATGGAGGGAGGCTCCTCAGCCACAGACACAGACACCACTAGCCTGGAAGACCAAGGTCTGCCCACACACACACACACACACACACACACACACACACACACACACACACACACACACACACACACACACAC
>JAVDPK010002238.1:279527-325386 GCA_034780415.1 Cichlasoma orientale | reverse complement strand
ACACACACACACACACACACACACACACACACACACACACACACACACACACACACACACACACACACACAGGCATATTCTGTACTGTATGCAAATGCTGATATGTGCACACAGAGCACTTTATGAGTGCTACTTCAGAAGTTTGATGCAGCAGTGCTAATTAATCCCTAAGAAAGCTCAGTCATGTTTCTGAAACTCATTCTCACATTAATAGGTGTTTGTCTAAAACATTCTCATTTTTGATGTTATTTTAACTTCGTTATGCATTTTAAGCTGGTGCTGTTGAGTTGCTATTAAAGTGGATAGTGGCAAAGTGACTGTTGATCGAACACATCTAAATGTAAATCTGGTAAAATGATTCTGTTTGATAGAGAGAGACGAGGTTTCTAAAATGAAAAAAAGTTTGTCTCCTGAATTTTAAAAGAATGGCTTGCATGTAATTTCACTGTTTGATTTGCTACAGCATGCATGAGTGGTACAGCATATATTTTTTTATGTCTCTCTAGCAGACACAGGTAGTGTTAGCAGCCTGAGCATCCCAGCTGCACCCACCAAGAGGATTGCCTTCCTTTTTGACTCGACCCTTACAGCCTTCCTCATGATGGGGAACTTATCGCCGGTAAGTGACAGCATGGGGACATGAAGGCCTTGTGTCAGTGGAAGTGGGGTAGGTTAGGGTCATATTTAAATCCATTCACATTTAAAAAAAAAAAAAAGAAGTAGTTTATCTTGTAGCTGTCAGGCTTGTGTCTGATTTTATAAATGCTACGTTTTGTGATATAAATCACCATACACGCAACTTACAGATAATGGATGTGTGATGATTTTAGTTATTAAAATTATCACTGAGAGACAATGAAGCAGCTGAATGTCTCTTACTTTGTTCTCTGTGCAGAGCCCCTGTGTGGGTGCAGCTGCTGTTCAGAAAGAGAGAACAGCAGGAGAGCAATGGGAGCAAGAGATCTGTTGCAGAGCACTACTAACTACAGATATTTTGCTAGCTGCTTTTTTGGGGGAAAAAAAACATCCTCACTAAAGGATTATGAAAAGTCATAAATTCTAGTGGACATAGTGGCTAATTAGCCAATGAGGTGGAACGGAGTGTGGTGAGCACTGCTGAGAGTTACAGAGATAACATGAGCCCAAGCTGAGATGGTATAAGCTATATACAGTCTTTAAAAATGATTATTCAACAATTATTGAAAAACTAATAGCTATTGAACTAACAAATATCCAAATTGCCCCATAATCAGCTACAGCCCAACATAAAACACACTTAAAGCGCCTCGGTGATAAAAAACTTAATGGAGGCAAAATTATTTTCATCTTAAGAACAAATATTGGATGTTTACTGCTAATCTAATTCTTCTTTGTTGTTGTGCTATCAGAACCTGAAGAGTCATGCAGTGACCATGTTTGAAGTGGGAAAACTCTCTGATGAGACTCTCGACAGCTTCCTGGCTGAGCTGGAGAAGGTGAGACCAGCAGTCTAAATTTCTTTCTCTCCTCGAGTGAAACCCTTATCCAAACCTTGGCTTAAATTGTCATTAACGATTAAACACTTAAAGGGACGCTAACTCAGTGTAGCAGATGCATGTGTATGTACGGTCGTGATACAACGCAGTGGCACAGACTCTGAGCTGGAACTTCTCCACTTGTTTCTGTTTCTCTCAGGTGGAGAGCACAGCGGAGGGCGAGGCTCAGCGTTACTTTGACCACGCTCTGACCCTGAAAAACACCATTCTCTTCTTGCGCTACAACAAAGAACTCACTCAGGACCAGGGACCTGATATTCCAAACATAGGTAATTATGCAGTTATGCCCCGTTTATGTAGCTATTTTCAAATGAGCACTTTGATGAGGACACAGGGTCTTTCCAGTCTAGCAGACTCCTGTTTTTAGCTTATCTGTTTGGACCTATGAGCTGTGGTGAGGTCATGTTTAAAACTGCACGTGACAACAGTCAGGTGAAAATTTCTTTGGAGAAAGGTGGTGCTGACAAACATCAAAATCTCTTACATAGGAACGATGCCTTTATAGGGGTGGGTGCTCATATTAAAGGTGGGCAAATAGTTTATGTATAAGTAATCACTGTGAGCCAAAAGCTCAGGATTCAGACTATAAATAATTGGTTTCAGACAGTTTTTTCTTGTACTCTTAGTTCATAATGACTGCATAGAAATCCAAGATGACCCTAATATGGTCGTCTCAGGGACACAGCTCTAGATCTGATTGGCTAATCCTCTCAAACCTTCTGTTTAAAAGGGTCAGCCAGAAAGATGGCTTAAAGGAGGAAGTTCTAAACAGCTTGTTTCAGACAGAGTGAAGCCCAGTATAAACTATTATTAAAGTTAAGCTATCATAATAGGGTTCAAAAACAAAAGCACTGAGTTGGAAATAAACATAATAAGCTCCCTTTTAATGTGACACAGCTATTCTCTATAACATAGCAGATACAGTAAAACTTTAATTATGAAGTGTATCAGTTGTTCTGGTGGTCTGTTTTCAGATGATCAGCAGCTCATGTTTTTATCCTGACTGAGAAAGTATTCTGAGCTGTTGTCACTACTATTGTGGCGAATGGTAAATGACTTCCATTCAACTACTTGTTCTGTGGTTTCAGGAAATCAATACATGATTGCTTATTTTTTTCAACAAAGAAAAGGCAGAGCTTCTGGTTGTGCTGCTTTTGGCGGGTTGTATCTTGGCGTCACTCGCTATTGTCTGTTTTGGCTCTCTCCTCTGTCCGGATCATCTCTCTTAAATATGCTCATATAAAATACCGAACACAAGGACATGCTATGTACACAGAGTAAACCTGTATTGTTCAGCTTGCGTCTCTAGAGGGAGCAGAAGAGAGTATGTCCTCCAGCATCGACAAAGCAAGTCTCTGTGTGCCACCAGATGCTGTTTGTTTGGTTTGGCTGCATGCCTCACTTCTGATTGTCTTATCTTTGTGTGCTCCTCATGCTGCTGCTGCTCAGCTGAGGAGTGAGCACAGTAAGAGCCTGCTGGCTGCAGCTAAACTAATCCCCCAAAGATACAAGAGTCTAATGATGATTGTTAATTTAGAAAGTGACGAAAATTTGTCAAGCCAAGTAAAAAAAACGTTTGGTAAAGTTGGCGGAGACTTTTTGTTTTTTTGTGCACCAGCCGTTCATAACGGCATTAGATTGGACTGTATTTTTATTTGTGCCTCTCAAAATGCTCTTTTCTTTTCTTTTCAAAGGAAGATTGAGTTTTTTATTGAAGATGAGATAAAAAGATCATTCCTTCCTTCATCCTAAAATTCCCAAGGTCTTGCTAGGCCAGATCCCTCCAGCAAGTTTTGGAAACCTCCAGGTCTCAACCCAGCTGGATGCACCTGGAAAATCTCCAAAGAAAAACTGTCAGGAGGCATCCTAATCAGATGCCCAAACTACCTCAGTTCCATGCTTTCCAAGCTCATCACCCTGTCTATAAAGCCCACCCACCCTATGAGGGAACCCTTTTTGGTTACTTACATCTGAAATCTCATTATTTTGGTCAATACCCACAGCTCATGACAGGAGATGGTTGAAACGTAGTTTCACTAGTAAATCGAAAGCTTTGCTTTCTGCTTTACCTCCCAGTTTGTCCCAACAGTCCGGTGCAGTGTCAATTTTTTGCTGTCGCTTTAAGAAATATTCTGTCCCTTCAGGCAACAGTGCAGACTGCATGTGCATAAACATTTGCATTAGCCAGTTTTGTAAATAAGTTTGGATTTTCTCAGGGTTTTTTTTTTCCTCACTAGGTTTCCCTTTGGACATGTTGCGCTGTGAGAGCCTGCTGGGTCTAGACCAGGCCACCTGCAGCCGCGTCCTCAACAAGAACTACAAGCTGCTGGTCTCGATGGCACCGCTCAGCAATGAGATCAGACCCATCAGCAGCTGCACCCCTCAGGTATGATGCCTGGAAGGAAGGAGAGCAGAAGGGTTGCTATTTGGCATGCTGGGATGTGTGTGTGTGTGTGTGTGTCTGCGTGTCTGCGGGCGCATGTGTGCTCAGCCTGCAGTTGCCCCAACAACAAGGCTACACAAAGAGAAAAGGGAAGGAAAGGAGGCGAGGCTCACCAGTAATTCCTCTGCCTGGCCACACTCCAGCTTTCTAGCTGAGCTCAGAGAGACACAGGGAAAGAAGTTAAATTCTTGTTGTGCCATTCACGCTGCTGCTTATTCTAACACTGCTGCGACTCAGTGAAGTGGAATTTACCAAATTCTTCTCTTTGTTTTCTTCTCACGTCTTTAATAGCAGTTTCAGGTTCCCCTCAGACAGAACAACAACACTGACACAAATATTCTCGTGTTTATTTTTTTTTGTTGATGTGAAGTGTGAGTTTATGAGAGGAATGAGATGGGGAAAACTGCCCAGTGCGCATGCTTTAGTTCTGCTTCTGTAAACTTACATATATGTGTGTGTGTGTGTGTGTGTGTTTGTTTCTCTATGTAGCACATTGGCCCAGCCATCCCTGAGGTGAGCTCCATCTGGTTCAAGCTGTACCTGTATCATGTGACTGGCCAAGGCCCGCCGTCTTTGCTGCTCTCCAAAGGCTCCAGACTCCGCAAACTGCCGGATATTTTCCAGGTTAGTCCAAACGAATGATTAATCAGGTGTGTAAGTTAAAAGGGTTGGGGACATAGTTTAATCAGATAAGAAAAGCGGCACATTATTTAAAAAAAACACACACACACACAAAAAAAAAATACTGGGTTGGACCAGCAATAGGCTGGATCACAATTTCACTTATCTTTTACACGTGCGCTCTCAAAGCTTTGACCTTGCTGTCAGTTGGCAGGACGGCTAATCAGAGTACTGCTTTGCTCTTTGTTGACCATCAGCCTTCATTTCATTTCTAAACATGGTCTTGTGCATCGTACCTCACTGCACACCTCTTCAAAGGCTTCCCCTGTTGTGGAATTTTTCAAATAGTACTGCGAATGTGAGACAGGGACCTAAAGATAAATTGATACAGTAAATTCTCAGGGGAAGATGGGTAATATGCAAATGGATCATTCCATTAGATCATAGCATCATGTATGTTTGCACTGCATGTGCTGAAACATTTTCATATGGTCAATGTAATAACACCTAATGGCCTGATTTTAAGGCAAAAGTTAACTAGGAAAATATGAATGAAAGGCAGATGAACTTTGTGTATTTATTACTACAAACTAAACAGCAATAACTAATAACACAAAACAACACAATGATGGTGGATTAAGTTGATTGCAAGGAAATGAACACTATATCATAGGTCCATCCATCCATCCATCCATCCATCCATCCATCCATCCATCCATCCATCTATCCATCGTCATGGTGATGGGTGGATTCTATCCCAGATGTCAAAGGGCGAGAGGCGGGGCACAACCTGGTCAGGTTAAGACTTAATGGTTGAGAATCACCGTTAGGTAATTTAGGAGGTATTTTGGAATTTGTGGGAAACTGACAGAGAATTTAGGAAGGTTATCTCAACCTAGAATAGCATGTGAAGTAGAGGTTTGCACTGATGAATAAGAAAACTCAATGGTGTGGTCAGGTGACCGTTTATTTAAGGGACTTTTGCCTTAAAACAATATGCACACCATTACTGCTTCCATATTTAGAACAAGAAGAAGGTAAGTAGGAGCCAGGTACTACTAATCAATTGCACTTACAAATGTGACCACATTATAAAGGCAGAAGGTTTGGCAGGTTGCTGGCCTGAAGGATTCAGGTGTATGTTAACCTGAACCCTCCAATTCCACAATCTTCTCAGGAGAGTACAGTATTTCCCAGCAACTTCACTCCCAGGTCAGACTGTGCAATGCTCATTGAAACTGCGAAAAACCCCAGAGCTACATCTCAGACTCTACAGGCCTCAGTTAACATGTTTTTGACTGTGAAATTAGAAAAAGACTGAACAAGTGTGGCTTGTTTGGAAGGGTTACCTGGAGAAAGCCTCTTCTCTCTAAAGGGAATAGAGCAGCACCACATTTGGAGCAAACCAAACACATCATATCAGCACAAACACCTCATACCAGCTGTCAAGCGCGGTGCTGGAGGGATGATGATTTGGGTTTGTTTTGCAGCCACAGGACCGGTGCACCTTGCCGTCACGAAGTCGATCGTGAACTCCTCATGAACCAAAGTATTCTAGAGTCAAATACGAGGCCGTCTGTCTGACAGCTAGAGCTTGGCCCAAATGAGATCATTCAGCAGGACAATAAGCCCAAGCAAGTCTACAACAGAATGGGTGAAAAAGAAAAGAATTAAGGTGTTGCAAAGGCCCAGTCAAAGTCCAGACGCCTGATTGAATTGCTGTGGTGAGACCTTAAGAGAGCTGTGCATAATCAATGCCTGCAAACCTCAATGGACTGAAGCATTGCTGTAAAGACGAGTGGGCAAAAGCTCCTCCATAATGATGTGAGACTGATAAAGTCATGCAGACTTCATACTGAGTCTGAAGTGCTGTTTGGTGTTGAGCCCTGTGTATGAGTGTGTTGATCAAAGGAGACACTGGGCCAGCTTTAAATTGTCGTTAAAGAGTGAAGGGTGGAGTAACTGTGGTCTTGTTGTCCACAATGGAGTTGGTTGTTTGCATCCTTTGTGTTCTCACGGCCGCGTGGGATCCTGCACATTGCCTTATGGAGAAAAACGGTTTCATTTAGCTGTAGTAAGTACCAAGCTATTTACTCCTTCACCGCATTCAGTGGTGAAAATAATTAACCGGAGAGATGAGAATAACACCTTAATTTCATCTAAAAGCTCTGTCTCAGTTTGAGAGAGCCAAACAAAATCCTTGGCATGTAAAATCAGCAGCAGGGTGGAACTTTAATTATTTTAACCGGCTAATGTTGACCTAGTGGGAGGTTGACAAGATGACATGTCAGTTAGAGTAGAAAAAAATAGTACTTACTCTTATTCATTTTTTTTTTTGCTCTTCTAAATTAAGCAAACAAACAAAAAAAAGAGGTAGAAATAGCATCACTGAGATGATGTCCTACATGTAGAAACCTGTGTTTACATTTATATATACATAAAAAAAATAATGCTATTGTGGGGCAAAAAGGAAGTGAAAAATGGCAAACCTGTCTCCACTTTTTTCCTCATCTATTTAATTTAATATCATTTGCTACTATTTATAAAGCTTTATGTTAAATAGACGTTTTTCTCAGTATCATTTATTCAGGATCCAGTTTGTTGAATGATTAGCTGTTCGTAAAAGATGTGATCTGATGATAAGTGAAGTTATTCATTGCTGAATCCCAAGAACCATTTTTCTCCCTTCAGGTCTATGACAGGTTGTTGATCACTTCCTGGGGTCACGACCCTGGAGTCGTCCCTACGTCCAACGTGCTGACAATGCTAAATGATGCCCTCACACACTCTGCTGTTCTCATCCAGGTAAACTCTCACAGATGAACTTGATTTTTCTCTGTTGTTATCTGAAGCCCCATTTAGATGGGATTAATATTACGAGAGACGCTGAGAGGATAAAATATTCCCTTTAGTATCCGCTTATTTAACTCGTTTAAAGCGGCCTGATGACTTGTGCTTTGTGTGTTTTGTACCAACTCTCACTGTGTGTATATATAACTGTGGACTGTTTGTGACATAAACTACATGTGCATGTAACCCACAGGGTCATGGTATACACGGGCACGGAGAAACGGTTCACATCCCATTCCCTTTTGATGAGGAGGATCTGAAGGGAGGTAAGAACCTGTCTGTGCATAAAGCTGCAGGAAACCCGAGTAAACTGCGTTCTGCCAACAAGAGTTTCTGATACAGTAACTTTGAAATGAAGAATAATAAGCTAAACTGCATTTATCTGCAAACCAATAATGGAGAGTCCTGTTTTACTGTCATACAAAATGTTCAAAAACATGAATAGGGAACATTGTAATGCATGTTTACAGGGATGGATTTTTTTTCCCTTGATCAGAATGGGTCTTCGGGGAGTGATGCACATACTGAATCTGTGTTACTATATTTTACAGAAATCTCTGCATTTTCTTGCTATTTTTTTTTTTTGACAATTTGATTTAAATATGTCCTCCGATTTAAAAGAAAAACTGCCAAAAGGGAAAACTGTGGGATCTGTGCCTGTCAAAGAATGAGAGGCGATAGTAAAATAAATAGGAGGAACGTGTTTTTCTCATAAGAGAATATGAAACCATGATTTTTCTTCACAATAGTATTTTTGACACAGTACTGTGCCTTTCGGAAACGGAAATCTCAGAACCGCAGATTGAAGATTAGGAGGCCACGCAGACTCTGTATTTGATTTCCCGTGGCTGTTCACGGTGCAGAATAGAACCGCATACCACAATTCAGCATATTTCACTGAGATATAAACATTTCAAAAATGGATTATAACACAATAATGACCTCCGATATGAGGTCGTGAGGATATGAATGATGTTGTGAAATATGGCTTCTTCCGTCTGCTTTTTTTTTTGTTTTTTGCTCCTAATCTGGTGGTGGGTTCCTGTGTTCTCAAGCAAGATGAAATCTACTAGCAAACCCCTGCGCTGCACACATTATTATCATTATTACAACTATTATTAGTGTTACTGTTTAAATCATCCTAACATTAGAGGGAGATTAAGTAAAGTGTTAGCATTTTGTCTTTGGTTTACAGCCTTAAATTGCTAGCTGATAATACTGTAATTATATGCTAACGATATCAACGTTATTTTCAGTGGCAGCGTGCGCATAAATGACAAGCATACCTTTTTAAGCTGTGATCGTTCCTCTGCTGACTCAAACCGTTTTCAGCTTTGAGGGTTTTAACTCATCAAACGCTGTTTGAATCCTCTGAAATCCCTTTCTTTGTGTGTTTGCTTAAAAGTACCATTTAAGTCTCATCCCCCTAATGTGCTTGCTTAACAAATAGAACAGCCCTTTGGATAAACACAATTCATGTAAGTCTCATACAGCAGATCATTTGTGGCCACATCGCTGCATCATTTTGAGTGTGCGTTTTGGCCTATCTGGTCTTTAAGGCGATGCTTTATTCCCACTGGATGTGTCGTGTGACTTCTTTTGCAGAGTTCTCCTACTCCAACATGTGTGTGCACAAGGCGCTGCAGAAGCTGAAGGAGCATGTGGATCTGGAGCACCAGTGCGGCTACATCACCATGCTCAACTCCAACAACAGGCACCGCCGCAGGCCCAGCGACAGCACTGAGTGCAGAGGTAACGGCAGCTCGCACGTGCACACTTTCTTTTTTCTTTTTGACTGCCCGTGTGCGCACTGGATGGAAAGAACATCTGGTTCAACTAGCAGCAATGTCCTTACCCGTGATGGCCGTAATGGCACTAATGGTGCAGATTAGATAATATCGCTCGCAGTTCAGTTTAATTACACTGTTTATCTGCAGAATTGTTTCTTTCATTGTGATTTCCTGTGCTGATGCATGTGGATCGAAGCACTTTTAGCCTTTACCTTGAGATTAACTGATTGAGTCTTGATGTAAATGATCACGAATCTTATTTAGCACAGGTGCTTAAAAATGCAACACTGCAGGTTTGATTTTTAACAGATGAATTTCCAGCAAAGAGCAAGATGTTTTTTAAAAAACAGTTGTGCATTTAGTGAAGCTTCCCAGTTTAAAGTCATTCAGGCTTTAACGTAGCTTTTACCATTTACTCACAACCAACAAAGTGTCTTAATATTGATGTAGAGTTTGTCATTTCTTCTCTAGGAGACACCCATCTAGGTGGAGGCTTAGACACCAATGGGAGCACTGAGTCCTTTGAGCTTGTGACAGAAGAGAACAATGGGGAAGGCAAAGGAAAGACAGACAGTAAGTGTTTTTTATTTCTAATCCATCCATTTATTTTTTTTAATTAGAATATCTCCAGTAGTATTTAATCAGATGTACCTGTATGTCAGCTGGAAGTGTTTGAGAAGCTGCCACAGAGTTGAAGCTAAAGTGTAACAAAGTGTGCTGTATTAAAACCAAAATGATCTTGTCAGTGTCTTACGTTGTAATTTCTGTCCATCTCTTCCTTGCCAATCCCCCCAGCCCTTTCATCTGAAGATGAGTGGGTCCCTCTTGAACTGTGCTTCGGCATGCCGCTCTTCAGCTCGGAGCTCAACCGCAAAGTGTGTCGAAAGATTGCCTCGCACAAGCTCTGCAGCAACGAGAGGTAAAACCCAAATCACCCAGCATCCTCCAAAGTTTAACCTTTACTTAAAGACCTCGAGAGGAGCGTTGATGTGTGTTGAAGCCGCGCTCGACTAAAGATTTGTTGTTGTTTCAGCCTTCAAGAGCTACTTCACTCGAGCCGAAAACTGTCGCTCAAGGTGTTGAGCTTTGTTCAGTCATTCCAGGTAAAATCACTTTGCTGTTTCTTCGGGTGTCCACTTCAGAAATCCTGCTCAGAGGAAAAAGTCTTGGGCAGTGAAAAGAGCAGATATCAAGTTTATTTTTACGGGTCGATCCTGTTAGAATAAGTCAGGATCAAAGGTTGATAATTAAGTTTTAAGCCTAATCTTAAAAGTAGAGATTGTCTGTGTCCTGAATCCAAACTGGGAGCTGGTTCCAAAGGAGAGGGGCCTGACAGCTGAAGGCCTCCCATTGTACTTTTAGAAACTCCAGGAACCACAAATAAGTCTGCAGTCTGTGAGCGGAGTACTCAATTACTATAATACAAGGTCTTTAAGATACGATGGGGTCTGATTGTAAAACACTTTGTGTGCGAAGAGAAGGGTTTTATATTCAACTCTGGATTTTACAGAAAGCCAGTGAAGATGAATATAATATGAGAGAGAAGATGACACGAGAAAACGAACACGAACAGCATTAATTAAAGTGTATTTTTCATCATGAGTTAATGTGATATATATCAGCGACTGTGACTGCTCACGGCTGCTGTTTCATTGAACCTTTTCATTTAAACACACATTAGTTGAGTAATAACAAATGTTCTTTAACCTCAGTGGTTCCACAGAGTACTTTAAAGTGGTTCTTTTTCACCATTTTACACACACAAACACATATTGACAGTCTCGATGCATGCTCTCAGGTATTTTTGGGTACAAAATAATCAATGTCTTGCCCAAGGACACTTTGGCATGTGAAGCAGCCAAGGATCGAATCACCACAACCCACTCCATCATATGAGTCAGAACTCCCCAAATACTGCATGCCACTGTGGCACCAATCGGTTTACTTAGTAGGCATTTTAATACATTTTCATACCCTGAAAATCTTATCATGAGATGATCCAAAGGTCGTTTAAGGTAAAATTTTAAAACGGATTATTGTGCTCATTTCACATTTAAAACACAATCCTTATTCATCTAGGAACACCGCACAGTGGCTCCACTTTAAATAGTTTTTATTTTATTTTAATTGAATAATTAAAGACAAAACATTAGAATGCAAAACACTAAGTACAGTTGGGTGAATGTTTAGTGCATCAAAGAGAGAACATAAAGATACTGGAGACAAACAAAATATTAATGAAATACAGTAATCGGAGCTGAATCGGGGTGTAACACAAAGGGTTATTGTCATGATGTGAAGAAAAAAAAACGTCTAGTAACATCATAAAGTCATAAAAGGGAAAATAAAGGCAGGTAGGACCATATGTTTTTTTTAAGCAGCATTTTTTAGTGTTCGGTGCTGCAACCTCTGAATCACACAAACCTTTCTGCTCACTTTTTTCTGTCCTGCTCTGCCTGGTGTTCTGATCTGTCACCTTTGACCCCATGTTGGCAGGATGGCAGCCAGCCCTCTGACCTGGACAGCGGCGTGTCGAACCCTCTTAGCCAGCCCCCGCCAGAGTCCGGTGTCCCCCTGCCCGCCCTCAACCTCCTGTTCAAGGACGGGCAGCTGAAGGAATGGAGCGGGCGGGCCCGTCCTCCTCTAGACATCTCAGCCCTGCAGAAAGACCAACTGACATAAACCATCAGCAAAACTTCCAGATTTAGGAACGAGGAAACAGCGTCCCGATGAAGAGGACCACTGTGTTTTCGCAGCGTCACGTCTCACTGAGGAAATTCTCGTTTGTGGTCCAGCCCTGCATCTTAATATCCAGTCACAAGGAAATGCCCTCATTTGTAAGCCTGCCCTCTTGTCCATCAGTATCCAGTCATGGGATAATTGGCCCCGTCAGCACTTTGTCGTTCACCTACTGTATGAGGAATCATCCTTGCCAACACTAGTATCGGCCTTCTTTGCTGTTTCCCTCCCTCCCCCTCTGTCCCCTCTGTGATTCCTCGTATTTGTAGCAAGGCAGTGTTATCTGTTGGAGTGGTGCTATTATCACAATATATCACAGCGATGCAGGTAAACATCATTTAACCTGGAAGAGCATTTAACTGGAAACAAAAGCGCTGTTTTTCACTGACTCCACCCCACCCCACCCTTCAGTCGATGGATGTTTCGTGATCCTTGAGAGCAAAGTGTAAAGTGGTTAATATTGCATAGATGTTTAAAAAAATTACCTATAAAATAAACATTGAAGTGTTGAACAGACTTCTTCAGGAATCATTTGAAAATATGCATATTTTAGGACCAAGTCTTTGGACTTTAACCAGGTTGCTAAGACCCCGCTGCCTCCCTGTATTGTCTCATGTTAAGTGATCTAATGCATGATACTATTGCACAACCTGTACCATTTAAAAAAAACAAAAACAAAAAAAACTTAACTCCTTACTTGTAATCAATATTGGGGGCATTTATTATTTGCACTGTGCAGGATTTCTTCAAACCTGTTGATGAAGTAATGTCATGTAATTTTTTTTTTTTAAAGTCAGATCATTTGTAGTGTGCATATGATTTTAGAGCTCACCAGAAGGAAGGTGTCATACAGGGCATCTGAGGAACTTGAGTTTTTTAAATCCTTTGTCATCATTCTTTCTCATTAGAGAACACCAAAGACCTTATTTCTTTCTAATTTTTTTTTTTAAACCTCTCTTTCTCTTCTTTTATTTTGGTGTCTTATTATTTTCAGCCAATCAGAAACTACCAGGTCTGGGATCATATCTACTGATTTTTATTTGTTTCTTTTCTTTTTTTTTTTTTTTTTTTAGTTATGTGCTCTATTTTTTTTATTATAAATATGCATTTGATGTAGTGTGTCTAATAAAATGACCAACATTGGATCACAAACTGCCAACCATCACCAAGAATTTAACAAAAATGAACCAGGCGAACCAAACTGAAAAGAATGGGAACGGTTAGATCTGCATGTTTGACCCGTGGCTGTTGCCACTGTTGCCTGCCAGCTATCTCTCTCTCTGTCTCTCTCGCTCTCTCTGTGGATCAGCTTTTGTGCAGTGCACTCTTGGCCAGCCTGGCGCACTCTCCGGGGGATTCTGTTTACACCATGTTCTGGAAAAAAAAAAAAGGGGTTTGTAGTCTAGAGAGAAGGCAACTTTGTTGTGAAGGCTGTTGCAGACCCAGGGGATGGAAATGCTAATGCTTTGCCCAGCTTCTCAGAGATGTGATGGCCCAAAAAAGTGTCTGAAGCCTATCATGAATTTTCAGTATTGCTCCGAGAATATAGAGTTACTTTTTATTGCATTTAAAATGGAAACCCAGTTTGTTGAGCTCTCTCTTCCTGTTTGTTAGAAGAAATCTACATTCTGCAGTTTTTGACCCACTTGTGGTAGTTTTTGATAACGTGATGCTAAAAGTGAAAAAAAAAAAAAAAGACTGTCATGAGGACGCACTGAAGCATGATGACTGTGTAGAAACCATTGTGTGTATGTTGCGTGAGTATTGTACACCTCACAGTGTTTTAATACACGCCTATCTTTCAGAATAAGAGTCCCCTCCCAGTCCTGCCTGTTTAACTACTTGCAGTTGCTCAATCATTGCCCCCCCATCCTTCCCCAGATATACATCAACCAGTGTTTAAAATGCTAGTTTTATATGTCAGCAGATATTTTAGAAACTTTGTTGTAGCTTGTTTAATGGGACTGTGAATATTTGACAGTCTTAATAATCTTGTAATTACATTGGTTCCAAAAAAAAGAGAAGAAAGTGACATTCCTTCATCCTTTTCTCCATCTTGCCTCATCTCCAGATACATATTATTACACATAAATATGTAAAATATATGAAAATATAAATAAATATGTAATAAGATCAAACTCTTTATTTCCCTCCCTTAAAATATCCTGCAGTGGCGTATTTTATTTCTCATGTACACGTTTGAAGGGTTTGAATCACTGATTCCACCGCCCACAGGCTCTGACTTGTGGCCAATCACATTACACCATAGTAGGCCATTAGATGTTTTCCAAGCCAGGTGGAACAGATGGTGTGCAAGACGCAGCGGTCCGGATGCTCTGTCCATCTGCCTCATGTATACACATATTCAACTATCCTCATAGATTTGAACGGACACTGAGCTGCAAAGGGCAAACTGATACGTAGTGTGCAGCCTTTGAAAAGCTATGAAAAGCCCACATTTGTGTGTGTGTGTGTGTGTGTGTGTGTGGGGGGGTTAAGGTGTCAGTCTGAGACTCGTTGCGTCCCCATCGGACAGGTGGAGCCGTGCCTAATTGAGTGTGTCTCCCAGGCCTCCCTGCTCCAGTAATTTCCCAGCACCACAAATTACCGTGTGTTACCAGGGGGCACCAGGGGCATAAACTGGGTCATGCCACCAGAGGATAAAAAGCACCAAGAAGCGGTCAAATAGGCTGCCTGTCACCACTCTAACAGTCTATTTCTTTCCCAACGCCTCCAGCCTGCGTAGATATTAAACCTCATCCTCTGTACAGCTGTAAAACATCTGCTGAATTCATCCTGCGCGTTATTTTTGACTCAGACTGAGACTGCTGCAGGGCTTCATGCTGAAATAGGAGGAAAGCCGGGAAGAACGTAAAACACACACACACACAAATTGTGGCCATTCGTAGTATGTACACAAACTTGAGCCAAAGAAGATGCAAAGCGCGTGAATGGTGAAATCACACCGGCCTCTTACACACTGCATTTTGCTGCTTTGTCATCTTTACTTAATTTCAATAGAAACCAGAAGTAGTTAATCTTCCTTAGAATCAAGTAGCATCATCATCTGGCTAAAAAAATCACCCACACACTCACTTACACCCCGATGGTGCATCGGGACTGTCTGCGGACCGCAAATACCAGTACAAACCTTTGCGCCAGATAAGATGGACATTTCTTTATTTAAAAAAAAATGCTGGAAACTGGAAAAGTGCATTTGACCTGTCTTGACCTGAAAATCTGCATAAAGACGTGTGCACAGTGTGACCCTGCCTCAGTCAGTCTGACTAACCTGGGAAAACTCAGTCTGGCCTGTGTAGGTTCTCAGTTATCCAGGTCATAGTAGTGGCAGCGAACGGCTTCTTCAGTTCTCAAGTTCAGCTCTCTTGAGAACCGAAGAAGCATTTCGGTTTAGAGGTGAAACGTCGTCAAGAAATTTAAAGAAGTCCTGTCACCTTTTTTGAAGCTCCAGAGACATTCAGTCTGGGTTACTCGAGGGTTACGGGGAAATAAGTTAATGTGATCCTGAGCAGCTCTAAGAAAGCTCAGTCTCTTAATTAACCTGATAGTCTGAAGGAGTGCTGCCCAGAGGTCACCTTGCTAATCTGTCGAGTCCGCTGTCTTCAATGAGGCCTTTCTGCGTGTTTAAACTGCAGAAATCTGCACTTGGTGACTTTGCGTTTGTAGCCGGTGCACAGTCACCTACTGCAGAAAGACCCCGAACGTGACCATACTGGGGTCACACTCACGGTCTTTCACCCTGCAAATTCTGTCTCTCTTTCTCTTCTTCAGAGTTCAGGACCTCTCCGTCTTCAAGCCATTTCACGTACAGGTGTTTTTCACGCAGAACATGCCGCAGCACAGCGTGGGACACTTTGAGGAGCGCATTCCTTTCGCCTGTGGGATGCAGTGATGCGAAAATCGCCCGTAAGTGAGTGCCTCCATGCAGGCTACAAGCCAGAACAAACGTAATGGAGATAATATGGTCCCACCAGGAGCTAGCGCGCAAAATACCTGGCAGCTTCTATCGAGAACAGACAGGTGGTCAAAACTGTAAAAATATCCCCAAATGTTAGACCCCACCCCACTGTCCTCTATGCAAAGTGTCATTTGTAATAGGGCATCAGTCACCTGTCTATAGAGGCGTCCTTCCAGGATTTAGTTTGATCTATTTGTTCTTCAAAAAACAAAAAGCAAAAAAACAAAAAACAAAAAAAAAAAAAACATGTCTGCAGTTCAAAATCTACAATTACAATTACAAAAACAGACAAGCAAGCAGCAAACAACTAACTAAATAAAATGTTTTATTTATTTTTTTTACAGTTTAATTTGTCAGTCTGAGCATGAACCGAAAATCTTTGAACGATCTGAAACGGCTTATTAGCGAGTAGGAGCGGAAATTAAAGACAAAGTGGTGAAAATTACGCGCACTTCCGCTTTAAAAGCGAAGCTGCGTGTAGCCTGGGAGAGAGTCACTGTTGATGCCGAATCACCCGGCGGCGCGGTGCTCAGGTCCTGAGCTGCTTATATGCGCGTGTAGGCGAACACGGCGCCCCGTCTGTCGAGGATTTTGTTTTCGTCGTTTCTTTTGTGACGGGCGGGCGTAACTTTACGCAGGGAAACAGGAGGTGAGTGTGCGAGGCTACACCTGAGGGATATCTCTCCTCGCTGAATCTGTAAGCAGTTTGTCTTCTCCTCCCAACTCCACTTGTTGATGGGGCACTAAGTGGTTATCGGCGCATTCAATAAACGGAGTTACTCTTATGCGTAATTTGGACAATACCCTGTCTGGGGGCAGGGCGAAGGAAGTTTTTATAACCGGTGGAGGTTTTTTTTGACAGATGGTTGGGATGTTTGGCGATCGGTAGCAGCCTTCGGCATCAGATCGTGTTACACAAGCTGCTACCAGGTGAGCAGCGGCATGGGGAACCAGATGGACAGGCTGTCACATTTAAGTTACGCAGAAGTTCCCACAGTGGACCCCAACGGCGTGGACACGGAGGACGGCCCACGGATCGGCGTCTCTTACATATTTTCCAACGACGACGACGAACTGGAGGATGGCTGCGCGGTCGACTGCTCAGAGAAAGACCCGAATCAGGAAGAGAAACAGTACGACCAGCGCGACGAGGTGGAATGCGCCGTTTACAACAGAGATGAATGCATTTATGAAAAGAGCGCAAAGTCGGTTAACCTTGAAGTTTACTCCCCAGAGAATCTACTAAACAAATGTAAACCAGGTGACCTGGTGGAATTTGTGGCTACGGGTCAGTACCCGCACTGGGCGGTGTATGTGGGGGACTTCCAGGTGGTGCACCTGCACAGAGCCGAGGTAAAGAACAGCTTTCTGACAGATGCGAGTCAAGGCAGGAGGTGTCGGATTGTTAACGACCTGTACAAATTTAAAGCTCTGGGTCCGGACGTGGTGGTGCAAAACGCGATGGAGCAGGTGGGATTAAAGGACCGGGAGCTGAGCTGGAGAAACTCTGAGTGTTTTGCAGCCTGGTGCAGGTTCGGCAAGAGGGAGTTCAAAATGGGTGGGGAGATACGCATAGGCAAGCAGCCCTACAGGTTGAAAATATTCATGTCGGACAAACAGCCCCGAGTGCTGGAGTTTCAGAGTTTGGAGGACATGATCATGGAGAAGAGGAGGAACGATCACCTGGGCAGGACAGCCGTGCTTCGGGAGCTGGCCCCCCATTTCAGCAGGATGGAGGAGATAAAAAGCGAGCCTGGAGCTGAATGATGTCTGCTTTTTTTCATGCTCTTCAAATTAGGCCAATTGCTTTGCAACTATAGAGTAGCCTTTACTGAACATCATCCGTTACACTGTCCTTATCAAACATTCACGTCTTTATTTTCTTTTTAATTGGAGCACAGATGTCATAATTCCTACCTGAATAATGTCAGTCCAGCGATGGATTTTTGGTCCTAAATATTTATGAATTACATCATGTTATTGCCTTAAAGCCACAATCCTCAACATCCTCTGTTGCCATATGGCCTTAGCAAATATGAATTCAGTTATCTGAGATAAATTGAATAGCCTGATTTGCAGCCCCCAAAGCCTCTCTAATCACAGAATGTATAGTTTTATAAAAGCTTTACACATCTCACTGTAATGATTCTGTAAGTAGAGCAGATTTTCTCTATTTATAGTCTGTCTTGTTACTTTATCCTTGTGTCGGTCAACTTCATCCCGGACGGCGGTGGGTGTCAGAGCTGCACGCTGAATACAAGCAGTGTTCATTCTGCCCCTAAGGGTAATCCTCACACCAGCACATCTGAAGTAAATGTTGTGGAGCTTGTCTTTGTTACCTGTACCCAAAGTTTAAGTAAACCATGGATCATCGTCTCTTTTTGAAACGAGTCTTATTGTCTACGCTGTTTGATTATTAGAGTGAGAGGAGCACAGTATCGATTCAGTGTGTACTGGTTGTTTCTGAGGTTCTGTAGTGTCATCTTTATGTGTGTTTCACAGAAATTGGAAACGTACCAAGAGGTGTTCTGCACCCCAGCAGATAGCGCTGCTAAAAGTGTGTATCATAGACTGTGTATAAAAGACTGGCATAGCTGCTGGGTGCTGGGTAAAGCCAACGCGGGAGTGCCTGAAACTGCGGGGGGTGGGGTGGGGGTGGTGATTCCTCTGATTCAATGACAGTATAAAGAAATGCTGTTTATTTCCAAGCTGACATCAGAGCTCAGCAGCATGAAAGCTTACTGTCCCTCAGCCTAATAAAGGAGACGTAGAAATCAGTTTAGTTTGCTGCCAGATCAAATTGAAATTAATTTTACTGATTAAAGAGGCATCCTTGGTGTGCGCTTTGTGTTCTAGTAGCTGCAATTCAGCAGTGTGAAGAAGACTTGGCAGCAGATTATGACCAAATATAAGAACATTTATACATTTTATTCTGCTGCAGTACCAAATAAGAAGGGCAAATGCACATTCCAGGGATAATTCAATTCAATTCATTATTTATATAGTGCCAAATAACAGTCGTCTCAAGGCGCTTTATATTGTAAAGTTAAAAACCATACAATAATTACAGAAAAACAGTCAAAATGACCTTCTATGAGCAAACACTCGTCGACAGTGGGAAGGAAAAACTTCCTTTTAACAGGAAGACACCTCCAGCAGAACCAGGCTCAGGGAGGGGCAGTCTTCTGTCACGGCTGGTTGGGGGTTAGGGGTGGGATTCCAGTTTGCACTGCTGCTGCTTTACTGCTGTGCTTCATTCCTGATGTTAGTAAAAGTCAGAGAATTTATAGAGCACTTAAAACTTAATGTGGTGCTTCCAGCCCATTTTTCCTGTATTTCTATAGGACCAGAATTCTTTTGCAACCAGATGAAATGCCCCTGGTGGCCATGATAAAGGGCGCAGGTTTATAGCACTCTGGCTTAATTTTTCTGCGTCCATCTATGCTGTCTGTGGTCAGACTGCAAAAATAAACCCGGCTGTAAAGAAGTCAGTGTGAAAACAACCCTGCTGCTTACTTGATTTTTGATTTCAGGAAAGATTTTCCTGAAGGGTTTATGGGCTAAATTGCTAGTTTAAAGCGCCATTCCGCACCAGATGAAGTTCACGTAGTAAACTGCAGTTCCAACTTGAGTCTAAAAGGAGGATAAAGCAGTGTGTAAAAGAAAATGCAAACAACCTTGAGGTTGAAAAACTGAAAAATCCCCTTGACTCGTTTGACCGCACGATCACTTACTGTGTGAAATATCTGCACCAAAAAGGTTTTAAAGGTGCAAACTGAAACGTGCGCTCTTTAGTGAAAATGTGCACGATTTACAGGTTATTGTGAGCTAGCTTTGCATTTCATCCAGGCTCACTTTTAATAGAGGTATCACCATAGTAACCTAAGCCGCTCGGATAATCTGCTCTCTACTGGTTCAGACTATTAGAAAGTAAAATGCCTGCATTAATCAACTCTGCAAAAACCAGAGCCGCAATCTGAGATGATTCCAGGAGCCGACAGCCGGAGAGGGAACAGGAAGTGGATCAGAATTAATAATTAACAAAAAAGTGCCTTGAGCGGTGTTTGTTTAGGGAAGCCTGACGTCCTGCCTGTGTCCCTGCTCACAGCATTGATATATGGACCGGATTCAGCTAAAAGCATCAGGTCCTAAGGTGAGGATTCGGCACATTGAACAAACTGGGGGAAAGTTTGGATGAAAAATGTTTCACAGAATAAAGAATCCCTCCTCCTCAAAACCACAATGAGCATTTGCAGCATTTTTTTTAGACCATCTGTCCACTTTGCTATTTAACTAGCACTCCAAACAAATAGCAGGTGGCAAAAGGACCATCATACAAAAACACGACATTGGGTTTTTGCATATAAACCCACTTTTCAGTTTTGCAGTGTTCCAGACAGTAAACTGTTTTTCACTGAAGCGCTTAAGAACATGATGGAACATTGTTATTGAGCTTTTAACAGCCCCAGTGTGACGATACAACTTTACATCAGCGGAAAGACCGCACATTGTTCCTCGCTCATGGCAGTAGTCTGTGCTGAGCAGTTTCCTCTTGAAGCTTTCATATCACAATTACTTTCAATTGTTTTGTTTTGAACGTATTAATTTATTGGTGCAGTTTATAATTCCTGAAGGAACTCAGATGTTGCTGCGAGGCAAATATTGATCAGAGCGTCTTACATATATCAAACCGTTATCACACTTTTCAAATGCAAAATGACTGCTTGTCACGCTGACATCGAGTATCTAGTAAAACCACAGCTGTCTAACCTGTGGCTGTCTGACATTTTGAACTTGAACTTAAATGTGACTTCCTGTCAAACTTATTAAAGGAACAAACACACTAAAGTAGTCCATGTGGTATAAACTGACCACCTCTGGTAGATAGCAGGACTCTTTAGCTGCACTGTGCTTCGTTTTCCCAGAGGTTGCTTTCATATTCTTTGCAGCACTCTAATCAAATTAGGACATGGTAAAACCATCCTTGGAGTCTCGTTCAGCTCAGCCTTTCCTGAGTATATTAGACACTTTTATATCGAGCCGAGAGTCATTTAACAAGACAGGAGTGCATCTGTGCAGATGTTACTGCTGTGGCTGCAAAGAGCTAATATCCTCTCATGTGAAAATGATGGAACAGCCTTGATGCGAGTTGCAATGCGGAGAGATGAGTTCAGTATTACAGATCCTGAGATGCTTTGATTTTCACAGGAGATGAAGTCAAAAAGGACGAGGCTGAGGTGGTGCCCTGCTTTGTCTATGCGGAGTTTCACTTTGTTTCCTCTCTGAGGTCTGAAGATGATTTATTTCAAGTTAGCCGGGAGTTTTTGGCTTGTGGCGCCTCAAAAGGAGAAGACTGTGGCCTCAGTGTGGACACGAGTAACATTTTTGATCCCTTTTTAATGGAATAGTCTGGAGGAGTGAGAATCCAGCATTTCTGTCTGTGATTCATTCTTAAAACTCGCTTTCCTTAAGATGTGAAAAGTCAGTACAATTTGTTCTGTCTCCAACAGACGGCAGCTTGTTTCAAGAAATGAAAGTGGCAATGGGAGTGGAAACAATTTAGAGATGTGGCCCGGTACTTTTGTCCATATAGTATCTGTTGCCGCGCTACAGTTTAGAAGAGAAAAAAAACCTTTGGGGTGCTCGACCCGTAGGTTGGGAGCAACCTGACTCTTAAGCAGCACTCTGAAGTTATCTGATCAGTGCTTTGCTATACAGACAATGCGCTGCACATCAGTGGACTCAGACTTATAACTTTATAAATATTCATTCGCTGTTTTGCCCCTGATGCTCTTTAAAAGCTTTTTGCAGACATACTGTATTTTATAGAGAGATAAAACTTCATTTCCTATAATAACCACTCCTTAAACATGTGCGCCAGCATGCTGTAAACCTGCGAGTGACGCCCGTGTTCCTGTTACTGGCACCAGATGCGCAACCTTTACTTATTATCAGCAAGTGAGTTTTATTTTTATGTGGCCTCTTCTTCTTATGGTAGATGAGAAGATTGCACTGCAGTGCTTTTACAGTGAAGCAGAAGTCGCCCAGAATTAACCGTCTCCGTGGTCCCTTCCCTTGATGGGATGTGAAAGCTCGGACATCGCCAAGGCAACCCAATTATAATCAACTGTCAGTGCTTGTAGCTCTGCGTCTACGACTGTGTAGGCTTTGTTTCAACGGGATGCTGATGTATTGTTGAGATTAGTTGACCTTATAGCTGAAATGACAAACATTTTCATGCCCGTCATACATGATGATCCACAGAAACACCTGAACAGCCTAAAATTTAAATTAAAGTGGACGTATTATGTTATTCCTAACTCCTCTCCCTTTAAGGTCTTCCTCCCTTTAAGACAGCTTTCTTCTGATTGGCTACCCCACACAAACAAAAGGTTTGAGCAGCAGGTGGGGTGGGGCTGCGGTGCTAACAGCCAGAGCTGCGTGCCCAGGGTGACCGCATAAAGATAAACGCTCTCTCTGATGTCACACAGAATCAAGAGCAGAAAAAACTGATACTAGTGTTTAGAGCAGACTGAAGCGTTTGGCTCATGGGGATTACTTCCACATTCTGTGACCTAATCATTCAGATCTTTCGCCATGTTTAATGTCAGCATGCATCACTCTAACACAACACATACATGCATACATGACAGAAAATAAGAAGAAGCAATAAAGTTTCCCTTTGTGAGGCTCACACAGAGGTGGCTTTACTCTTTTTGGCACAACACAGATTAAAAAAGGGGAATGATTAATTTTTTCGTATGATGTGAAAGAGTTATTAACAAGATTATTTTCCTCATAAAAGGACCAAGAAAGCCTTCAACTTAAGGACTTTCTTTCTTTCTTTCTTTCTTTCTTTCTTTCTTTCTTTCAGTAAAATGCTCATTGTAAAATATTTCACGTTTCTCACCAAAATATCTCATCTTGCAATGACGCCGCTGCTCGTTATTTTTATGGTAATGCTAGACACTCACAGCACTTGTTTAATGTTATGGCTGGTAAGATCATTGTCCTTGGTTTTGGATTATGAGGCAAGACAATGTACTCCTTTAACATCTATAACCAAAGGCCTGAGAGCAAATATTCATTACACTCACTGTTTTCAGGCAAAACATCTCATTTAAAGGAGCAGACTGACATTTGGGGGACTGTAAAGAGCCAATCTAACTCCCCCGTTTGACATTTTGTATCTTTTTTTTTTTCCATGTAGCTTAATGTGGCATAAGGAAGAATCTTTTTCATCCAAGTCTTTATAAGAAAACGAATTTCCCTAAAATGCTTAACAACTCCTATGATGATAAGCATAAAGTACAATAACAAAATTATTATCTGCAGCACATAATAGGTTTTTGAATTCCTGCGATTTTGCTCTTATCAAATGACAAAAAAAAAAAGTAATAAGTCTCTACATGATTCCATTAAAATGTATCTTTTTACAGCAGTAAAAATATCTGCAGATCACTGCCTCCAAATAAAGAACACTTCTTTTCCCACTACAGGGCAGCAATGTACAAGCGCACATACAAATACACAACTTATACTAAAATTAAGAAAATAAACTAAAATGAGCAACAAACACTGAGGCCCACCCTGGTTCCCCCCCCCCCCAAAACCCCCCCAGCTGATTAAAAAGTTTGTGAACCCTGAAGCACCTGTGAATGTTTTAATATTCGTGTCCTGCTGTTTTTGTGGCGTGACCTGTTAGACAAACAGAGGGGATGCTGGGAAAAAGGTTTGTTGATTACACCTGCTTCTTTTGATAGTGAGTAAAAAAAAAAAAACAACCAAAAGAGCAACACAGCCGCTCTTTTGAGTCATTCCAGGAAAACTCCCAAGTGCCTTGAGGACAGTTATTACAGCATGATGTCATACTTGAAAGGCGGCTGAAACAAGAAATGACTAAGCAGCATGCGTTCGGCGAAAAATCCACCGGAACGCAATGCAGCAAATCACAATGATTAATCACTGGCGTGGTGAATAATGAGAATTTTATGAGGCAGTCATTCTGAGATGGATCCAATGTGCATTTGAGAGCAAGACTGCGACCTTTGCTGAAGAGCAGCCAATGTGGCCACAAGCAGCAATTAGTGGATAATGGTGAAAGCTAAGATAGAGTGTGACAGTAGCATAAATATAGACGAGGGCTGACCATCAGTGGTTTGACTTTGTAACGTTGTATTTCTTTAAAGTCTGCATTAGCTACAGGTACACTTCGCCCTATAATAGCAGAATGGGGAAGCATTCCTTTAAAATTTTAATCTTTTTTTGTAATTATCAGTGATATTTGATGTATTTTATTTTTGATGCATTTCGGGATACTTCCTGACTCCATCCATCCATCTAGGGTCCTGGAGGCATGGGTGGGCGGGCTGGGGTCTATCACAGCTGTCATAGGACGAGAGGCAGTGGACACCCTGGACAGCTCACCAGTCTGTCACGGGGCTTGGCTGGCTCCAGAAAAGAGTAAGTCAATAAATGTGTTTACAGAATGGTACAATTTTAGTCCTTTTTTCCATAACTCACTTGCAGGTTATGCATTATTTAGGGCCAGACTAATTAGCAGACAACTGCCTCTGTGCAATGACTGGCAGGATGGACAGGATGCACAAAAGAGAGACGTGGCGCTAAAATAATCCTGAAGTGAAATTTGTGGGAGATTTCCACAACAGCAAGTGTAACTTCCAGATGGAAGGCTTTGAAAGTTTCATTTTGGGGGTGAAGCCAGCAATGTTTTTTTTATCCTTAACTGCCGAAATAATTTTGCAGAGGCCTTTTAAGGTTGCTGCTGAGTGGTGAGACTTGCTTTTAGAGGTTCTTTGCTCAAGTCCTAAACTCAAGTCCACTAATCAGCGGGTGACGTCACAGCGTCAGTGTCTCTTATCTAGACAGTTTATGGTCGTACCAGACCAAGAAAGTCACTAAGAAGCAGCAAAGTACTGAGAGAGCGTTCTATATTTCTTATGAATTATGGTTTTATTGGTAAGAGGACGATTCCAATAATTCTTCTTTTAAAATTTAAAGTCTTGCAAGAAAATTGTGACTCTCCATCCTATGAATACTTTACAGAAAACAGTTTGTTGGCGTCAGTTTGTGCTTATCTCACTCAGTTTTTTTGTAGCCCTTTACTGGGAAGGCTGCCAGAGTATTTCTCCCAAAAAACGTTGCCAGAAACGGAGGTCTTTCATTTGAGATCCACACATGAGAAGCTCAGCTGAGTGGTCTGAGATGCAGAGGAGACAGGTGGTGTCATTGTCTGTGTGTGCTTTGTTTATATCCGCTGTTATCCTGGTCTTTCCCATGGCAACGTTCGCTGGCAGTGGCTCTTTGAACTGGCCATTTTGGAAAGAGAGGGGTTTGTGTTTACTGGGGCCACTGAAGTCAAATTAATTGAGTTGTTTTTAATGACCCTAATTGAAGCCAGGATAATTTGCATCAGCTAAGTAAACACAACTATTAAATTCTTGTTTATAGAGAGCTTTCGGCAAATAGATTTGTTGAAGCTGTACTCCTTTGAGTAACATGATCTGTGGTGTTTAACGACCTGATGCGTCACACGTTATGTCACACAACACTTTACTGTACACCAAAAGACTCATTCACCTTGCAGCGCAGAAAAAGTCATTTTGCTGTGAGACGTGAGGTTTGAAATCAAAAGTAAATGTGCACACTGTAACCCAACAGTCTTTTCTCTGCGGCGTTAACGCGCCATTATGAGGGTAAATTGGAGGACACGAGGGCAGGGTGTGGGAGTTAGCCTAACATCGCTTCTTTATTGGCCCGTTACCTGTTTAAACAGCTGCATATGAAGGCAGCTTGAAAAGGAGGAACAAACATACCTCTACAAATTACACAAACTCTTTGGCACAAATGGATTACTTTATGCTTTCATTGCATCTAAGAAGGATGAGAAATTTTAATTAGGGAGTCCTGTCTAAACATCTGGATGCTAACTTTAGTTCATTTGGCAAGAGTTTCATATTTAAGGTTTAACCGTTTTGCAGTTGCCGCTGTCATCATTTAATATCCATTAACTAGAAATATCAAAAATAGTTCTGCCATTAGCTGGCAGTTCTTCCAAAGCATTTAAAGCTCAGCTGATTTAAGGTTGTTTTTTTAATTTCACACTTCAGCATTCATCCATTTCCCTCCTTGCTTTGTCTGACTCTCCACATAGGGCTGTGGGAGAAACAGACACAGGCCAGATCACTGGTCCATCACGGGGCTAATGAGGCAGACAACCACACACCTGACATGCATGCGTGTGGAAAGAAACTGGAGCAAACAAAATGAGAAGATTCAAGCTCGACATTCCTTCTTAAGTATGGATTATATTTATCAATGTGTAAATCTTATACGAACATGGAATGTGTGAGCTGTGTAGGCATGAGGGAGACAGGTGAGGTTTGTTTTAGCCCCACAATGATCAAAACAATTGTAAATGCCAGATTATAAGACATCAATAAACAGAACTCGAGTCAGGCTGGATGATAACGTAACACAAATGTAGAAGAGCAAAAATTAACTCCTTAAACACAACAAAATGAAAATTAAACTGTCAGAAAATGGAACAAACAGAACACAAAGAGGAACTGTAATACTGGCTGAGCAGACCAACAAACACTGACAAAATAACTAACAATGCATCCATCCATCCATCCATCCATCCATCCATCCATCCATCCATCCATCCATCCATCCATCCATCCATCCATCCATCCACCCAACCCCAAAGGGTTGCAGGAGGGCTGGAGCTCATGATGGCTGACATTGGGCGAAAGGCAACTTTACATCATTCAAATACAAAATAACTAAAATCAAATGAATTAAATTAAATTAACAACATATTTAGTTTAGAGTAAATAATTCCTGCCATCACAATATAAAGTCATGACACTTTGACATCAAAAGAAACACGAGGATGTTTTATAGAATCACGACTTTTATGTTATTAGAAACATGGTGTCTAACCACTTACTCTGGATGGCATTACTTTGGCCTCCAGTAACACTGTGAGCAATCTTGGAGTCACTTTTGACCAGGATATGTCCTTCAATGTGTATATTAAACAAATATGTAGGGCTGCTTTCTTGTATTTCTTGTATCTCTAAAATTAGAAACTTCCTGTCTCAGAGTGATGCTGGAAAAACTAGTGGAGCGTGCATTTATTACTTCTAGGCTGGACTATTGTAATTCATTATTATCAGGCTGTCCTAAAAGCTCCCTGAAAAACCTTCAGCTGATCCAAAATGCTGCAGCTAGAGTACTGACAGGGACTAGAAAGAGAGAGCATATTTCTCCCATTTTGGCTTCTCTTCATTGGCTCCCTGTTAAATCTAGAACAGAATTTAAAATCCTTCTCCTCACATACAAGGTCTTGAATAATCAGGCCTCATCTTATCTTAAAGACCTCATGGTACCGTATCACCCCAATAGAGCACTTCGCTCTCAGACTGCTGGCTTATTTGTGGTTCCTAGGATACATAAGAGTAGAATGGGAGGCAGAGCCTTCAGCTTTCAGGGCCCTCTTCTATGGAACCAGCTCCCAGTTTGGATTCTGGAGACAGACACCCTCTCTATTTTTTAAGATTAGGCTTAAAACTTTCCTTTTTGATCAGCCTTATAGAAAGGGCTGAATCAGGTGATCCTGAACCCTCCCTTAGTTATATTGCAATAGGCCTAGGCTGCTGAGGGGTTCCCATGATGAGTGTTTCTTCTTCACTTACTTCTTTTCACTCTCTGTATTTATACACCACTCTGCATTTAATAATTAGTTCTTATTAATCTCTGGCTCTCTTGCACAGTGTGTCTTTTGTCCTGTCTCCCTTCCTTCACCCCCAACTAGTTGCAGCAGATGACTGCTCCTCCCTCAGCCTGCCTTGAGGTTTCTTGTGATTTGGCACTATATAAATGAAATAAAATTGAATTGAATTGAATTGAATGTTGGGCAAAGTGCATGGGTTTACCAAACTAAAAGTTTGCGCAGTCATTGGTGTGTATGTGTCAACTATGCTCCTCTGCCTGCATCCCGGCATTTACGCCCTCATTATGTGACAGCCTCCACACAGACTGCATTGGGCTGGCTCCCTCCTGGCCACAGGAGTGCCACTGTTTAAAATAATTAGTCTGTATTAAAGTCTTGAGAGGCTGTTTAAAGCACAAGGAGGCTGACAAGAAAGGGTAGCAGGCAGCAAAGCGGTACTCCAAAATTGGTTTGAATTCTGTCTCTCCTCCTTGTACATCTGCAGCTTTCGCTCAACAAACAAATTAACAGCAACTTTCACGAGGCTGCCTGAGTAATTACTTGTTCAAAGTGCGATGCTCTTGAAAGCACACAAAATTGCGCTGTGCCAAAACGCCAATTTTCACATTAATTATGAATGTATGCGAGTCTTGACTGTCATCTGTTTGCAGTTATTTTCAAGCAAAAAAAAGTAATTTTCCGAGTTTGCTCCATCTTTCTGGTTTCATCAACTGACTTTTGGCCGTTTCCAGTGATGCACGTTTGAATGAAAGGATTCAATTATAAATATGAAGGCAACTACACACTCACAATTGCACAAACGAGAATTTGTTCCACTTCAAGTCTGATCTGGTGTTTTTCAAGGTTATTGCCTAAATAAACTCAAAACATTCACACATTCTGTTATATTGGTTTGGAGCACATCATGCAAATAGGCTGTAATGGCATAATCTCCCGAGCCTCTGCTGAAAGACAGCATATTGGTCATATAATTTTGATGGCGGAGTGCAGGGGATGAGTAGCTGGTTGAGCGACAGCCTCTCTCTGCTGGGCAGCTGCATGCAGCTGAGGGCATGCTCTAACTGCCACATGCCATCTGTCTTGAGATCTGGGGACCAAGGTGTTGCTCCAAACGTGTGTCACTATCATTTTCATTGTGAAATGGGAGTGGAATAGCAATTGATCACTCTCAGAATCTGATCTTGGGTTGTTGTTCATTTTTCACATCAGCGGTTGGGGTCAGGGTTCGGGGAAACTGAGGATGAAACTGAAGAGGGAGAAAGCAGGAGATTTTAATTCTAGGGTTGATATTCCGCTGGGACTTGGATGCCCTACCCTGCAACTTAATCAGCATTCAGGAGCTAGTCACTCACATCTCTCTCCACAGAGTCTGAGGCCTTGCCTTACCTGTCTCTTCAGAGAGGCTATTTGTTCAGATAGTGTCAGTACGGCGAGCTTCCTCTGCTAATGATTCCACAGGCGGTTGAGGTGCTGTCACTAACAGCTTTGCCAAAAGAGAAAATTGACTCCTCTGGTATGGTACATAATTCTGCAGAATTCTGACTGAGGGGAGGTCAGCCAGGATGTTACATGACATATCAGTATTCATGAAATTTTAGCCTCTCCTGGAAACCCCTTGGCTCTCTCATCTTTGATCTCTCGTCCTGTCTGGGGAGTACATTAGGCCAAATGAGCATCCACAAACTAATTGCTGCTCATTTGCATAAATTTGTGGTTTCCAGATGCCAAGAGTGTCACAAGCAAGGATAACAGCTGGCTGAGTTACCTCTCCAGTGTGTGAGAGTGAACTCTGACCTTTATTATGGCTTTAATTCAGAAACGTCACTGTGTAAAAATCTCTTACTTAAGGTGGATCTATTTAATACATATCATAATATTAATATTATATTTTTTAATACTTTTAATAACGCAGGATAAAAGTGCAATCTATTTGATTTGCAAAAAAAGAGAAAAAAAATCTGTAATTATTTGAGGACAACATATCAAATATGTTTCAGAAAAGGACAACACACATGGACAACAACGGACAAATAAATGAATACAAATAAAACATAAACACCCGCTGGAGCAGCTCATTACTAATTTGGTTAATTGGCAACAGGTGAGTAACATGAGTACGCCTCTGGAGTAGTTCAATTTGCTTAGGGAGCTTCCTAACAGAGTGAAGCGACCATAAGAAGAAGTGGTTGAATTCTCTAAATACCAAAGAAAGGTGCTTCAGTGCTTCCTTTTTTTTTTCAAACCTCCTTTAATGTAAGAGACACTGTTACAGGATACATCCGTCATAGTGACGCCCCAGTTAACTATCATTAAAAACAAAAAGTGGCCCATCATGTACGTCTAAATTAACTGTGTGTAATTCATTTTCATTACTTTCTAAACTGTTTTGAATTTTCAGCAACAGGCTGTTAAACCCACTGCTGAACTCTGACTGCTGTAAGAAAACCTGCTTTAAATTACAATTTTTTTTCTTGTTTGAAAACCATAGAGCTGTATAAGCTCTCTCAGTCAAGATTATAATTGATATTAACTAAATCAAAGCGCGTTTAAGATTTGTCATAGTTCAGTTTGCATATGTCCGTTGATGTATTGCAGACCTTTAGGAACCATTTTTTAATTTTTATTTTGGGTCAGATGGGATCATCTCCAAGCTGCTTAGTGAGCTAATTTCAGGCTTAACCCTGTGTTATTATTAGTATTATGAAGGTGGTTCATATCTTAGACTAGGTTAGAGTCAAAATTAGAACTCAACAGTTGCAAACTAACAGCGCACTGACCAATCAGTTCTCTGGAAAAGAGCGTCAGCATTCCTGGTGCATGGATACTAAGAGAGTCTAAAGTTTTTATCTTCTCCTAAACAGCATCATTGCTTATGACAAATACAAATAATTACAAGCAACTTTATTCCTTATTATTCCTTTTGTAGCACTTTTCCAGTTTTTTTGAACAAAGCACTTACAGTGAACACGCATTCACGCAGAGCTTTTAGTGCTCCCCCCTTTTCTGTCACCACACTGATTTGTCTGTGTTGCTTTCCGTCAGTATTATGTGTTTAACCCCTTCATATTTTAGGCTGCCAGGGGACCTGCACATCTTTGTGACTGGCCATATGCTGTCAGTGCCACCCCTTTCATGTGAACACACTTGTAGCTATGTTGGAAAACCTGTAGCTGACTTATCGAGCTGACTTAACCACTTTTGTGTAACTGTACAGTTGGATTGCAGATAAGGTAAAAATATCTTGGGTATGTTGAAGTTGCGTCACAGTACAGACCCCAGGCAACACTGCACTAAAAACAGAGACAATTTATTGTAGTGGAAATCATTGCATGGGCTCAGTAACGTGTAGTGAAAACTGTTCATTGCTGCATCCATAAATGCAAATAAGAAATTTTAAGGTTTTCCAGACACGTGACCATTTATAATGTGACGTTAACTTGTCCGCTATTTTGGATGTGTGGCAATCATGGTGACAATGCAGGATCAAGCGAATAAGGGCCCAGTCACACAGGCCTGCAGACTGCTCCAGAACCATCTGGCAACCACTATTCTTTTGTGCGGGGAAAAAGAATGTTCCCTGACCAGTTGTGAGTCGTTGCTGGTGGTTGTTGGCAGTCGCTGGGAAAATGTCCCAAATCACACAGGCTGACAGACAGGCAACCACCTGTCACTAGGGAAAAATGTGTATTCCTCAAAAACCTCCTTGTGATTGTTTTGGTTGCTAAGTACTGCCCAACTATTCTCTGAGCTCTAGTGGAGTTATTTAAACAGGAAATGGAGACGGGTTGCTTTCAAAATAAAAGTTGCACCATTTGAAACATAGTGACTGAGACACAACTTTAACTTTGAAGGCAAACCCTCTCCATTTCTGTTTTGTGTCACATTTTTTCAAGTTGTAATACTGAATATCAGTAGAATATAAGAACTGAATTTAAAATCCTTCTGCTTACATACAAGAGCTTGAATAATCAGGCCCCATCTTATCTTTAAGACCTCATAGTACCAAATCACCCCAATAGAGCACTTCGCTCTCAGACTGCTGGCTTACTTGTGGTTCTTATAGGATACTTAAGAGTAGAATGGGAGGCAGAGCCTTTAGCTCTCTGTCTCTCTTCCACAGCATGCCTTTTGTCATGTCTCCCCTCACCCCAAACCGGTTGCGGCAGATGCCCCTCCCTGAGCCTGGTCCTGCTGGAGGTTTCTTCCTGTTAAAAAGGGAGTTTTTCCTTCCCACTGTCACCAAGTGCTTGCTTGGTGAAAATTGAATTGAATTGAAATCCTAGTGTTTTAGTTATGTGTTGGCATTAATTAGCAGATGTCTTTGTGATACACCTACACAGTCGGTGGATGCTATATCTTAGTACTCCATCTGCTTCAAAAGGTCAAGATGGCAATGGCCAGAATGCTAGAGCTCACACTTCAAAAATGATAATCCACAAAAAATGGTGGCAACATCCATCCACAGCCTACAGTTTAAAAGTCTGTTTTTGTTGCTTAAATCAGTAAAAATCATGGCATGAATATCATTATTTCTCTAATCTAAACTGTGTCGAGTGAAGGCAAATGGTAAATAACTGCTTACAACGTGCTCTTGTATCACATTGACCGCTTTAATCCCTTTTTGGACTCCAG
This sequence comes from Cichlasoma orientale, assembly GCA_034780415.1. Lineage (NCBI taxonomy): Eukaryota > Metazoa > Chordata > Actinopteri > Cichliformes > Cichlidae > Cichlasoma > Cichlasoma orientale. The sequence goes on along the minus strand of JAVDPK010002238.1, from coordinate 293,036 downwards.
TATTTTGCCCAAAGACACATTGACACGCTGACTGGAGAAGCTGGGATTGAACCACTGACCTTCCAATTAACGGTCGACCTGCTCTACCTCCTGAAGCATATCAGTGAAAAGGTGTGTGTCAGGTGCTCACCATGTGGTCCAGCTCCTGTGCTGTGCAGTTGTTGCCAGGCAAGTGCAAGAGCCCTTTTCAAATTCTAACCTTGAAGCACAATACTAACCCAAAGCCGGCATGATGAAGAAAATAAGTGACTATGAGGCTTTACCTTGTGAAAGAAAATCAATATCCTTAAGTCAATGCTGATATAATGACATATTTTATGAAATGATGTCATGAGTTAAAAATTAAATTAGTAGTATTCAAAGACAATCAGTGTAAAAATATTACAGAAATATTATTGCATAGTGTCCTTTATTTGTCTGTGCAACTCAAGAAAAAGACAATTTTGGAGACTTCTTAACTCAGCTCAGTGGAAAAAGAAAAAAAACAATCCTGCTAATTGCTGAGGGACAATATTAAGCAAATTTTAGGTGTTCTATGTGCTAAAATTAACAGATTTGGGCAGTGAATACATAGTCAGTGACTGCAAAGAGCTAGAACAAAACCAAACAATCCTTTGTACCCCCCCCAAAAAATTCTCTTTGGTATTTATTGGGTGTGATGTGTACTACCCAGGTACGTTCACTCCGTGTTTGTATTCACAGTGTGGCGAAAGCTCAGAATAATGAGCTCACACTCATGAGGTGCATTTTCATCACTCTCTGCCTTGTGGTGGGTCAGCCAAAGGAGAGGAAATTCCAGTGCTGCAAGAGGGTTGATTATGATAATAACAGGAGCACAAAAAACAACAAAAAAAACAAAGCAAAGGATGAAGTCGTTTGCGTGGGGAGCATAAGGCTAGAGAGCCTCATTGTGATTAACGCGAGGGTGTTTCAGCAGCGTGTAGCATCCGAGGAAGCGTTAATAACAGTGTGAGGAGTCAGGCAGGGCCACAATCTGGAACCTATACTTTCCCAAACTCATAGTTCATATAAGTTACACAGTTAAGTGAACACTAGGGCTTTTTGGTGCAGTGAGGAGTAAAATCGAACCTGTTATCCAGCCGTTCACACCTCATAGAAACACAATGAGTGGCATGCACCTCATCAAAAAACACAAGGGAGCCTGCACGGTTCCAGAGTTAAACAGTCCGTCATTTGCATTGTGCTGAAGAAGAAGGAAATATCCTGCTATTGTTTTCTTTGTTGGTCCTGAGTCTTGAACGTGCATTTTTATTGCTGTAATTTGGTTTTTTATTTCCGTTTTATGCGCTTTGCACCGTGTTTTGCTAAGGGTAGCTCTAAGATTAAACTTTGTTCACATTGTCCTCATGTTGACATTTCTACCTCGAGGCAGTCGTCGCATTCAGCACCTCTTACCACAGGAGACCGCATGGCTCACAGCTCAGTAACAGTATGGCTGAGCTCTCAGGCCCCAGCAGGAAGCAGGTTATGAACCCTATCATTAGAGGGAATATGTCAGTGTGTGTGTGTGTGTGTGTGTGTGTTTGGTTAAAGATTACATGGGAGCACGTTCTTTCTAGGGGGTCGTACGGAATTGGCATCAAGGTAACTTACCTGTCCTTGCCTGCCTGGAGGCTTGTAGTATACTGGACTCAGTATGAGAATAAGTTTCACATTCTCCACACCCGCACTGCAACCCGTCAACCTCTCCTTTCAGCAGCAGCCATATGTGTCAACCGCGAGAAGCCTTCTATGTTTGCTGAGGTCAAAGTCATCTGTCAGATTGACGAGATGGCTGTCTGGCTCGACGAAGGTAATTGGTAGCATTGCCGCCTTCTAGGAGAAGCTTGACAAAAATCTTGCCATGTGTCAGGAAGGTTTGTTCGGGGAGCGCTGACGGTTGCTGATGGTTGCCTTTGCTGGGACGCAAACACACAAGCTCAACGTGACAAAGAGACACACGGCCTCTATTGTACATGGCAGCAATCAAAGGTGGTTGACACGTTTTGCTCTTGATAGGAAAAAGGCCCCCCCCCCCCCCCCAGAAAACATTCCGTGCGAGACTCCTTTAGTGTCTCTACCACCCATGTGCCCAGAGAAGCTATTACTTGCTATGCAAATTGTCTGTGTAATGAAGCGTATTTAAAGGAACGCCAGGTCTGGAGTTTTACTGCTCTTAACAATGGATGTGTTTGACTGAAGAGGTGGTTTGAAATGTGACATATTTGTGCCTTAGAAATCACCCCTGGAGATGTTTTAGCTCCAGGCCAGAGATAACTTCCAATCACATTTCCTGGCCATTCCTTCGGTTGCCAGGATACAGAGCTTCATGTAAGCAGTAGTTCCAGTCAGGCTTTACGAAGAGACAGCTGAGCCAAGTAGTGGAAATCAGGGAGCTAGTTAACCGTCTTCCTTCTAAATCTACTGTGTTAAAACTGCCAAGGAAGCCATGTTCCTGGCCCTTTTGTCTGTTTCCTTCACGATTAGCTGGATATATCAGAAGCCAGAGAAACTCAGTTGAAAGTTGGACTACTGGCCAAAGTAGAATTGATAAGTGGTGAGGTGATACTTGGCGAGGATGCTGGCGCTTTAAGGGGGGTTGTCTTAGTTTAATATCACAGTGATGGTGAAAGACTGGGTGCTAGCATAATCTGAAGTGTTTCCCTTTTTTCGCTGCAGCTTTTTTCGCCGGCCTTATTCAAATGAACGCGGGCCCGTGTGTGTTTGTGAAGTGCTAATTTCTACATTTCTACATATTTTTAAACTATGTTTCAAAACATTAAGAAGAGGGAAGTTGTTTGCATATTTGTATGATTTTGTGCGGCCGTTTTGAGTGAGACAGTGAGACAGCAAAGCAGAATAGGTTTTCTCTGAGAAGCACGAGGTACGCCGCACCTGTTAGTGAAAAACTGTCAAAAATCACATAATAACCAAAGGCAACAAGCAAAGAAAACACATGTGAAGGTTTTGTTCTTCACATATAGCCTAGCTTGCATGGCTTCCTTTCCGCAGTCATACCCCGTCTTAGACCTGCACCTTTTAATCCTCACAGCGGTGTGTGCTTAGTGGCAAAATTACCTCAAAGTTCACTGTGAGACTTAAGTTCATTTCTCCCCTTTAAAGCTCCTCTAAAGAGACTGGCATTTGGGATTTAATGTGCCAGTGACTGACCTTAAAAGAAATGCTGTCCTAAACCATGTCAGAGTCATAACTCGTTTGATTGAAGGTATGCCACAGGTTTGTCTCATTGCATATGCTTTCGGCCTTGCAATGAGAAACGTAGGAAAAAGTGAAACGTGGCGTTCTGCTTTCCTTTCATGTGTCGCGTAACTTGACTTTAAAAACTGTATATCTGGTGAAAAATGTCATGTTCTTTTGATCTTAATGGATGCAACAAACGGAACTGTTTTCACTCTGGTGTGATTGACGACCGCGTCCAGCACTTTTAATTTTGCTTTGCGGCCAGACCCTGGACTGCAAGGCAAGTATGGGGCTCAAAGACCCTGTGCAGATTTATGACACAGCTGAGAGAGGTGTGACCTTCAGACAAGTGCTGGTAATGCTCCTTGCTTGTAAGCAAGGTTTATCTGTTTGTTAGTGTCAGAAATTACAAGAAGAGACATGGGCATACCTAAGTGGCAACCTGTGGGGCTAAAGCCAAAAACTGCAGTTACTTCTGAATCAGTCCTAAAAGACTGCTGTGTTAATATGCCCAAATTTAAAGCATTAAAAGGCATGTTTGCATCCAGGTACAAAAAAACAGGTGTGGCCTCTGAGGGTAGTTCCCCCTCTCATAAAAACTGTACGGTGGATAATTTTAGTTTTTTATTTCTTTCTTTTTTACCCCTGCTCTTGTCATGGTCCTGCGCCATTTGCCCAGTGTTTTGTTTCTTTGAGGTTCTGTTATTGTTGTTTGTCCTCTGCGGCTCTGAGTTTGTTTACAGTTTAGAATTCTTAGCCGTTATATTTTACTCTTATTCTTAGTTATAGTTTTCTGCATTTAGTTCCTGTTTCCCTCGCTCTCGTCTTCCCCACATTCTTGTGTTCAGGTGTCTGTTTTGTCCCTCATGTGTCAAGTCTTCTGTGTTGTAATGTGTCTTCTGGCTGCAATTTCCCCTCTTAGTTCCTATGGAAGCAGTAACGGTGGACTCAGTGTGTCACACACTGCTGCTGCGTTTTGGCTTAATTTTTGTTTAATAAATGATTTTATGGTAATACATATGTCTTGTTCATTTGAGGTTGTATTCACCATATTTTCAGACCTGCTAAGGATTCTTTTATTATGTCCTGATATATAAAATCTTAGAACTTTCTTTTTCACAGGACTGTAAATTAGCACTCCCTCCCTCATCCAAATATGGCAAAATTTGGCTAAAAAAGAACAACGCTGAGTTTGCCAAAAAGCTGCCACTGAGACTTCAAAATGAGGAATCCACAAAATAATGTGTGACGTTGCTTTGTCCATCTTTTATATACAGTCTATGGTTGCACCCCTGTTGGAGTAATGAGGATACAATGTAAAAGAAAACAGAGGCTACAGGCTCCAGCAGGTCTAAGGAGAAACATGGATGTATGTTGCCAGTGTAGCTTACAGATGCACTTTCTAAAACAGATCACAGTGCTGCTTTTTTTTTTTTATTTTTACGGCAAATAAAATAGGACCTGAAGCTGATGCTTGGGTTGTGGCACACAGCAAAAATAATGTCACTGACGCATTGATGAAAACATAAAACCTGTCCTGAATTCGCACTTTATGTTTCAGAAGATCCTGAAATAGAGAGAGGTTGACTTTTTAAAATGCATGACAGCAGTGCAACAAAATGAAATAGAAAAAGATTTTTCTCAGCACCTCTAAAGTGCAGTGGGCGTTACACTTCATTGAGTATAGCTGGAGGATGAAAAACAGCATGCTTGAATGAGGGTGGGAAATAGAAACGTCTAAGTGCACAAAAAGTGTTTAAAAAAAGTGTGTAAATGGTGAGAGGAGAAGAAAGTTGGAGAATCGCCGTGTAGTGTCTTGGTGACTGATCAAGGCCTCGTATATTATGTATCCACACATTGTGTCCATGGAGACAGGTGTGTTTGAAATGATTCCTTTTGAGGCAGTTTTTTTTAATTGTCACCACTCCACGGTGGAAGAAGTTGAGCAGCACTTCCCTTTGTCAGAAGGATGACTGAGCGTAGTTAAGAGTTTCACAATGACTGGGTTATAGTGCTGTCTCATTATGAATCATCTCACTTATTTTCGCAATCAGTTCCCATTTTTGCTCTTCTCTTTGAAAGTTAGCCTTGAAAAGTTACTTTCTTTAACCTTAACCTTGTGATAACAGATGGAAACTGAAGTAATTCCCCTTAAAAAAAAATCCACTAATAACATTTAACACAATCTATGTATATAAAGGCCTTCACCTTTGAGTTCCTCAGCACCGAGGAGTTCACCCCTGTAGAAAAAAAAGAGAGCACTTGGATAATGGCTTTGTAAGCTTTCTGATATGCTGAGACGCTCTCCAGTGCAAACGTAATTACAGCCTGACAGCGGGTGGAGGCCTTCACAAAGGCTTGATAATCAGAGGCTGGTGATCGGAGCATGTAGCTCATGACCAGGAAAAGCAGTGACGCTGAAAAGTAATTAAAGTCCCCCATAGAGTGGAGCCATGCAAACTGCGCTCCCAGCTTGCTGCAACACCCCTTCTTGACTTCTCACTGTTCTATTATTCTCTCGCTCCTTCTCCATCCTCAGTCTTGCCTTATTTTCTCTCACATCCTCCGACTCCATTCCTTCCCTTTGCCTCCCTCCTAACGCTCTGCTATCTTCTTCTCGACTGCTGTCTCGGTTTTCTCTTCATCTGTCCATCATTCCTCCAGCCTGCGAGTGCTTTCCCCCCCTCTCCATCCATCACCTGCTGATTCATGAATGTAACAGCTACCTGTTAGGTGCAAAAAGAACTGAGTAAATGAACCACAGGATCCCTCAACCATACACCACCCACACGTTCCAACACTGACTTTACCTGAAGCTTTTATTTTACACTCTAAGTCATAATCCTGCTACATTTAAATGCCATGTAGCACTGAGGTAAACCCTTTTAGGTTTGCAGGTTAACTCTATACGTTCAATCCTGTATACCTGCATGTGTAATTTATTTGCTTGTGTGCATCTTATAAGATCTCTCAGACGAGTATTCATGTTTCTGTGTAAGCACGCAGTGTTTAATATTATTTGTGTGCTGCAGTGTGCGAGCTTATTTCCAGCTAAGCCTTTGTGCTATGCAAAGGAGTGAAAAATTACCTCTTGTACTACTCCCCCGTTCATAACCCCCTGGCTCACCCATGAGGAGCTCAGAGTAAATGGAGAAACAGAGATGTAGGCCATTGTGCAAGCATGTGGATTGGTGACTTAATCCTTTCTTCAATTTTTCATTTTTGGCACAGTTCAGGCACCGTATGTAGCCTGGAGTCTACCCCTGCACTGTAACTAATCACAGAATGTTAACAATATTATAACTCAATTAAGTGTTGGCTTTCTCCAAGCTATCTACCCACTGATAATGGAACAACAATTGGATTAAAGGACAGTGTTGAACAAGGTTAAGAAATGTGTGTATTTAATCCCTCCACTGAGGATCAATAAAGTTCCATCAGGCAAATTATATGAGAGAGCCGCGGCACTCAAAGAATCCTTAACAGAAATATAAAGGAGAATATCTAAATGCTTAAGATAGCACTTGTTCTGGTCTAGCCATCAACAACGAAACCTGGAAGCTGCACTGAAGCACATGCACCTTTGAGGAGGCTGACAGTTGCAGCTGTGCGCTGGCAGGCATACCTATCCATTACTGCAAATAGTTCATGCCCATGCTACAGCATTGTTGAACCTGTTTGTGCTGTTGGCAAACTGATATACTTAATGGCATGACTGTAGATGTAGTGTTGCCATGATGGCTGCCAAGTGGCAAGACTTGGATCTAGAAGTTGGCAGCTTGCTGATCTGGAGCATTCAGGTGTGTGTTAGCACAGTGCCAAAGACGAAAGACATCAGCAGTGATCTCAGCGAGGCAATTATTGCTGCCCATCAGTTTAGGAAGGCTTACAAGGCCAGTTCCAAACATTTTGAAGTCCCTCATTCTACAGTGAGAAAGATTATCCACAACTGAAAGCAGTTCCCAATCTTCCCACTAGTGGATGTTGCCAGGAGAAAGCTGCTTCTCTCTTTAAAAGAACATGGCAGGACAGCTTAGGTATGCAAAGTTGCATCTGAAAAAAAACACAAGACTTCTGGAACCACGTCCTTTAGACAGACGAGACCAAAGTGGAGATGTTTGTCCATAACGCACAGCGCCACATTTGGAGGAAACCAAACACAGCATATTTGGGCTTGTTTTGCAGTGACAGGACCTGGGCATCTTGCAGTCACTGAGCTGACCATGAACTCCTCTGTACACCAAAGTATTCTAGAGTTAAGGTGTCGCAATGGCCCAGTCAAAGTCCAGACCTCAACCCAACTAAAATGCTGTGGTGGGACCTTAAGAGATGTGTATAAATAAGTCCTGCAAACCTCAATTAACTGAAGCAACATTGCAAAGAAGAGTGGGCCAAAAATTCTTTCACCGATAAAGTCACACAGAAAATTATTGCTGACAAAAGTGGTTCAACGAGCTGCTGAATCGTGGGTCTGCTTAGATGAGTGGTTTTTCCATCATGCCCCACTTCGCCGGATTAAATCTTTTCACGCACACGAAACAAGGTCGGAAGAACTTTGCTAGAATAGAATTGAATAGAACTTTATTGTCATTATACATACAACGAAGTTAATCATTATATATACAACAAAATTCCATTCAGAACAGCCATCCAAGAGGACATACAAAACAACATTATGCCTTGTCGTGACCTTGCGCCCCACCAGCGGGGTGCGCCCCACAGTTTGAAAAACACTGACTTAGACTGCGACACACTGCTTCTACATTTTGGGTTTAGTTTTTGTTAAATCAATAATGAAATTATGAAATGTGTCATGCAATGTGTCATGTTTTGTAGTGCATCAGATGTAATAGTTTTTCATTCCACGTGTAACATTCTGCTTAACAACACTAAAGCCTTTACAAATCCTATACAACAAGCTTTCAAGGTCCTGCATAATAACCCCAAAAGCTACTCACACTGTAACAAAATCTACTTACTACTTTCCTTCTTTAATTTGAAAAATGCTTGTTTAATTAAAAAAAAATATATATTTATATAAAAATCTTAATGGAATAACAGCTCAATTAACATGACCCACAGTCAGAGGGAACATTTGTGTCTCAAGGATGAAAACATCCTTTGGCCAAAAACCCTTTACAATAAAAGCTTTCCATTTGTAGAAAATGCTTCCATTAAACATATAATTTACTGCCTATTACCGTTTTCATGTGCACAAAATCTTAAAGCTTAGTTAAAAAAAAGCAACCAGACCTGTCGTTGTATTTAGTTGCTGCATGCTTGTCTTGTTTTCTTTCATTTGTGTTTTACCATTTATGTTGTTGTGCTGACTTTACCTTTGTCATCTATGATGTGACTTTATATTATGCTATATTTTAACTGCTTCTGTAAACTACACTGAATTGTATGAATTGTATCTATTGTACATGCTTAATGTGTAGCTTTTCACCCTGTTTTTGCTGGCATTATCTTATAGTGACGTTAATGTTGTTCTTCTGTGTTTTATTGTTTTCAAAGGCCAATTTTATGCCCTCATTTTAATCTTTCCAAAGCAAATAAAAATTCTGCACATTAAATTCAAGGATGCACGTTTCTTTCTCGCTTGTCTCAGTTGCTCAATTCTCAATTCAAATTTGTCAGTGCCTCGTGTGGCTTTCGGATGCAGCAGGAAACTGAAAAAAAGAGGTTAAAAACTCCACTGCACCGTACCTGTTTGGCACCAAACGCCAGACAGACACAGCTGGCACCAAGCTGGTGAACATGGCGGCGCATTTAGCAGCTGAAGAGGCAGACTTTTTGTGCGTGGTTTGGTAAACACAAAGCTAAAGGAGAGCGCTCGTATGTATCTGCTGAATGCTGAAATTACAACAGCAATTAACTCAAAAAGGTTATGATAGAGTGTATGCATATTTTACCACAAGTGGACCACAGTACAACCATTTATTGCTGGTTTAAAGTATCACATATACAGCTTCATAATATGTACTATAGTCAGTTTAAGTGTTTGATAATTATATAAAAGTAAAAATATTTATTATGTAACTGGATTTTTCTTTTAACTGATCTGTATCGTGCTATTCGTGTTTACATTTAAACTAGTTTCAAATTTGTCATAGGGTGATACTGAAGTAGTTTAACTCTAATTTGAATATTTTGCTTGCATTGCACCAAATCCTCTGATATGTAGCTGCTTATTAGTGTAACAGGATATGTTTATATACACACCAGTTCCTCTAAGCAATACAGAACTTCACAAAATCTATTTCCTACCTCTTATTTCGCTGCTGTCCTCTCAAGCATTCAGTTTAGGGTGTAAGTACATGAGCAGGACAGGGGTTAATCCTGCCACTGTGTACAACTGATCTGCGTATTTTCTCCAAAGTACAATGGGACCTATGTGCTCCACTTCTAATCCTGGAAATGAAATGAGCAGCAAGTTGGCTAATGGGCATTTCTAGAGAACAAGAGTCATTACAAAACCCAGTGGCATGAAAGGCTGCAGCTACAGCCACTGTATACTCATTTAGCTAACATGGGGCCGTGTAGCCCCGGCCAATCCCCCTACACTGTGCTCTTTGTTTCATTTTCAGCTAATTCCTTTGGCCTGTGCAAAGTTTTTTTCCTCTTACATTAGGAAAACTGCTGATTTATTGATTTTTATATGGGGGGGGGGGTAAGAGTAAAGCAGCTTGTACCACCTCATGCAACATGCAAAAATACATATCAGGTCTCCATGGAGAACAGCTTAAGTATTTAAATGGACATATTTTAATCCTTGGGAAGTTTCTTACTGTTCAGTATTTAATTTCTCATTTGTATTCTTTCAGTCTTTGGAAGCTTTTTTTTTTTACTTTTCAATAAGAAATAATCAACTCCTAACCGGGCCAAATTCCAATTTATACAATGGATGATGAAAAACACAAAGTTGCTTAATTTCTATTCTCCTCACAGATATGGGTCTATTGCAAAGAGACTGCCGGTGATTGTGTTCAAGCTCTTGGGTCTGTAGGGGAAAAATAAAAAGTCAGGTATTAGGTGGGTCGACACTGTGGCTTTTGAACAAGGCAGCTCTGAAAGCACAAGATGCCACGTGCCCTTTGAAGCATGAGTGACATGCATGAGAGGGTGATTTTAAGTGTAAACACTCTGCAGGATGACGGCAGAGCACCCCTTCATTTCAATATCTCCAACAAGACAAAGACACCGCTGTACTCAAGGAATGAAGAGGTAGCTGAACATTTTGCTTCACTTTGTTGTTCTCTGTCTCTGTTATTTATAGAGATTTAGAGAGCTCTTACTGAGGTTCCGTTTGAAAAATGCGATGCATCTTGAGGGGAGTCACAGAGTAAAGGGGCAATTTGCTTTCCAAATTTCGATTTTTGCTTTGCACTTGTGCTTCTCCAATAGCTTCAAGAGTGCACGAAATAACAATATTCTTCCTTGCCTTGCCTTCTACCCAGCACATGCCGGGGCGATCTCGAGCCCTACCTGACTTTGACCAGAAATCATCAGGATCAGAAATGTAAGTACAACATGTTAGTATTAAAAATAAAGAATTATTCAGAGCTTTGTGTCAGCAGGGTTTCACCAATGACATGAATGCTCTGGCACACCTCATTGTCTCCATTAGTAGCAGGCATGAGTCAGCGATGTCAGTGTCAACACCACAGCCTGAGTGCACAGAGCTGGTGGTGGAATAATACATTTCTAGGAAACTGCATGGGAAAATATAGTGGAACCCAAGCCCGAAATGACATGGAGCCTATTTGCTATTGTGCTGCAGCTTTTAGAGATAAATAGTGTAATGGTGAGTGTTTGTGGAATGTAGAACATATAGTGTATTGAATTAAACCTTTCTTTCTTTCTTTTTTTTTGCACTTCTGTACTTGCAAGAGAGACATGTAGTCTGATGGAACCAGCACAACTAGTTCCCCAGCATCTCATCATGTTAAAATGACAAAACAGCACAGTGAATGACTTTTGTTACTTTAAACATACTGCATTTAACTCAAGGCAAGCGAGACGAGCTATTTTTGAATGCTTACAATAAAGGCAGCTGGACTTCTCTCGGTTCATTAAGACATTCGTCTCTTATCCAAGAGATTTCTTCAGTTCTAAAACAAGTTTTGCTCCAGGTATTTAACCCCCAGTTGGAGTCTGTCCCCTTGGAGGTGGTCCTGAAGGTTGTTGCCGTCACACGAGGTGTGGGTCATTACCGTCACCGGGGCCACTGTTTACATATCTTCTGAACCTAAAGACGTCCAGTTGCCTTCTTTGCAAGTGCTCTAGACTACCATGATCTGGATGACCCACACAGTCAAGAGCAGCTATGTTTTTACATGAATACAGGAAACTGACTCCAAATGTGTTAAGACTGACCGATAAAGTGAGAATATGTTAAGGTAAGTTTTAACAAAATGCCTGATTAGAAGAATACTTTAATACACTTTTATACATGTTAGAAGCTGAACTCTCTGCCCACCCTTAAAGGACCATTTTAATTCAAGCACACTTCTCTAGCGTGAACTCAAGGAACAATATTAGAAAGAACTCATCATACACTGCCAGTATTTGAAACATAAATTAGTTTCATGTGACACTTCGTAATCTTCCTCATGGCTAAGAGGAACAAATGCTAATGAAGCTGTGAAATAAAATGCAGATGCTCTCAAGATAATAACTGCACCGCGCGCAGGAGAAGAAGCCTTTAAGGTGCCACTGTAAATAATTTAAGAGTTTTTCTTTCTTATAATTAATGTGATGACATATTGAACCGACTGAGTCTGGTTCAGACTTGACAGTTTTTGCAGCCAAGCAGGTCTGGTCTGCTGTACTTAAACAGTTACTTAACTACCTTGGTGATAAAATTCGCATCAGTTTTGTAGACTTCACTACACTTACACGCTCATTTTTGATGAAATGTTCCTCTTTATGACATGCCCGTTGCTGTTTACCTTAACCCTAACCTAACACTCCTCCAGCCATGGGAGACAATGATTATTATCATTTTTTAATTCTCAGGTAAAAGAAGGCAGTGATATTACCAGGCCAGGCACATGAAAACACCACCCTCTTCTGGACTTATGTTGTAATTGACAACAAGTGCTAATCCATATAACATACAGTAAATGCTTATAATGTCAGTATCTTGAGGTGACTGTTTGTTGTGATTTGGTGCTATATAGATAAAATTGAATTGAATTGAATTATAAAATTAAGAATAATGATTTAAAAAAAACATTTTCTTATGTTTGCCTTTTCACTGTAATGACACACCACCAAAGAAAAGTGATCTGTCTCTATTTCAGAAAAGTTTCACAACTAAATACCCCTCAGTTCATGCAACAGTCAGAAAATATCCCATTAGGGGCCAAATCTGGTTTCTAAGATTGTGAAACGGTTTACTCTGACCCCCTTTTTCACTACACTCAGTTCCCACATATGTAATTACTGATCCCATGATGGATTTCTGTAGTTATTCTATTCAATTCAGTTTATTTATATAGCGCCAAATCACAACAAACAGTCACCTCAAGGCACTTTATATTGTAAGGTGAAGACCCTACATTAATACAGAGAAAACCCCAACAATCAAACGCGACCCCCTATGAGCAAGCACTTGGCTACAGTGGGAAGGAAAAGCTCCCTTTTAACAGGAATAAACCTCCAGCAGGACCGGGCTCAGGGAAGGACAGCCATCTGCTGCGGGGTGAGGGGAGAGGGAGACAATGTGGAAGAGAGACAGAGATTAATAATAACTAATGATTAAATGCAGAGTGGTGTATAAACACAGAGAGTGAAAAGCAGTAAGTGAAGAAGAAATACTGAGTGCATCATGGGAACCCCCCACAGCAGCCTAGGCCTATAGCAGTGTAACTAAGGCATGGTTCACCTGATCCAGCCCTAACTATAAGCTTCAACAAAAAGTAAGGTTTTAAGCCTGGTCTTAAAAATAGAGAGGGTGTCTGTCTCCAGAATTCAAACTTGGAGCTGGTTTCACAGAAGAGGGGCCTGAAAGCTGAAGGCTCTGCCTCCCATCTATTTTTAAATACCTCAGGAACCACAAACAAGGCTGCAATCTGAGAGCGAAGTGCTCTATTGGGGTAATTTGATACTTTGAGGTATTTAAGATAAGATGGGGCCTGATTATTCAAGACCTTGTATGTGAGGAAATGGATTTTAAATTCAATTCTGGATTTAACAGGGAGCCCATGAAGAGAAGCCAATATGTGAGAAATATGCTCTCTCTTTCTAGTCCCTGTCAGTACTCTAGCTGCAGCATTTTGGATCAGCTGAAGGCTTTTCAGG
>JAVDPK010002238.1:260777-272184 GCA_034780415.1 Cichlasoma orientale | reverse complement strand
ACAGGTAGCAATACACACATTAAACTCAAAGGAAACATTAGCAAAAATTAAATATAAAATAAAATGTGGCAGTTACAAAAGGTGTGCCTCTTTATTTCTTTTTTTGACGTCAGACTGTGCACAGTGTTATTATTTGTAGGCTTCTGACTGACCAATATTTTTATCAGAGTTATTTTGCTACCTGTTACTTTGGTATGCTTATGAACTTGAGTAACATCTCATTCTTAATCCATAGGGTTTAATATGATGTTGGCCCACCCTCTGCAGCTATAACAGCTTCAACTGTATGGGATGGCTTTCCACAAGATTTAGGCGTGTATTTATGGGAATTGGGACCATTCTTCCAGAAGGTCAAACACTGATGTTCATCCCAAAGGTGTTCTATTGGCCAATAGTGCATGCCAGTCAAGTTCTTCCACACCAAACTCGCTCATCCATGTCTTTATGGACCTTGCTTTGTGCACTGTTGTGCAGTCATCTTGGAACAGGAAGGGGCCATCCCCAAACTGTTCCCACAAAGTTGCTTTAGAGCCCAAAATTGTTTTTTCAGGCTCAGAAGAGAGCCACTGGCTACAGCTCCCTGTTTTGGCACATCTGCCAATCAAACCTCGGCTGTCTATCACCATTGCTCTAAGCTTTAGCCATACACAAGCCTTTGTACCCATAGACACAATAAAACATGGATAAAGCTTCCAGATCATAAAAATGGAGTCAGAACTGCCTTAAACTTGCATTCTAGCAACTGATGGTGAGAGCTGTGGTTTCAACAAGACTTCATGTCCTATAGAAATCTATGGGAACAGTTTCTGTCTTGACCTTTATAAATGTTTTCCTCCTGACAGGTTTATGGGCTCAGGCACTCATTTTGGGTTATATTGAATAAAAAATGAAGTCTATTTTGTAAATCTTTGTCATACTATGTTTCAAAATGAAGAATTATCTGTAGAATAAAATTGCATGCTCACTGGCTCAAGACTTGCCAGTCACATCTGAATTTTTGCAAGATGGCTACAGCAGAAGAAATGCTTATCTTGAAGCACTGGGTGACATCGGGGTAGCTAAATCCATCTTTTATACTGACTATGTTTGCACCAGACTGTAAACATGCTTTCTAATGTTGTAAAATTGGACATTTTAGCACAGAGGTCTGCAGGGATTTACTTGCTTTTGGAGCTAACCTGATGTGGTCTTTGGAGGAAGTGAAACTGGCACTTCCATGTTGGCTTCATTTTTAAGCCCCAGGGGTTTCCGCTTGCTTCACACAATCAAATTCCCTCTCAAACACCCCGTCCCCAAACACACATGTGTCCAGATATTTAGTATTTGACCTTATACTAGCCTACTTTTCAGGGGCCCTATTGTCATTCCTGGAGGAGCCTGGCTCTGACGTGTTAAGCAATCGCTTGGCAGCTTCCCAGCAGCTGAGACACTCCAGTTACCCTGTTGATACTTAATCTGACTCTTTTGCTCTCTCTCTCTCACACACACACACACACTCACACAGACATGCAGGCAGGTATGCACATGAACACACACACGCACAACGCTTACGCAAGCCCCGGCCAGCCATGCCTAAGGTAGTCATAACACACAGAGGGTGGAGATATGCCAACCTCTTATAGGTCAAATGATTCACAAGCAAACAAGGACTGGATATGAAAGCATATAAGTATTTGACTTCAAATAGTGCTGTTGTTCAGTGTTTGATGAGATGACCTCGAGTTCCCCTGGTTGCTGCTAAAGCTGAAGAAAAGCGAATGAGAGCAGCGCTTATGCTCCCCCTTGTGTATTCCAGGAAAGAAACACTGACCCACTATTGACATTTGTGTGTTTGAGGAGTTAAATGTTACATTACACAAAGGTCAGAGAAGAGTAAACGGTTAGAGGCAGAGATGGAGAAAGCGGGAGAGAGGCTTTTTTTTTTCTCTCTTGCAAAGATGAAATTGAAAGCTCTGAGGGAAATCGCATTGTTCTCTCTCACGCTGATGAAGAGCTGCGCTGAGAGAATTCTTCCAGGAAAACCTTTGAGGCACGCATCAGAGCCGGGCAGGTGTTAGCATGGGTGTGTGTGTGTGTGTGTGTGTGTGTGTGAAAGACAAGCGGCAGTGATGAACAAAAACATGCTGTGAGAATATGAAAAATGTGATCTTTATTCAACAACTCCACACATATTTCAAATATACATATGTACATATTTTATACAATGAATATAACTCTTGTGTGTAACCTATCCGGACTAAAAATAACCTCTAGGTTGTGTCACAAATACATAATTCACAGTGCAATATGAAGATTGTGCACCCGTGTCAGTTTACACGTCACATGAATGCGTGACTCACTCTACATGTATGAAACAGAAACAATATCGTTAACCTCTTAAATTAATTTTGCTGTGAAGAACAATTTCGATTGTCACCCGGCTCCTCCTCTCCGCTCTCTCGAGCAGATGAAAGAAATACAGAACTGCAAGATGTTCTATTAGCCCACTGCGTGACTAAAAAAATTAAATGCACAACGTTTCTATGATATGCCAGATTTAGTACCATTGTCAGCATTATTGTACCTGAACAAAACGGCTGGCTATAGTAGCTTGAATGTGGCTGAAACTCTATCTGCTTTTCACAAATGAACATAGTGTATTTTAGAGTGTGGTACAAAATGTCACCAACTATGAGGACTAGTCTCCATGGATCCACAGCTTTCAAAACAAGAAAAAAAAAAAAAGGAAAGGAAAGAGGGGGTTAAAAAAAAAAAAGAAAGAAGTACCATTAAAGAGGTGAAACAGGCTGAACAGATTCTTCCAGCCAAGGTCAGGACCATTCTCTGCAGACACACTCAAGTGTTGAGTCATCAACAGACAACCAACATCAAATATCGCCTGACTGCGACTGATTCAGAGTCATTCAGTTTATGAAACACAGTGATACGGGCACAACACTCAGCACAGCTCGGCTTCGTTAAAGCAAAACATCTTCACATGATGTTCTAACAGAAGTGAACAAAACAGGTTCTCAGCTGGGAAAGTCTTCATTTTTCTGTGATGCGTCCTTCTCTAATTTCAGTGAACACATTTTTTAAACAAATACAGATTGTTTTTTTTGTTGTTTGCATCAGTGGTTGTGTTTTCTCTTCCTGCACTGGAATCTCACTGTTGCCATCAGGTGTAAGAATCATCCAGTAACCCTCTGCTGCTGCTGATTCACGTGGCCAAGTGGTTAAAACCAGAGTTGCTTCCAGCATTTTAATTTAAGCCGGAAGCATTAGTGTTGGGTTTTAGCTGATGGTTAATTGCACACGTGCAGGATATCAAAAAAACTGGATGGGCCTATCCTCATGTTTGTGTTCGGATGCGACCTTTAAACTAAATATTCAGCTTTGAGCTCGTTTTATAAATGGTAAATAGTTTTAACAGGTACAAATGAGAAAAATGACTTGAGATGTACTTTTATCTGTTAGCCATTAACGAGGACTTGTGTCAGCCTAGTGTGCGTGACAAGCTTTTACCATTTTTCTGCCAGTCTTACACCAGTAACACCCTGCCTATCTCAACCTTCTGCGCGTGGTGTGAAATTTGTAAATGCTCTCCATTCGCAGAGACACTGCCAGATTGGCAGTGAGACACCTTCGTAGTGTCCCGCTGAGTATGACACATCAGTCCTCTGCTATCCATCTTTCTCACTTTATGTCACTGTCTGCTTCAAGACGTCAAGCTCGTGCTTGGCCGTCCTCGGGCTGATCGGTGAGTCAGCTGGTGAAGCCTGCAGTCTGGTCCGAGAGTGAGAGGAACAACATCCTGGTCTCCTCGCCTCCCGCTTAAGATTCAGCTAATGCTTTATGAAGCCTCATGAGTTCAGGCCGAGAGCAAACACCGATGACTACTCTTTGCCTGGGTATTAAATTCCCGTGACACACTCATAGAAGCCTGTGGAGATTTTTTTTTTTAAAAACATGATCTGGCTTATTTCTGTCATTGTTAATTCTTTTAGCACCAAATAATTTCCAAAACACACGTACAAAAACACAATGAGTGATCATTGTGAACAATGCCCTTAGCAAGTAACATGTATACGACAACAAAATACAGTACAGTAAGATTTTGTAGAAAGCTCGAGGGTGTATATACACACAACAGTACACAAATGGGTTTCTAAAAAGTGCCAATGTAAAAAACAAAACAAAACAAAAAAAAACAAAAAAACCAGCAATGAATCCCTCATTGTTTGTTTTGGTCCCTCAGAGAAATTGAGTCCGTCAGCAGAAAAGATCATCGTCCTCTTCCGCATCGAAGGACGGCACCGTTTGTTCGGCTGAGCTCACTTCCTGGTCACCCAGTGCCGCTTCCTGGGATGATGGCGGCAGGTGGAACCACGGATGAGCGAGCAGCTCTGTCGCTGTGAGTCTCTCTGAGGGCTCTTTCCTCAGCAGGCTCTGGAGCAGACACTTGGCCTTGGGAGACAAACCTTCTGGCAAACAGCACTGGCCTCTGCGAATTTTGGAAAACAGCGTGGCTGGGTCCGGGTCGTGGAACGGGTAACGGCCAACCAGCATGGTGTACAGCATGACCCCGAGGCTCCACATGTCGGCCATCTTGCCGGAGTAAGGCGTAGAGCCACTGAGGATCTCTGGGCTGACGTATGCAGGGCAGCCATGGGTGTCTGACATAGAGTCATCCTTGGGGTCTTCCAAGACGCGGCAGTCCTCAAGGCTTTCTAGTCTCACCCTTGTCCTGTGAAAAGTTGAACAAAAAAAGGTCAGGATATCTGGAATGACCTTTAATAGCAGAGAAAATGTTCAAAATATATATACTTTTGAGGTGAACTGCTAGTGTTTCCTTCCAGTGTTTCCTTCCTTTAGCCTTAATCTGCACAACAGACAGATTGACAGGCAGTCACACGCACACAGAGCATAAATAAAGACAACACACGCACACACGCACACAGCAGTGAACTTACCACGACCTAAGTGCACGACTGCGAGTCCCATTTAAGAAGCAGAGCTGCCTAAGCAAATTTCCAATGACTTCCTGGCACTCACATGGTCACGTAAACACACATATAAATACGCTACTCCAGCACTCCCCTCCTCCTTCCTTACGCTCACACACACAATGCTATATTTAACCAAGTTAATGACAGGACGTACATTTAGTTCTGCAGCAGAGCAACTAAGACTGTGAGAGCATATTTTTTCAGAATGAGGTATTCACCACTGAAAGGCTCTTGCGCAAAGATAGATTTGATGGGAA
The DNA here is from genome assembly GCA_034780415.1 of Cichlasoma orientale. Lineage (NCBI taxonomy): Eukaryota > Metazoa > Chordata > Actinopteri > Cichliformes > Cichlidae > Cichlasoma > Cichlasoma orientale. Next base: position 266,939 of record JAVDPK010002238.1, on the reverse strand, counting down.
ACTTTTGCCATTTCCACAGGCAAAAAATATGTCATGCATTTTTCGACGTTTCGACGACATGCGCTGTTCTTAATTTGAAGTTAATTTGCGTATAATCACTGAGGGACAAAAGGAGCGTTCTGTTGTGCCTCATTCTCAGGGGTTCGCCTCAGCGAGACACTTCAGATGTCAGACAGAGTGACTGCAGAGGGAGAAATAGCCAGTGGAGGGGATGAAAAGAGTGACAGCCAGAAGGACCAAGACGGAAAGCAAATGATATTTAAACAGCAAGATAGTGGAGAAGATAAGTCAGGAGAGGAGGAAGGAGATGGAGACCGAAAAGGAAACAGAACAGAGAGAGTTAGAGGGGTGGAGAGAATGACTCATCCTACTGTTGAGAGTACATATCTCCTCTCCTCCTCCTCTCTCTCTCTCTTTCTCGAGCCGAGGCTATCTGCACCTGGGTCCCACACTTGCGGCGCCAGCCATCCCATAATTACCCTCAAATGGCTGTTGCCACATCAGTGACGCACGGGAAGGTTGGCCTGACTGTGAAGCTCTGCATGCTTCAGAGTGCTAGTCACCTTTCCTAAACTGGCTCTTCCAACTGCACTGTGTATTGTGTGTGTGAATGCAGCTAGCATTTGTCAAAATGTTGTGACTTTCTCTGTCGCTGGCTCGGGCACAGCATTGTTGGCCAGGACATTGCATCACAGCTTGTGCGCTGGGGTTTGAAAGATGCCTGATTGTGAATTTTGGAGGAATGAATGACGGAATAAATGAGGTAATGCAGAATTGTAACCGCTCAGTGAGACTTAAGCTGTTGTCTGTCTGTGTTTGGACTAACGCGGTGATCTCAGGGTGAACAAAACTGGTTTTCTGGACATGAATACAGCCAAATTCCATTATGTCACAGAGCCATTTAAATGTTATCAGCAAAGCCTGCAGGTTTGTTTTTCAAAGTCACAGCAGGATCTTTTTTTAGTGGTGCTTCAAAATGTGGTCAGGCGAAGCGCACAGAGAGGTCTGTGTGGAAAAAAAAAAAAAAAATGCCGTCATCACACAACTTCACGGGTCAAGCGGGTCAGTCGACCAACATTAATGTTGCAGCGCGGTCACTCCGCTAACGAAACACTGGATTGCAGGCAACAAGCCGTTTGAACTCGCGATGGATCACAGCTTTGCAGCTATGAATGTGTAAACACGCATGTATGGACACACACGCACAGAAAGAAAGAAGGAAAATAAGCTGTGCACACACACACACCCCTCCCCTCCCCCCTTCCCCTCTGCACTTATACAGTGACTCATCCCTCTGCAGCCATATAGCTATCAGAGGGACGCGACCAACTTCAACTTCTCTCACTGCCTGTCTGCTCTCATTCATCGACTGTAACCCGGCAAACCCAGAGGTCATGACTGGAGAATGTTAGTGTTCAAAAGTCTTCATGAAAAAGGGCCTTTGGAAAGCCAAACAAGGGGGGGGGGGGCGATCAGTGGACGCTTTCAGGAAAGAGAGTGATGCAAGGGCAAAGAGGCGACAAACAGTTTTGCATATCTTCCACATCTTCCTGGACAATACTGAACAATATTTGGCACTCAGAGATGCAGGGATTTAGACGTGTGTGTGTAGGTGTATGTGGGTGCGAGTTCAAAGAATACTACTTCATAGATGAAAGTGAATGAAACCTTCCTGGACCACACCAGTTATTCTGCTGCATAGCTATGATGTAATTTATTAATAAATGAAGAGTAATAAATGCATTCTAAGACATAGACCACAGAAGGTATGATTTTCTCATTCAGTAGCCTCGTCTCGCAGCTCTGCCAAACCACCACCCACCGCATTTACACACACACACACACGCGCGCACACACACACACACACATGCAAAACAAACACACAACACTGCATACAAAGAGACACATCGAGAGTGAGAAAGGGAGACAGACAGAGAGGGCGAAAATCTGGGAAGCTAAGCAGTCTGCCTCCACAAGTACAAAACCTCCTACTCTATCCGTGCCCACATCGATATCTGCACACATGGCCTGTGTGCGTATCAGCTGCTGCTGTCTTTGCTCTGTGTCTTCACTGGCATGTACCACTACACTACAAGTTCGAAAGCATCCAAATAAACCTTTACAGCTGAGAACAGTGCAAAGGACTGAGAACAAGCTGAGAATCATGACAGGTGAATCTGACACTGCAGCAAGATTTTAAATTCTCACCTTTTGTCATCCGTGAAGACAAACTTGCGCAATTTCAGGTCACCCAGCACAATGCCTGACTGGTGACAGTGCGCTACGGCCAGGGCCACCTGACGGAAGAGCCTGCAGGCGTGCTCCTCATTCAACCGGCGACAGCTCTTTACCAAAGTGTGCATGTCCCCAAAGTCCTTATACAGGAACACGTAGGCCTTGCGCTCGCCAAGGATGATGTCCCTGATGCCGGCCACATTCTTGTGGGCTGGTAGAATACCATAGGCTCTGATCTTTTCCTGGTATACCCCCATGTCAAAGACCTAGAAGAAAGATGAGAGGAAGAGGAGGGATGCAGGATGGAGATTAAGAAGATGGGTAGGGAGGAGAAGAGAGAGTGAGCGTGAGGAGGAGGAGGAGGCAATAGGTCAGTGTGTTCTTAATGATCATCTAAGGAAACAACCATGCAAATTTGGCAGCAACATAAAAAAGGCCTAGGATATGCTTCGATTCTAGCACAATACACTGCTTTTACAAGAGCATGACAAATGAATCATCAAAGCGTGAAGCGATTAACTTTATTAATCAACAAAGCCAAACGCCTGCAGGTCTATCCTTATCTGGAAGGATCCTTATCATGAGTCTTTTTTTTGCCTCACATGTTTGCATTTTTGTGTGTCACAGCGTGGCGTACTGCGGTGACGTGGATGCAAATGAGCCGAGTTGATAGACACAGTGTGAAGCCATAGTGCCAAGGATTGGTGGACTTCAGTAGGTAGACAGCATTTCCATAACAAAACATAGGCAACATACGGTTTGTCTGGTCTTTCATGCCGTATAAAAATAACAGAGTCTTATCAGCTCCAGTTTTTTTTTCATTAAGTAAGACTTTTATTACGCAAATTGTGACACATTTCGCGTGAGAATGACATCTGGTGAAAAAGTCAGCCAAACACGGATGACATGTCAGACAGGGTATTGGGCAACGGGATGTATTGAAACATCATTCATTCAAAGAAATTGCACAATGACTGGATTGCGCATACCTTACACAGTAGCTCATCGCCAGTATCGGTGTTCATCGCGCTGTGCATGCTTTCCCGGTCCATCAGAGGTAGAAGTATATACGGTCCTATGCTGGACGGTCCCTGGTGAGTCAGTGGGACAGAGGTTAAACCGGGGCTGACCGGGGATCCGGGAGAGGTGCCGAGGAGTCCCTGTGTGTCCCCCGCCTCGGCGCTCAGTCGGGCGCATTTGGCCGGCGGCTGATCGTCTGAGTCCAGCCGCTTGTGCGCGACTCTCCCTGTGCGGATGCAAGGTGCCCGGCTGCTCCATTGCAAGTTCATCCTGATAGGCCGATTCACCATAAAAGCAAAAGAAACGAGACCCGGCCTGGTTTTAGATGCGCTCTTTGACGGTTAAAATAAACTGCAAACTGTGCGCTCCATTTCTCCGTATGAGACTCAATTATGGTGGCAAAGAAAAGAAACTTCAGCGGATTCACTGACAGCGCGTTCTGGTAATAATCCAACCGACGTCCGTCTGTAGAGTGAGTGCTCGTGGCTTCTGAGGTCTGTGTACTTTTGGTGAGAAAAAAATCCGATCCCTCAGAGCCCAGAGTGAGCGTGTGTGTGTGTGTGTGTGTGTGTGTGTGTGTGAGAGAGAGAAAAAGAGAGAGAGGACACAGAGAGAAAGAGAGACCGCCTCACACTCAAAGAGTGGCGAGAGTGAGTGAGCTCCAGTGATGTTGAGCTCTGAGCTCAAACACTCCGCCCGACCAGTCCAGCCTCCTGGTGACACAACCATTGAGCAATATCATAACAGCACCGACTCCGGCTCAGCGCGCCTCTGATGAGAGTACCCACTGTATTAGCTTTCGCAGACGACTGCATAAGCGTATGGTTCAAACATTGTTATTATTTTTTTTCTTTACCAGTGTGTCATGAATCTCCACATTGATGCTCGCGTTTTTGCTGATACCAAAAGAACGCGAGCAACTGATGAGAGGAGTGAAGAAATCATCTGCTGCTTATCAGCTGCCTCATCAAGCACGCGCATGTTTTAGACAATAATTAACAATCCTTGAAGCACCTTGTCTGACTCAGTTGTTCCTTAGTATTCAGCTCTTATTGCCCTTTATTGCCAGCTGTAACAGTTTCTCCACAGACCTCTGCACGGCACCGGAACTGTTTGCTCTCCAAATGTTGGGCTTCAGGTGTGAACTAGCTTATACAAAGCTGCAGTGTACTAGCCTGAACTCTGGCTTTAACAACGCCATGATATTTTCCCATGCTGGGCCTGTGGATATGACTCACCCCCATAAAGCTGTACTGGTGCCGGGCTTTAAGAACTCGCAGAAAAATATGCCAGTTTGGCTCTGTAAACAACATCATAGCAGCCGGGCTAAGGTGAAACTACTTGAATATCAAGCACCCCCCCCCCCCCAACAAACAAGCCAATGGTGTGCAATTCTTTATGAGAATTATGCAATGATCTTGAAAAATATAATATAGTGAACTATGGACTGTTAAGAATTCAAGGGTGAAGTGCAGCATAGTGAAAAGATTCCCGTGATGAGCGTTTAGATGAGTAGCACTGGGTAATTATAAATGTGCATGTTTGTGTGTGTTTGACGGGGTGTGTACACACGCGTGACCATGTGCGTGTTGCGCAAGAGTTCTCTTTTTTTCCACCGTTTTATGTCGAACGAGCGCCGTGGCTGCAGCAGAGGCTCCCTGAGCATTCAGTGAAAACACAGAGCACCAGCTGGCCTCCGTGTGCGCGCACTATCAAACCTCTTTTGTGCAGCCAATCCTGCCAAACAGAAGCATGCCGTTCCCAATCATTTCTTTTCTCATCTCTAACACATTTCCTTCCACCAACAGGTCACACACTTAACCGGGTCACAGCAGTTGGGCTCAGCTTGACTCAAAAAGGTCACGCAAACCCGTTTCTCCAGGCTGTCCAAACATGGATGTGCTGCAGATTCCATAGGAATGATGGCTGTTATTTTTAGGCCTTGCATTCTTTCTTCGTGCAGTGGTCGTCCTACGAAAAAGGTGACTCACCAACTGATTGATGCATGCGTGTCTCTGTGAGCAAGTGTCTTTGTCATGCTGCTGAGCAGGCATGGGAACAGGTTTCCTCTCTCACTGCAGTCCCTCTTTCTCTTTTTAAGAAGTTCAACAAACAGGATGAGCAGACGCTGTGGGAATGGGAGGCAGAGGTACTGAGGGTTTATTGTTATGTGACATCAAAGTGATGATGTGTGTTTGGAGCCTGTTTGTGCGTGATACAGTGTTTAGGTATATACTGGAAAAGCTGACTTGTTTGTGTTGGCTGTGATTAAAGAAAGCTTGTGTGCGTGCGTGTAAGATCACATTTTGTATCAGTGTAACTGAGAGTTTATACTGGAATCACATCCCACAGAGTCACATCAAGATATGTAGGCTGTGTATTACACAATATAGATTTTATTGCTGAACGGCAGGTTGTAGCAATATATAGCTGCTCAGCCGGTGTGTGCCTCATGGTGTATGTGGGTATGTGCATGTACAGTATATAGTGCCTGAGCAGGAATGTTACTGAGTGGCCAGTGAGCCAGAAGAGAAAACAGTATTCAGGGCATGATCTCCCTTGTTATAATTAGCTGAGTCACTCACCACTGGCAGCAGTAAAGAGAGGACGGGAATTGATCTGCTCTGAGAATAGTTCAAGTCTGATCTGGCTGACATCCAGCCATCACTGTGAGTTATTCATTCATACTCATTTTTAACGATGTACACACAAATGCAATTAGCAGAGCTGCAGATGTGACACAATAACTCAAGTCAGATGTGTTGTCACGCAAATCAGAACCTGACTGCCTGCTTTAATCTAGCTTTTTTCTGGTGATCCTGTAGATGCCTTATCATCCATCCATCCATCCATCCATCCATCCATCCATCCATCCATCCATCCATCCATCCATCCATCCATCCATCC
>JAVDPK010002238.1:246924-259127 GCA_034780415.1 Cichlasoma orientale | reverse complement strand
TCATGAATACAGAAGCCTAACAAGGTAGCCAAGAGGCAACAAACAAATTGGTTAATAAACCACTGTTTTGAAGGCATTTTTTTTGGCTGATTTAAGACATGGGTCAAAACTGACCCGCTAACATAAGCAATAGTAGCAGAAAGCTAGCACTTTAGGAAGGTTAAATGTAAGAAGCAATCAATACAGAACATCCTGCAGATGCGATGCGCTGTATTTGATCTTTATCCTTTTTTCCACTATCGTTTGGTTGTACAGTCACCCAGCCTGCTAGATGCAGTAAAACAGGTCTTTGAGTATTATAAACACGTCCGTTTTGTGACTAATGAAGGCCAGTACGTATGGCGTTAAAAAGCATCATTAAGGACACGAGCAACTTCAGTATGACTAAAACAACGAACAGATAACTCGTTATACACGTAATTTATCACTGAAAAACGTGAGGACACAGGTTAACCAGTTAACTGCTAGCTTACTTTCACGCATTCACTGTATGTGGGATTATTTGTTAATGCTAACATTAACATTTCCCACTAAATAACAGAGGATTTGTTTTAACGGGTGGAATTTTTCATACCTCGCTCTCGCATCAGGTGTACGGCTCATCTTCGCAAGGATCCAATATGTTCGTGTACACTCGCCTTGTTAGAAACCCTGATTTAACGTTAGCTATCTATCTACGTACGCGCCTTGATCAGGCCAGCACGCCATTTGGCCGTTTCCATGGAGTCCTTCCATCATTTCCTTTTTAGGAATGCATTCTGGGAGATGGAGTCATTTCGCCGGTTTCTTCTTACCGTTTAACTCTCCGTCTTTTTCATTCCTCCTTTTTTGATGCCACTAAATAAAAGTAGATTTTTCTTTTTCTTCTCTCTCTCTCTCTCTATTTTAAAATTCAAGGCGAGGGAATATGGACAGTTATGCAATACCGTATTGCCAAAAGTATTCACTCACCCATCCAAATAATTGAATTCAGGTGTTTCAAACACTTCAATGGCCACAGGTGTGTAAAATCAAGTACCTAGGCATGCAGACAGCTTCTACAAACATTTGTGTAGGAGCTATGGTACCGTGATCGGATGCCACCTGTGTCCAGTTGTGAAATTTCCTCACTACCAAATATTCCACAGTCAACTGTTAGTGGTATTATAACAAAGTGGAAGCGATTGGGAATGACAGCAACTCAGTCACGAAGTGGTAGGCTACATAAAATAACACATAGTGCACCAACTTTCTTCTCCGTCTGGCAATCTGATGGATGATTTTGGGTTTGGTGTTTGCCAGGAGAACAGTACCTGTCTGACTGCATTGTGCCAAGTGTAAAGTTTGGTGGAGGGGGATTTATGTTGTGGGGTTGCGTTGTAGAAGCTGGGCTCGGCCCCTTAGTTCCAGTGAAAGGAACTCCTAATGCTTCAGCATACCAAGACATTTTGGACAATTTCATGCTCCTAACATTGTGGGAACAGTTTGGTGGATGGCCCCTTCCTGTTCCAACATGACTGTGCACCAGTGCACAAAGTAAAGTCCATAAAGACATGGATGAGTGAGTTTAGTGTGGAAGAACTTGACTGGCCCACACAGTCATGCCCTCAACCTGACAGAACATTGTTGGGATGAATTAGAGTGGAGACTGCGAGCCAGGCCTTCCAGTCCAACATCAGTGTCTGACCTCACAAATGTGCTTCTGGAAGAATGGCCAAAAATTCCAATAAACACACTCCTAAACCTTGTGGAAAGCCTTCCCAGAGGAGCTGAAACTGTTATAGCTGCAAAGGGTGGGCCGACATCATATTAAACCCTATGGAATAAGAGTGGGATATCACTGAAGTTCTCATGCGTGTGAAGGCAGACAAGTGAATACTTTTGGCAGTACAGTGTAAATGTAGGCTCTTTATACTAGGCTACTCTGATATTACAGCGATGGCCTACTTGAAGTTTTTCCACTGAATTTCAAAAAGTATTTCTTTCTTTCCTAATAATGCACCTTTCATAACAAAGTTAAATAATTTGCACAGCCTAAATTCTTCTGTCTCTGACTAATAATGCATATCTAGTTAGTACGCCATCAAACTGAGAGCAGGACTTCTTCCTAAAATAATAATGATACTTAATAATGATATTTTTATGAATACCTTGTCATCAAAACCAGGAAGTGTTGCTAAAGTATCCATCTGTTTTTTTTTATGTATTAGTATTATTTAAAAAAAAAATTATACATGAAAGTGGGCTGGTACCAAAAAACCAAAACCAAAAAACAGCTTTTGAATCTTATTAATGCATGTAATATTGTAATAGTATTTCTTCTCTTGGTGGTGTTAACAGTGCCAATTTTCCTCCTCTAAAATCCGAATATTTGGCTGCTCTCCATCGGTTCCCCAAATAGATTAAGGTAAACTGCAACAAAAAGGGCCACAAATAGTCATTTTCAACAACAGCTTGAATGTTTTTGAACTGGTGCCAATAGCAGACTTTGTGATCACTGAAATGAATGGAGGCCTCATTGTAATTCCCTCCTCTGTGTTTGGGAATGCATGAATGTCACCAGCTGCCACGTCTGCTCCTCTGTGGAAAATGTCCAAAAACCTTAATTATCACGCTTAATCATCCATGGGATTGAAGCAGGGGAGATCCCACTGTAACAGATTGGAGATGTAAAACACGGTCATTGCATTGAGCTGTGTGCCTGGAATCCCAAGAGAAGCCGGTTTATCCTCTCCAGTACAGCTGGTATAGATTAATTTTTTTGTTAAATGCATCTGATAGAACCTTCCCATTCTAGGACTGACGGCTCCTGGCATCTGGATTTTTTTTAAATTCGTTTAATGGAAATTTAAACTAATTTCTTTTTTACAGAAAAAGAGTAGCATTGCTGTTATTACTCTAATTATAAAAATGTTGATATGGATTCTTTATGATTGAACATCAGTGTTGATAAACTTACTATCATCAGTGTGCATAGCAGATTTTGTGATTTTCTATCCATTCTTGTAATTCCAAGTATTTCTAGTAGTGTGAATGGGTGTGATTGTGACTGTGTGTGTGTGTGGATGTGGCCATTAAGAGGAGCTGTGGAGTCTTCTGGCTTGGGGAAAGTGGATGATCAGAATTTGGCTGTTGTACAGTAATTTATTACAGTACATGAAAAACTTTGTCAGGATTTCTGATTTTATTCTATACAATAAAACCAAATAAAATGCACACCAGTGTCAAACCCTGAATGATAGTGGATGGAGTGCCATGATTTGAAGCTACTGGCCACCTCAGGGCCTGAACACTGCAAATCATTGAAGGAACAATGAACTAAGAGCATTCACAAGAAGTCTTTGGAAGCAGCTGATGCACTGCTGTGGCACCAAGAGGGCTGTTTGATCCACACATTTGGTATTATAGGAATGATCTATTATTCCTAGTTGTTGTGCAAGTCTCATAAACAGCTAATTGTTGCTGGTACAGGATGTTCTGAACTTATTAATAAGTTTATTTTCACCACGAGCATTGTGCCAAATAAAGTGCATGAAAAGTGCAACTGTTTATTTTATCAGCTGAGTCAGATGAAAATCGGATGGCATTTTATGAATATGAATTTTTTTGGCAGTCCAAAAACCCACGGCCACATTTTCCTCTCTCTGTTTCTTTTTAATTAAGAGGTCTAAATGTTTTAAATTTTAATTAAGAGGAAAAGTCTACACACAGTGACGTGTGATTGCATTATTCGACCACACGATGGCACTCTACTTCCATTTGTGACGTTTCCCAAGACGTAAATAGCAATCTGCATGGTTACAGGTGGATTCTAAATTATTCCTTCTCCTTTCCTACTTCATACATAAAAAATATTCTGCAGACCTCTCCTCAATCCATCTCCACCATCATATATTTACATTATTCAGCACTCCCTGGCAGGAACCCAGGACTAGATTTAAAATCCCTAAACATTATAACAAATACAACAGATGCCTGTCTAGCTGGTGTCCTACAGGATCCTTGTGTTGAAAAAAGCCTGGGGCTGTTGAGTTATTTGCCTTGGCTGCTTGTAAATGTATTCAGGAGTGGTGGCATATTTTTATATTGTGCATCTGACTTTCTTAAAGAACAGATGGTGTTGTTTCCAGACTACCAATTAGCACGGAAAGGGTGGCAACCACTAGCAGCAGCTCTCTCTGCCTCTTTCATGCTCTCTTCTCACTCTCTTGCTGTCTCCGTCCCCCTGTGGCCTCTTGTTCAGTCTTCAGCTCTTTCTGTTTTTCTCTCTGCCCAGCCTTTTCCCTCTGCAGCCCTCTGCGCCGCTGTGCCAGTACCCCACTAGAGAGATGTGTGGCCTGCTGAACAGATTGGGAGTGACATATGTCAGACGTGGGGGGACTTGGTAGGGCAACTAAGTATATATCCCCCAGTGTTTTTGTGCGTGTGTGTGTTCACACTCTCCCTTCAGGTGTGAGTCCTGGTGCGAAGACCCCAGACTCGAGGCTGTCCTCCCACACGGAGGAACACATACGGCTTTAGATTCCCCTTTAATAACAAGAAGGAGTCTGTGGGTGGCATGCGTGTGTGTTCAGGGATGCTGAGGATTATGAACAGTGTGATATCTTGTATGCCACTTGGTGCATAAAATGAAATTACAAGCCAAGAGTCAATATCTCATCATGCTGATTTTGGCTAACCTCTCTCTCCTTCCTCTAACTGCCACATTCCTCCGATTTGGCAAAGGGACGCCGCGCTGCTCTCTTGCAGAAATTAACTCTGAAATATCCAGTGGGAAATATAGTCATCCTTTCTCCATACCTCGACGTCAGTTATTTATTGTTATAACTTTTAGGTAGTCCTTAAATTAAGAATTGATTTATTCTCAGATGCAATTAAAACTCCCTTTGAGTGAGTTTAAATTAAAAAAAAAAAAAAGCAGAACTTTATTTATCAGTATACGATTGCCTCGTTTGCTTGAGCTTCTGCATCCAGCTAAACTTTATTACAGCAGCAGCGTGGCTGTGAATCAAAATGCACCGACGTAGCTGCTGTAACATATCCCCTCTCCCCTGAAGTGTTACCTAAAGTATGCGCTTTAGTTTGACACAAACAAGATGTCACAGATCTTTCTGCGCACAGCAGACTATGATAAATGCTCTCCGAAAAATTTCAGATATGAAATTTCAGTGATACTTCTCCTTAACTCCAGCAACCTTGAACAAAAGTCTCCCTCAGTAGTTAAGCGGGTGCTTGAAGGGCAAGCCAACGCAGTCACGGTCCAGTGCTTTTATTGACCCAATGAAAAACCTCTCTGTGTCTCCAGGGGCTCGGAGCTCAGGTTAGGGTCTTTGTTGTCTGTGTTCATTAGTGTCTCCTTCGCCATCACTCTCTTGCTCGCTCTTTATCTCTCTCTCCTACTCTCTCTCCAAGCACCCCCTTTTCTAACTCCCTCCCTCTGTCTCTGCTGCTCTTTTCCCCCTAAGGAGCTGCAGAAGAAAATGTCACCAGATCAAATTAGTGGGAGCCTCCAACACTGCCTGTCTGCCTCTGTCTATTCCACAGAGTGATAGCATCACTCAGGGAAGTTTCAGTTATTTGTCAGCCCAAACTTTATCTTCCTCAGGTATAATACTCCATAACTCTATTAATAAAGTGTCTTTTTTTTCTTAAAGTAGTTTGAAAGTAAATACAAACTACTTTCTACTACTAGATGTAATTTATGAAGCTTTAGTGAGGAAAACGCTAGCCTAGCTTATAATATAAATGTGAATTAACACAACACATGCTGCTTTATTTTATCCATGCAGAAACTGAAAAGTTGCATGCTATGATTTTAAGGAGGAATAATGCCCCCCCCCCCAAAAAAAAATTTTGTGCTTTGACACTTGGTTTTTAAATGGACCATACGAGCTATTTCTAGTACACATTCTGAAGCGTTTCAGGAGCTGTAGGCAGACACATCCATGCTGGCTGTTTAACAAACACACGAGGATTTTATGGCCCTTCTCATCTCTAATTCTTGGCTAGAAAGTGAATAAGGGGTTTTTGGCAATTGCAGTGTGGTCCTTTAAACATGTTGGTTAACTCACGGGTCACTTTCATTATCTCAGTGAATAAGGAAGCCAGCACTTCTGCATCCTGGAAAAGCCTTAATTTCGCAACCAGTCCCTCTTTTGCTGGGTCAGCGCAACCACATAACTTATTCATAACACATTTCATATTCATTGCCTTCTTTACTCGACTGAGACACATCAGACATGGTGATTTCGCTCGTGGTCCGGCGTTATTTACCTTAATGCATTTTAGTGGAGTGAGCGAGAGTATGGCCAGATGTCTATCTTTGCAAACAGATGACTTAATGCATGTTAAACTGCTGTATACGGTGTCTATCAGTGTCCATTGGGGCGAAACTGGAGCACTTCCAGGACTCATCATTGACTGACCACAAAATGGCCCTAATTGAAAATGACTTCAGACTATTGAAAAAAGAGGGGAGAGGCTCGGTTGGAAGCACAATTGTGTATTGTGTGTATTTCCAGGTTGTGGGGAAAAGATTATGTAGTCCTAAACCATTTATATCAGAGAGCAAACAGACAGAGAAAAGCGAACCAAGTAAGAGTAAAGGGAACACACGCAGAAGTCCATTTCAACAGCGCTTCATCAGAGCTGGATGAAAGTGGCCGCTGTCCTTCTGCCATCAATATGCAAATGGAAAAAAATGGCCCTTGAGTGCGGGAGCAGTTCCCTCAAGTGCATTCATTAGCCACCATTAGCATAATTGATTCCCAGTCCTGCCATAAAACTGGTCACTCCCTGTGCCTCTCGCTCTGAGGGATCCTCCGGGGACTTCACGGGCTAAGTTCAATCATAAATCATTAAAGGACACTACTAGCCAATGGACTGTGCCCAGGCCCCAGAGACGTGCAGGCTACAGTAATACTGTCACTGACGTCTAAATCATCGATGTGACATATAAAGGTGCCTACAGGCTGATATATCCTACACTCCACCTCCCTATCCTTATTTCTTAACTGGGTGTCCTAAAAATGTATGCGCCCAATTAGTACCTAAAACAGTGTCAGGTTAGCATTTAAAAGTACAAGGTACTGCATTGCTATGTATATCATTACTGTTCCTAAAGTTAGTAATCACAGTACAGTTACCAATTAACAACTATGTTATTAAGGTTTAATTATCTGACTTATGGCCAGAATGCGAAACAATCATCAAACGTGCCCCTTCATGCATTTGTGAAAAACCCACCTGGATGATAGGACAGTAAAGCCGTCTACAACTTTTAAGGAATGGAAAGATGCACATTATTTGACAGTAAAATGCAAACTGACCAGAAACAGCTACCCACTGCAGCAAACAAAAAAACAAATCAATCCAAGAAGCTGCAAATGCTAAACCAAAGTGAGCAGTAAAAGACCCTCTGACCCACCATGAAGCTCAAAGTGAGTGCATGCCTATGATGGCCACGCAGCCACAGCTCGAGTTTGTACAGATCACAAAAGCAATGCGTGAACAGGCTGTTAGCATCGTACGCAGAGTCACTGCTGATAGTTTTCACCAACTTTGCTGTTTGCTTTGTGGTGGTCCTTAAATACTTCAAGAAAGATGATGAGTAGGCCCTCCTGTTGTAATTACAATATGTGGTTTCTGCTGATAGGTTTTCATTGACAAGCACTGTCAATGGTTTGGAAAAATGCAAAAATAATGTAAAGAACAGTGTAACAAATTTTTTCTACAGGGAGTAAATAAGACGAATTTAAGAGCAACAAACCTAAAACAGGCTATGTTGGAGAAACATTGAACGATTTGAATATTTTACTGCTGTTAAACTGCAGTAGCCTCTGAAATATGAGAAACTTTTGAAAGAAACTTTTCTTGTTTGCACAACCAAAAAACAAAAAACAGAAAACAGAAAGCCAAAACATAATGCAGAGAATGAGTATTCAGTGAGGTGTATCTCGGTCATAACTTACTTTGGTAATTAACTGAACATCAGGAGTGCAGACTAGTTATTGCAGAAGTCATGATAGCTATTAGCTTCAACCGTATTTCTCTCTCCAGCATCACCATTCAGAGCAGGTGTGCGGCTTATTAAGGCTGCTATTAGAGAAAGAGAGAGAGAGAGAGGGAGTCTGTGCAGTAAAAGATATTTTTTTTCCATTCCCTCCATCCAGCCTTTCCTCCATCTGTCCAGCAATCCATCCATCCATCCCTCCTCTTTACAGTCTAATTAAACTCATCAAGTTGTGCAGTGAAGGCTCCCAGCGCCTCAGAGAGGCAGAGAGTGAGCAAGAGGGACAGAGAGAAAGCAGGCAAAGATAACGGCATGCTCATGATGTATCGCCACCTCGCAAAATAAAACATATTCATAAAGAATATTCATTACCTCTACCAGCCATCCCACAGATGGCCAGAAAATTGGCTTTGTGTTGAGATGTGGATTCAGGCATGCATATTAATGGAAGACAGATGTAAACGCATATTCATATTCTTTGGCTCCTCTTTTTTTTTTTTTTTTTTGTGACAGACAAAATGATAATGCATCCACTTAGGAGAGGGGAAAGGGGCTGCATACGGGAAGCAATTCGCCTCTAATGTGCTGGTGCGTTATTGGCTTTTTGTGAGACTGGCAGTGTGTGTCCCTATTTGTCTAGTGTGTATTTGTGTCGAGTTGTCCCATCTCTAGTTTAAGTGCTCGCTCCCTCTCTCTGGCTCTTACACAAAATCATACACGCGCGCACACTCGGTGTGTAACTTTGTGTCTTTTACAGGATTGCACTGGAGGGAAGTTGTTCCATCATTTAGCTTGAGTTGAACAAAATAATCTGAATAACTGTTAACAGCAACAAACACTCTCCAAAATACCCCATACCAGTTGAATTAATTACCTTCATGAAACAGGTACAACCTAAATTAAGCGGTTTAGCCTTGAGGATTTAGTGCAGCGCTGTTGTATTCGAGTGCATTAGTTTTAGCTAGGTATGTGTAATAAACTGGCTTGTGCTCATTCGAACACTCGTGCACAAGATACGACGATCTCAGATGAAATGTGTGGATGGCATTCCGGTGCTGCACTTTTCCCTCCATCGCCACTACGACAGCTTTTGACCAGCACGAATCCCAAGTAGTATCATGAGTCAGTTAACCTGAAATCCTACCTGCCTCTAGATGCTGACACTTTTACATCAGCTTTATAAAGTTCACATTGTTGCCACAAGGGGCCAGTAGCGCTCTCTCGGCTTCCTCCAATAGAAACAGACCACAAAATTCTCGTCTCCTTGGATAGCTGTGTAATGTAGGTATTTGTGGTATGTAAATCCCTATTATTTGTATTTAAAAAACCAAAACAAACAAACTTTGAACAGAGGAGTTGAGTTTCATCATATATTTGCGGTGATAATCAGAAAGATGAGGTACTGCTAAAAAAAAAAAGAAAACCATTCTCTTAATCTAGAAAAAAATGACCCAAACCTACTGAACAAACCTCTGTGGATTTGGGCTCCTTCTGACCATTTGTTATAGGAAAAAGCCAATGCTGTACTATATGAAACATCTGATTGTTTATGACTCATGAATATTTATTTTATTATGCACAATAATCCTGCCATTGTTTATGTAAAACACTTTTTCACAATATAATAATTGAACTATCCCACAGAAAGCTACGAGCTTTATAGCTACTGCCCCAGTAACCAATCCCATGGCCTTCCTACACATATAAGATCTCATCTCCATGTTACAGCGTATATATGTCACAGTGAGAATAGGGGAGGTTTTTAATAGAAATGGCCCCATAAACTTCAATCCTGTAGCAGTGCACTGCTCAACTGGAATAAAACCTCCTTTGTGTGAGTGTGTGCCAATATGGAAAATTAAAGCCAGTTAATAAAAAGCAGCGTTAAATCAATGAAAGCCATAAAAGTTACAGGGTGATATTAAAATGTGGAGGGTGAGGAGGAGGCGGTGGGGTGGGGTGGGGGGGGGGTCAATAGTGACATTAACACGCTGGGCCTGAATTATCATGTTAATTTAATATCCAGTCTTCAAATGAAGCAGAAATCCCAATAAAGGTCAATTAAGCAACTAGCCTCCCATCTCCATTTAGAATTTTTATGGGCTCATCTAAATAACAGAGCTGGTGCCAGACCCATGGGGCCCCCCCCACTTGCTGCCGAGACCTTTGGGACACAGCGAGGGTACGGGCTTTTAAGTTCACAATGGTTTGGAATGGGACAGCTCTGTGATTTTAGCCCCACCATGCCCCCAATAACCATTTTTGAATTATAGATGTTATTCTTGCTGCCACACTCAACAGCAAGGTTAACATATCTTGGTCCCAGAGTCAAGTTGCATTGAGCATGACCTTTGCTTCGATGTTTGTCGGCGCTGACAAGTTGCCAGGTTCCTCCTGATAGGATAGGAATTTCTTCCTTTTCCAGTATCAAAAGACCAAAAGGACCATCGAGACCATTAAAAAGCATCAAATAAGCACTCTCTCAGATTGTAATCCCTGCACCTGCATTTTGTAATCTGAGCCTTCACATTTGTAAACTGTGCCCATGAATTTCCAAAAGGCTTCTTTCTTCAGAGAACACCGATTCCCTGCTAGCCTTCAACTAAAAGGATGGTTTTAGAGTCAAGAATTATTTTTTAACAAATTGCTTTAAATTTTTAATATCAGACACGTGATTTATCAGGCTTCCATGTGTGTAAATAATGATCTCTAACGTGTTAATCCCTGAGGTGTGTTACATTAAATGACATCTTGACTGATATTTGAACTTAAATAAGAATGGGATTTTTCTCTGCACGGACCCTCTATATTCCCATAGGACACAGTTATTGATTTAGCCAACCTTATGACCAGAAAAACCTGCTAATGTATCAAATAACTACCGAAATAATGACAACTCACCTACCGTCTTCATTGCAATAAGAATGGTAACTTAAGTCTAGTATTGATGGCCACTGACACAATGGTGGATGAACAGTCAAAAGAATGATGAATAATCCCCCTGTAAGCACAATACTCATCGACCCCTTATCGACCTCTTCGAGCTCGACTGCTACACCGACGTGGCTTCATGCAGATCCATAGGCTTATGAATAAATCATACTGAGCTACAGTTAAGGTTAGCAGTTAATAAACAGAAGAAGGAGCTGTGCAGTTGCGCGACCTGGAACACAACGCTGCTTTAATTGCTTCAGAAAGCTGAGATAAGGTGTAGATAAAGACTCCTCTGAACAAATAAACTCCTAATGACCAACTGTGGCTTCAATAGCGTCTGAGCATGTGCAGCGATACCTTATTACTGTGCTGTTTTTATTCAGTTACGCAACTGCTGTGCTCTGCTTTTCAGGTGAATAATTACACTTCAACAGCCAGCATTAATTTTTTTTTTTTGTGAGCATATCCAGTTATTGTGACATAAGAGTAGAAACAATTCGGATATTTTATTGTGATCATCAGAAAACAGAACACATGTTTTGCAGCTCCTGAGTCGTGACTCTGATATCAAATTCTTCACAGTGAAGATCAGAATTTGAGAACGCGTCAGAGCTGCCAGCGCTTTGGGGGAAAGGTTAAGTCCAAAGAATGAAAAACCAAAGCCCTTCATAAAACTGCCGCTGCGCACGAAACATCAGTAAAGATGCACAAATTACATGTCTATGAGGCCTGTCTCTGTCTCCCCATACAAAATGCATAATATGCAACAATTCAGCTAAATGTTATAGAGGAAAGTGAGCACCCTTGCCTCCTTCCTCATGCTACACATCTGGATAGTGTCTGGGTGAATTACATGAGTGAATGGGTTCGTGACCCAGATTCTCTAATGGGATTTTAGGTGTCTTAAAAAAAATAGAATTGCTTTTTTCAACTCTGACAGATGTTCCTTGTTGATAATTCAGTAAAAATTTTAGATACTAATAGAAATGACATGCAAAGAAATGCATGTGCATATAAATTATAATGGAATTTTTTTTTTTTTTGGAGGATGCTTACATTTGAAGACATTTCCTTCTACTTAAACGGCATATTAACGATCCATTTATTCTGGATCCATTAAGTCTCTCAGTAAGTTGCTCTGTACTAAGAAAATTGACTTAAGCCTTTTTTTAATCAGACAAAATAAGATATCAGCTATTCCAGTGCACCACACACACACACACACACACACACACACACACACACACACACACACACACACACACACACACACACACAC
>JAVDPK010002238.1:215132-235189 GCA_034780415.1 Cichlasoma orientale | reverse complement strand
AACATAACATAACATAACATAACATAACATAACATAACATAACATAACATAACATAACATAACATAACATAACATAAGGTTTTAAAGAATAAATATTTTACATTTCTTTTGCAAAATGTAAACATGCTCTGAGGGACACAGTGGAAACATGTGAAGGCTCAGTGCTTTGTAGAAATGGGCTTTTTTTTGTTTCTCTAATTGCCATTTCTGCTCATCTATCCAGTTGTGATAGTGGATACCAGTGTTTACGTCTTGATCTGTGAGTTTAACAGTGGGAGAGGGAGACGGGGGGAAGACAGAGAAAGAGAACTCTGAGGCAACATTTGTCACTGGCAGTCTGTTGTTCGCCTGATTGACTTCATGGAGAAAAATGGCGAGACTCCACCAGGGTGATGCTTGAGTGCCTCTGATCTTCATTTTCCACCGCCCCTGTTATTTTTTCCTTTTCTCCATCTCTCTCTCTCTCTCTCTCTCTCTCTCACCCTCTCAGTCTCTGTCTGTATTGTCCCTCTCATTTCATTGGACTCAGATCTCTCCGCAGCTCTAACCTTTCATTATGACAAGACAAAGCTTTAATCTCTCACAAGCCATTTCCCCCACGGTGACAGGCACAGTGAGCGGTGACAGCCATGACGCACGCATAAACACACAGGAAGTGTGTACATCTGATGCAGGTATGCCCACAACTGATTCAAGGCGAAGTGACACACAGTGACAAAAGGAAAAAAATGGAGAAGAGGAGGAAGTGATAAAGAGAAGGTCGGCGAAAAGAAAGCCGCTGCGGCTCCTTTTTTCTTAAATACTGAAAAACGAAGCATGTTTTTGAGCATTTTTGAAATATCACCACATCTAGAACATGATACTATAGCAATATGAATGAAATTTAGGATGAAATTGATGAAAGTGTTTCATTCAGGGTTAAACAATGATGCCTTTAAACTATTCATGCTTTGTAAGAGACTTTAAAGCCAAGACAAATCTTCAAATTGATTGAGTTCAAAGCATGTACACAGGTTGCATCAGTCATCATTGAAAGATTACACACGCATGTACATCTTTCATGTGAACCATCAAACAATGAGCGGTCATCCAAACCTGTCCCCAGCTTGCCCCTGTCCTTTATTTTGCATAGCAGCCCAAGAGCCACACTTCATAGGGACTTCATAATCACACCCCCTGCTGAGATGACAGCCTGATTGGATATCTGAGGGAGGCACCCGCATGAATTTGCATACTAATTGACAAATATGCCCCCCCACCCCCACGCCCCACCCCCACCGCCCACCTCACCCACTTTAGACACACATCCTTATCTTTTTGTCTCGTTCTCCACCACTCAGTAAGTTAATGTCACTGCTGTGAGGTGCGCAGTGATTTGGCTCTTTGGTGCTGACGAATTCAGCATCCTCCGGTGAGTCGATTCTCACCTCAGAGTATTTATTTGAACATTAAGTAAAGCAAGGAATATACTATACAAAGGAGAATTAGTTACAAACATTCAGCAGGACCTCCAGGCGAAACATGGAAATAATGAAGATCATTATGATGCAGAGAATAGAAGCCAAAGCCTGCACCGAGGCCAGGTGAAATGTGAATGAAGGAAAAGGACAAATAGAGATGTGCAAATGGAAAGAGTTGGAGAAGAATAGAAAGAAGAAGTGCATTTTAAAACTTTCTTGTGCCGTTATAAGAGATGGGAGTAAAGAACATGCTGAGGTAAAATAGGAAATCAATCCATCCCGACACCAGACCAGTGCGCTGCAGCCCGAGCAGATGTCTCGATCGCAGCCTTTCCACACTAATGACAGAATACACGGGGACTTACAGTAAATCCTCACACACACATACGCATTATTCTTCCCCTATCCAGAACCACTACTGCAGAGTCACGGGTTTGACAAGTTGCCTAGATGTCAGCAGATGCTGCACACATGCAAAGACTCAACAAACATCCAAAGCACACGCAAACCTAATGCAAGATTAAATTTTGAAATTAATTTTCTACGCCGCCTCTCCCCGAGCTTGTCTGTGCCGTTTGCAGTTTTAATGACACATCGTGAGTGGCCTGCAAGTGTGTCTGCCTGAGCTGAGTAAAGACCGGGCAGCATCAAACCGCACGATTGTTTATATGAGTGCCAGCACGGCACGCAAATCGCCCGCAGTATGAGGTGAGCAGCATGCAGCAGTGTTTTCGGGCCCGCTGCCAACGTCTTTTTAGTTGTATTATGAAACAAAGCTGCAGAAAGGTGTGGAGGGGAAAGAGGCAAAGGGAGCGAGCATCAGAGCGAAACTTAGGGGAGATTTAATTATTTTTAACCAGAGGCAGTAGGATAAAAAAAGGCCACAGACTTAATGACTTAATTTAGATGTTTAATTAGTTGAGCACGTATCTGTCTGGCTTCTGCCCCGCATAATGTGCAGTGAAGTTTGTTGTGAATGGTGTCAGACCTGTCTGTCTGCTTCTTTCTCTCTTTGTCTCTCTTTTCCTTTATCACCTTCTCTTCTTGGACCACATAAATAATTCCCATTGCCTCTCTGAGCATGCACAGAGCAATAGAGATGAAATATGTATGGATACACGCTATGGTGCTTTTGAAAAGAACTATTTCAAAGGTACAGAGGTCTGCTGAAATCTTCATGAGTGCCTCCTCTCCCTCCTTTTTTCCTGCCAGACAGAATGAATTCTTTGCAAGGCTGCATCTGCTCGGCACCCTCGATAAATAGCTGCGCAGAGATATGAATGTGTGTTCACTAAGAATCAAATGCATTTCCAGTTATGGACAGAAATAAATATACTAAAGATAGTGAAAGCTACAACTGCATGTATTATATAGTATATCAGTAAATAGCGTGACATGTATGTAAAAAAAAAAAAAGCTTAAGAACAGCTATTGGTCTCACCTTCTCAGTTCCACTTTAGCACAGATTTGCTTTAATAACAACCATCACAACTTTTTAGTTGTGATGGCGTAAGTGCAACAAATTGCATTGTAGCCACTAATGCCATGACCAATTTAAAGATTTTCAAAACAGAATTGTTATTCCAGTAATTGTATATTTTGCGGTATGGCTCTCCTCTGGGATCTCCTCATCCTTCCACACAAAGCCAAAATACAGGAAGTGCAATGACAGGACAGGGCAAGCTTCAGTGTCAAATGCCATAATATGAAATAGAGGAGATGGGGTGGAAGTGGGGTTGCAAAGCAGCTTGCATATTTGCAGCAACTGTATGCAGGTTGAAGCAGCTTCAGTAAAATGCTCTAAACGATAACTGCCAACAGGATGAACAGAAGAATATCAGCCGAGCCAACAGCCAATGTGTGCTGGCATTGATATCAGCTGATGGGAGATCAGTGGCTGTGGTCGACTCTGGCTGCCAGAATGAACACATTTTTGCTTCTTTTAGAGACCTGAACTGAACTGTGAGCAGTAAAATTGTAACACTGGCCTCATGCAATGATAACAACCTTTTTTGCATGTCCTGGGTCTAGATGTTGAAATTCATGCACATTTAAACAACCTTTACGTGTTTGTGGTTTAATTTTTTTCTGTATCATTTCAGTATAAACAAACCCATTCATGCAATCAACTCAAGCCCCCCCCCCCCCCCCGTGCACTCTGTACCCCCACCTCGTTTTACTAACCCCTCTTCCCTCAGCTGTCTCCTGTCTTCTCCAGCTCCAGTTGTTTCTTCTTCTACCTTTAGTCTCTGGGGAATCACGACAATTGCTGTAAACCTTTGTGTCACTTCCCCCACATGCTTTTCCTGCCTTGTTATTTATTTTCCTCACTTCATTGCAGATGGCAGAGAAACGTTTTATAAAATAGGACACTTAATAATAGGAGAAAAAAAATGTTGAGGCATGGTGTGGTAGTTTTTCTCTGTGCTGTCACAGAGTGCAGCGTCCTTGAACCTCAAAAAGAAAAGATGAGATGGAGACAGTTGTAAACAGACAGATTTATTTTTTTTTTAATTTTTTTGCACAATACAAATGCCTTTAGCTAACAGCAAAATATCTCTTTCTATATTAAACAAATGCACTTAGACTGGAATTCAGAGCATTTATTTATTTTTTTTGTTCAGAGAGCAGGCTGGAGGATGCGGAGGGTTTGTGTGAGCTCTAGCTGTTGGTGTTTGGTGTGTGAGCAGAATGCTAAACATTTCTTGGGTCATGGGGGGGCTGGCGAAAGCATGTTGAATTTTAATGGTGCCCCCTGACTTGGCTGCAGGTAATGCTGCAGGGGGCCAACTTCCTATCCGTACTACTGAGAGGGAACATGAAGTGCGTGCCTCTGTTAGTATGTCTATATGTTTTCACATCCTGGATGAGAGTGAGTCTGTGTGCTCTTGTCTGTGGTTGTGTTGTTGGTGCTCAGATTTCAGTAATTTCAGTACTGAGACTGCTGCAACCCTCTAGAATGTGTACATAGACACAAACTACATAGTATACACACACACACACACACACACACACACACACACACACACACACACACACACACACACACACACACACACACACACACATACTGTACACTTGTTTTGGTGGATGAGGGATGTAAACAAGAGTACAGCTTGATGTCTCATAAGGAAACTAACTCGACTGCACCTCCACTCAGGTACAAGTTACTGTGTGAGGAATGAAAGATGAAAAATAGTGCAGCATGTATTTATGAGGCAGATGAAATGCTTTTGTTCACACAGCACATATATAATTAACTACCAAGAACCTCCGTGAAGTATTTCCTGAATTAATCTCAGTATGTATTTTATATTTGTGCTACCAGAGACTTTCTGCTTTCCATATGCCGGCTATTTGTAGTCTGAGTTCTATTGACCAATCACATCTGAGCAGCTATCGGTTGCAATATTGACAGAAAGTCAGCGTGGAGAGAAAAAGAAGTACTGTGTTTGCTGAAATGCAGTCTCAAAACCACTGAAAACCTTTAACTTTTTATTTGCTTTTTTTTTTTTTTATTTAAATAAAGAAATTCTGCATTTGTTGTTAAAGTCTTCTGCAAGGAAGTGGAACCTTCAAGAAAGTCTCAAACCTGATATCTGTTATCTGCTCTCTGGACATTTTGTCTACACCTGAAGAAAAAATGGCTGATTCCACCAGAGGCTAAGTCAGCAGGCTAACTAATGGGTTCCCTTTAGGTCCTATTATATATTATTATGTTTGTAATGGTTTGGTACCAGAGACCAATCTCTTTATGAACTCTTCATGATTTACTCTTACAGCACATACTGTTCAGGTCAATCATAATAAGTGTTTATACTGAATTTTGAATTACAGATCTATTTCGAATGCATTAACAGCCTATCCTTTATTAATAAATGGTTGATGAATCCTTAATTAATGTCTCAGCGAGCAGGAAGAGCCTATTTTCTACATTTTGCAACACTCATTTTTGGAGAAAAACATGTATTATCCCACAAAAAAGCCCCACAAAAAACATAACAGTCATAATGATTTAAATATATTTTATTGAAAGTGAAAATGGCAAGAACATTCTGGATCTGTTGGGATTTATTATGCAGCCGTGTATAACCAGTATAACCAATAATTAAACTCTGCCCTCACTGATATGTCATAAAAAAAAATCATCATTACTACTATCTATAATTATCACCATTAATTAACAGAGCACAAAACTTGATTATTGCAAACTAGTCCATGCATTTGAAGCAGTGGGAGGAAAGCTTGCACATTTTCCCCACACTCACTGAAATGGCAGCACAGGTGCCTTTACTCTTACGCTCAAGTGCTTTGTCTGCCTCATGTGCATGGATGGCGTGCACAACAGTATAATGAATGTTTTTCCCATTTTTGGCTCACTTTAGGAAAAGTCATCAAATCTCAGGTAAAAGATGCCATTTCGTTTTTACTGTTTTTACTGCTGCCAAATGGCAAAATGTGTGGAATTCTGTGAAATTCACTATGTGAGGGTTAATGCTTTTATGCAGCGCTGGTAACCTTGATTTAATAACATCAGTTACTGCTTTCTGCATGCACAATCAAATCAAGTGTTTGAACACACTAAGTAGTTAGCAGGTATACTGACATTTTTGTGCCGTGTAAAGTAAAATGATCAAAAGCGATGAACTCAAAAAAGACAGAACAATAAAGAAAACAGATGCGTACATGGGGTCAAGCTATTCTGAAGTTTTTATCCTCATATTATGCAGCTCAACAGTGTCTCCAATGAGACCTTCCTTGCCTGTTAGGCACCTGCATGTTAAAAACACCGAGTTTATGCAGTGTTTCTGTTAAAAACCTGAAGTCTGAAGGCCATCCTGAGGCAGCATAATAACCCTAATTATGACACTAGGGTTATTTTGCCATACAGTATTTAAGAAAGCTTCCTTTAGAGTGAAGAAAGAAGCAGTAATGCGATTGTTTAGACAGAATGGTTGACCTGATTGTGCAATATTGACGCTAAAATCTGAGTTTCATCACATTTTTCCATCGGCTCTATCAGACACTCAGCTCTGGCTGGGCTGCCCAGTGGTTTTTCTCTGTACTGTGTCCAGGTGACCGGCACTGCAGCCTCACTGCTCTCTGTTCTGGTCGGGTGCAAACACAGCAAACAATCCCAAACTGTAAGACAGTTTTCATCAGCCACCTTGGTTTTGAATACTACCCCAGACTGCAATTGCGGAAAGAATTCGAAGAACACTCTTGAAGTTCTATTGCCTGCAGTCGCAGACGACAACAATCTGAAGAAAATATTTCTTTTTGTTGAGACGTGTTGTTAAAAATGAAATCAGCAATGGCAGCGATGACTCTCGGGGGGGGGGGGGGGGAGCAAAAGAGGGACTTTTTTAATGGCTGCCCATGTAGCAGGTCTGCTGGTGTTTCACGAGATAAATTGTTCTCATTAGTCTTTGTTATAGATCAAATCTTTCTGAGGAAAGCATCCTAGTTTTATTAATTCAGGATATTTAGGACATTTCCTGGCTTAAATGACTTTTACTGCAGCACAGTCCTACAAGGCACACTACAGACAGATAATAAAAAGTTTCCCCTCTCTGAAGCCATGTGTTCAATCGATATGAGTTACCCAACTTTTCAAACTGTATTTCTGACTCTCCTATCATTCCTCCCTATGGACAAAATCTTTCTCAACTTTCTTTCAATCCACTCTTTACCTGCCTCCCTGCACACAAACCTGAATTAATCTCCAAGTCTTCTCCTCATCTCTTTCTGTGTGTTTCTGTGTGTGTGTGTGTGTGTGTGTGTGTACTTTAATGCTCGTGTTTCTGGTGTTCATAAGCGTGTGTGTGTACGGGCACACGTCTCCTCCTTTGTGCATTAGAAATTCACAGTCTCGACGTGATATTGTTCCCCTGCCTGGAGCTCCGGGGCTCAGGGAGGGGAGGGGGGGATTGTGTTTGCATAGCAGAGGCTGTACTCTCACTCATGTAGGCCCCACGGGGATTTTCTTTGACTCTGTCAGCCCTTTGAACTCCCAGTGACATCAAGCATCAGGTCACTTGTGTACAACCTCTACACAAAGAGAACTCGCACTAATTGGCCCGTGTGCACCTGAGAGACAGTTGGGACATCAAAGTGCTTTGCAGTTCGGTTGATAACAGCTTTGATAGGGTGACTTTGAGACTGAAGATTTGTGGTTTGTACGCTAAAGAACTGCTGCACATTAGGGGTTAGCCACGTGTTGCGGTTTGTGTGATCTTGGGAAGGAATTAGTTATGTGTGCCGCTGTGAGCTTTTAATCAGCCTCAATGAAAGTTTACAGTTCTTGACGGAGCTGCATCCTGCTACGTTTCCCTTTTGGTTCTGTGTCATTTCAATCATGCGACGAAAAGCTGGTGCCTTCTGTAAATCTTGTAACTACGCAAAACAAGCTTTATGTGTATACCATAATAAAACAGCTGATCTCAAGCTTGTAAAAAAAAAAAGATGTGAAAAATCTATTTAGCTCAGAGCTCAGAGGAGCCTCTTAGGACCTTATTTTGCCTTCCAGACTTATGGATGTCTGCTGTGTCTTTGTCTGACCCTTCATCTTCTGGAAGGTGGACAGGTGGCGACTACTGGTGAGCCTGGAGGGTTCTGTCAACCCCATACAGTTCAGCAGCTGACCACAGAGAAAGAGAGGGCAGGGGCAGAAGACAGGAGACAAAAGAGCTCTGAAATGAGAAAGAAAATAGAGGAGAGGTGAAGGACGCAGAGTGAACTAAACCAGAGAGTCGTATGTCTGAGCGAGCTCTGCCCAGTGCCATAGTTTCAACAGGAGGCTGCATTCCCTCTTGACTCCAACAGGCGTGGCAAAGCAATTGGATTCGCTTGAGTATAATGGCCAGCTATGAATGCTGAGTGTGACTGCGGGGGACCATTAGGGCCACAATGCTTGACAAGACACTAAGCACTCCCCAGAGGACTGAGGGGCCCTTTCATGCTTGTCCTGGGGCTGGGAGGGCCACTGGGAGCTGGTGGCCAGCTGGTCATGGCCCCGGTAGTCTAATGTCATCAGCGCTCTCCGCCGTCTTTGAGCTGGCGGCGGTACGTAAGCACAGGGGCACAAAGCCTGTGGGACACATGTGAGCATAAAGACACATGCATACATGGCATCACCTGTTTTTAGTATTAACCAGCGCTGTGCTAGATGGCCTTGATGCTGCAGCAGAGGTTAAAATGAGAGATTCTGTGCTTGTGAAGTGACGCTGTCCATGTCATGAACTCCACAAGACTGCTCATAAATAAGTAAACTAGCACTAATTAGACCATTTGATTCAAAATACAAGTTTAATAATTCATCTGGTCAATAGAGGCAATAGATGGTAATCATCTGGTTGATTCAGAAAACTTATCAGCGCGTCTTTTCCAGACGGCAGCAGGTTCATAGGTCATCTTCTGAGCAGCATATGGGAAAAAGACGCCGTGATGCAAAACGCTGCCACGCTTAATTCAAGCTGTTTCAGAAAGATGCCGCGACTGCTGCTGCGTCTTCCTCCCCTCTCAGGTCCTAAATAGCTCACTGCTGCAGTCAGAAAACTTGTTTTGTCGGCAGCCTGTTTGAAAGGCAAGCGTAATAAAAGGCTTTTCTTTTTGTGCCGGGTGGTGGCAATTTCATAGCCTTTTCAGAGCTGAAAGAGGGCAAGAGAAAGAAAAGTTTTACTAATTGATGTGGTAGCAGAAATTTAGCCGCCATTTCAGACAGCCACGCTGAAAAGCCTATTAAGGAACGCTTTGTCAATTACTTCTGCTCACTTCTATACGCCGTGGCTCTTTTTAGAGGAACTCATTTGTGTCTTATTTATTTCCTTGGCTGGCATGTTTTGCTGGCACGGCACACAATGACAAATTAAAGCTTTAGTTTCATGGCAATGACATGGAAGGTCTCGGGCTTTATTGTGGGCTGTGAAAGAATGCCAGGCGAGTCAATAGTTGATAGTGTGTCCTTGCTTCACCGCCTCACTTTTGTTTCAATTCATTAAAACATTCACTGAGTTCTGGCTCTAGTCAAGGTTTTTGCATGAACCTCACTATTGAGTCGCATCTTTAATGAATTATGGGCAAAAGCAAAATGATACAACTCAAGGTGACAGTCCGTGCAATGCGTCTTGTTTACCGTCACGCCTAAACAAAACTAGTAATCTGGGTTAATTAATAAATACATTTGACTTTTAAGGCAAATAAAGGCATTCATATATTTTTCAAAAAAAAAAACAAATCGTGAATAACAGCAGAAAAAAAATGTAATAAGATGTTTTACACAATGGGGCTCTGCACTAGATGAAATGTCACAAATGCTTCAGCTTCACTTAGTTAATAATTTTGGAACTGTCAAAAATGAGCTGTGACTGAGCGCTGCAGAGATCAGCAGTTTACCTGAAATAGTGTCTCGTTCCGTCTGGTTCAGCCTCGTCAGCATCGACTCGATGATATATCTTCGGTTTCTACTCTCGCTCGATACTGACAAGTATTATTTAACCCTGCCATTCTTTTGGAAATGATTTCCAAAGCTTTTATAGTGTCCCTTTTTTTTTTCGACTTCCTCTTTGCCTTCATTTACATTGTGAAATCCACCCGCTTTGAAAACACCTCCATGCAGATTTTTCTGCCGTTAAATTGATGCCTTACTCTCCTTAAACATATGATCAGTTACCTCTGAGAAATACAGAAAATGGGTTCTCGCTGCAGTGCGTGCTGGCGAGGCTTTAATTGAATTGCATTTGCAATGACGTTTGATTTAAAGAAAAAAAAAATCAGCTCAGCTGGAGGAAACCGGCTACATGTATCAGAGAAACCATCAGCAGACGGAACAATCTGACAAAGGTCAGCTGATGTTGAGGTACATCAATTTTATGAACCTTCACCCCCTCGCAAGCTCGCTGCCACTCATGTGTTAAATGGGTCTTGTAGACAGAAGAAAATGTCTTTGTGCTGAAATAAATGGCGGGGAGAGAATGGGGTTAAGATGAGTCCTTTGAGGTGCATCAACCTACATCTGTTCATCCTCTCTTTTTCTTTCCCTTCTATCTTTGTCTTGTCTTTCAGAATGCATACTGCACGTGGAAAAGGTTGTTTTTTTTCTGAGAGAAAGCCAAACCTAAAAGAACTTATGGAAATGATTCCTTTAAAGCAGCCTGACATGGCTACTTTATTTTTTTCAACAATTGAGACATGTTAATGTCATGGTGACTTAATTATATAAAAAAAGGAAAAAAACAAAGAACTTTTAGATGTGTGCCAGTTTAGCAGTGTGTGTGTTGTGTACAACAGAGTTACTGAAAAGGGGAATACTTTTATTTTCCTCTCAGCAGAGACGGATCGGCCTGAGACCAGGCTGTTGTGACAGATGTTCAGCTCAGCTACACAGAGGCTGCGATAACGCGCACGCACACATACTGTAGGCTACCGTATAGGCACATATGTATTTCAAAGTGTCTTTCAAAACGTGCTTTTGTGTGCAGATACTGCACAAAAGAACACAACACGAGCACACAAACCAACACAGAGCACTCTGAACAAACCCCCTAATTTACTCTGTTCTCACCCTACACACACACACAGGCACACTCGAACACACACACACACACATACACACACAGGCGCGCGCACTGAAGAAATTACTTTGAACTTGGTGTCAGGCGGCGTGAATGCAGCTGTGAGCAACAGGGTCACAAAGCTCTTTGAGAGGTGAGATGAGGTCCACCATTTCCACTGTCCACTGTCTGTCTGTGCTCTGATGTGCTGATGGCCGACAGGGGTCAGCTGGGGTGTGGGGGTGGTATATGTTAGATCAGGCCTGGCCATAAGGCGCTCTTTGTTACGGGTGGCACTTTGCCACTGCAGAAGGCTTTGATGCAGTCCATGCTCACTGTCAGCTTCCAGACTCCGACTAACATCAGACAGCGGTAGTTTTGGCAATGTCATGCTTCGAGATGTATTTATTTAAATTTCCTTGATTTCAAAAAAAAAGCTAAACTTCTGTGGATCTGCTATGAACACACACATATATGCATATTATATTTAATTTGAACTTTTCAGATGATCGTTGAAATCTTTCAAATCTTTTTCTAGTATTTATCTTCACTGATTTCTTAAAAAGCCTTTTTTTTTTTGCTAACCATTTAATGATGAAAGCTGCTGCTGCCTTGTGCAATGATGACAGTAATATGAGACTTGGCTATTTTGGGACTTTCTATAAATTAACAAAGACTTTTAATTGAGGAACTGTAACAAAAAACAAAACAACACAATCAAACTGATGACTTCATTGATTCAAACTGTGTGAAGTTTCTTTCCAGGGTTGGTTAGCAGAGCTGGAACTGCTGCCAAGATGTGTAATCATGTTTAATAAATTGCAGCAGACAAGACTGTATCTAATCTATTAATAGGCCCACATCATTACATTGTGATTTGCATCTGGTAAGGGTCCAACTGCGGACACACTGTGACTGATTTGAGCTGAAAAAGTGATGCGAAAACAAACAGACTTATCTCGTACAGTAGCGGTATGTTACCCCACCGGGGGATGGAAATGCGAATAAAAATAGCAGACTTTCCCTAATGCATTATCTATTGTAAGAATGGCATTTAAAATAAACCCACACTGCCTCTTTTTATGTGCAAAACTGCGAGCATGTAAATTTTATGGAACAATGTTGTCAAATAAAAACACGGGGCTGAAGATTAGCAGGGCCAAACCAAAGGGAGCATCAGTGATACACACACACACGCACACACACACACACACACACACACACACACACACACACACACACACACACACACACACACACACACTGATTAATTGTATTCTTCATTCATTGTGAGGAAGCCTACTGCTAATTAGCTTAGGCATGGTTTTGCATATTGTATTTATTTAATTTCTTTATGGGCTGCACCCAAAGAAGGTGCAATTTGGGATGAGAAAGGGGCCATTTCTTGCCTTGGTTTATACACACAAAGGGCTGGAAGTGCTGGGGCTGATTGCTGTTAGCGTGAGAACTCTTTATTTCTGTGCCAAATGTACAACAAAACCTAACAATATCTCACTGGTGTTTCACTCCCGATTCTTGGCGTAAAAACAACACGGCAAATCTAATGAACAAATTATGCTTTTAGTTCCTCTGTCATGGCATTTCAGATTAATTTGAGCAACGCTGCGTTGTTTATCTTTAAAATTCGAGTTTCCTCTTAATAACATGTTAGAAGAAATATGTTTTAGGAGTCTGTGAAGTCAAAATAACAGACAGCGGAGCGTCGACAGATGGAGCACGCTCTTGTGGATGTGGAAGATCGGTGCTTAAAAGTTAGCTCTCTGGCTGAAGTTCGCATTTTGCACAAGCAAGTGAAGACACTTTCAGGTGATTGGGCACCAAGCTGAGCTCGGAAAACAGATTCCATATGTATTGAGTCTTATCGCAGAAAACAACTCCAAGCTGCACCCTTTTCTACCAGATTGCAGACTTTAGACACCAAATCGTGCCGAGGCTCTACCCTGCATGTGTATGTGTGTTTGCTAGTGTGTTTGTTTGCTATGTGCATACATTCTGCAAGCATGTTTATGAGCCTTATATGCTTATAGATGTTTGCCGACATATAAACGTGTATACGGATGAGGGCCGTTGATGTCGTCTGTGGAACGTGTAATTGGGCGCCATTTTTCCAGCCATGCTCACATCCTGCTACAAGAAAGCAACAGATGGCGGGACTGGGCGATGTGGCCGATTTAGCCCAGTCGTGTTTGCGAGGAAGTAATTGTGTTTTAACCTGGAGAGAAACTGAATATTACAGTCGTGCGGGCAAACAAATTATAGTCACCTCACTGGCCGGCAGATGACTCTATTTGTCTCACGTCCAGATGGAGTTTGAAGAAAATAAATTGGCCAGTGCTGCTGAATGGGCGGGATGTGTGGATGTGTGTGTGTGTGTGTGTGTGTGTAGGTGCATCTCTTTGTTCGTCTGCCTGTTAGGGTGTTTTTCTACCAGACTCTCTACCTGTTTATCCCCTCAACAGCTGTCTATCAATTTGCTCATACACCAGTTTGTACTGTGGCAAATGATTCAATACTGCAGTTTTTTATATCAGAAAAGAAATAATAAACTTTGAGTGGATTAGAGCATTGATACACTCACTTAGCATTGAGCTACAGATTGCCTTTTGATGCCAAACATTGCCCCGCAGGGACGTAAATACTTACCAGAGATTGGTATGGTTTCATTGTAAGCATTCATTAACATGAACGTCAACAAAAGATCTGCCATGCTGATCTCTCCCCAAATTAAGTCACTTTGTCTATCTCACATCTCTCTGATTTTCAACACTTGCTGTTTATATAAAACATTCTTGAATGAAGTGCTCATTCACTGTCAGTTCCTGCTCCATGTGCCAACTGCGTGCATCAGAAAATCCCCTGCAATCTTTGTTTTGGCTAGTGCGAGGCAGAAAGTGATTACCCAGAGTGCTTTGGGAAGTTAATGTTCATGGTCTGCACAGTGGGATTCTTGGAGTGATGACAGAGGAAGTGCCTCGGGGTGAGCGTCTTTTCCCTGTCATCTCACTTTCACTGTTTCTGACAACACGTTTACCCCAACAGATGGCTCCAGTGCTCACACAGAGACACTGTGAGGCTATGAGGAGCTGCGTGGGATGCTACAACACATAGAGAAGCGAAAACCAGCTAGAGTGTGTTGATGTAAAATTGACAAATGAGCTCTCAATAATGACTGATGTGTTGAAATAGCTTGGTCAAAAGGCTCCATGACACTTAAATGAAATGAACTATCTGTCATCTCTGGCTTTTCGTATTATCAGTTTTTTTTTCTTCTAACTTTTGTTCATTTGCATTTTATCATCAGCGTGCGGTGAAACCAGAAAGCTCATATGTACATTAATGACCCAAAGCAGCACATGTGCGGCGGATCTGAAGGTATAAGAAGAATGTGTCTGTGTAAGGAATAAGACTGAACAACACCTCGGTCCCAAACTGCAGCTCATTCTGCCAAAAGTGTTTTCTTTGCATATCAAATCAGAAGCGCTCAGCTTTGCCTCCAGGCTGCTAAAATGACACACAGCACAGCATCAGAATATTACTGAGGAGTTCGGCAGGGTGGGATACTCTGTATGTGGGCACACATCATACACTGTAAATGTTAGTGTGTGTGTGTGTAACCAAATGATCATAATGCAAAAAGTACCCCAAGTTAATCATTTTTTGAAAATTGTACATATGGTAGCAATTTTAAATCAAATCCAATGGAACATCACATTCGGCCCATTTCCCTACAATTATTGGCAGATAGCAGAATTTAACATTTTGGGAGCTTTGCTTATTTGTGTTAGATGACATGCTAACTTTGATGTCTTTACAGTGGGTAGCTGGCAATATCTGAGTATGTATAGTACTGAAGGTCCACCTTCAAATGCTCATTATCTGGTTAGAAAAAGCATTTATGAACATGTAATGTAACTCTAATAAAAGCCTGCTCCAACATGACCCGTCCTTGCCAATATGATCCGCATATTCATTTTTAATGCTGCTTAATTCACCCCCAAATTTCACAATCAAGAGTGAAGAAAAATATTATATTTATATATATTTGTCTGCAAAAGCATCTGAATGTTTATGAGAGAAGCACAAACCAGACAGATGCGAGTTTTTCTCTGTACGGCTGACTGAACATGTGGCTGTTTGGGAGTGAATGAGTGAATGGCCACAGTGGCGTGTGAGGTGAATGTTACACCCATCAAAGTGCACAAGTGAGCTGGCATTGCTACAAGCCAATAAAGTGGCTGTCCATTTACCTGCCCACACACTCACATGCCCACACACCCACACGCACGCACACACACACACACACACACTGGGACCCTCAGGCTGCCTTTCACACTAACTGGGCATCCTTTCACAGGGCCCAGTGGAGCGTGCTGGTGTGACTCTACTCTCAGGCTCTACTGGCGGAGGAAATTGCTGCAGAGAGAGGAAGAGAGAGATGGTGCGTATTGGTGGTGTTAAAGGTTAGGTCTTGCACATGCATTGGAAAGCTAATAATTGCCCACTGGCATTTATATTAAGTTCACATACTTTCATCGTGAAGTTCAGTTTTAACCTGCGTTATATTCTGTACTGAGGAACATAAATACTTTGGACTGCTTGGATTCCACCTGTTCTAAAGACAAGTACTGTACCAAAGGATTTAAAATGTTTTCATTATTTTACTTATAATTAAATTGCAGCTACTAGCTATTAAAGCTACTAAAACTGTGCAAGTTATGTTTTCAATTTTTCACGTGATTTTCGTCACTTTTTATGTGTGAAAAAAAAATCTGACATTATTTTAAGTTGACTATTAAATACCCACATGCACTTTTTTTCTGATGATAAAATACTTATAAAAATAGTATTATCTCAAGATAAAAACATCTTTATGTCAGGAAAAGACAGATTTTCTTCCACTGTGGACTTTAATAAACAAAAATGAATATTAATTTATTTATATTTGTAGCTCTTCTTAGAATTTTTAAATCATTTACAGATTTCACTTTAATAAAACATGATTTAATTTACACAGCTCACACAGCAAGGTTACCAAAACTGTAATCGGTGTGAAGGATGTTAATCTGCAAAAGACTGGGAAACACAGTTGCTTGTGTACGCTGATTTTTTTTATAACTGTGTTCTTATAGCTTCAGACCAAAAAATGACTGACAGCTGTCCTTGACCAGAGGTGGTGTTAGAGCCTGTGAAAAAAGGCAATAATCTACTTCTTCTTCTGTAAAAGTACTAGAAAAAGTGTGAAATTAGACTGATGTATCACAGCGAGTGGACATTCACTGGGAACTGGCTGGGATACAGCTGGCTGTAATTATTCTCCCGGGCTCTCTTACTCTGTGTGGTTATCACAGGCGGGTCAGTGACAGCTTTAATTGTTATGCTGCAGCCCTTTGTTCTCAAAAGACATTTATTGTTACTTTCTGCGCAGAAATCGTTCACGTTTCAATTGCTATCTGTGCATTCGGGTCACATTACGCTATGTACACTGCACGTGAGATGTGACCTAAGAGGTTAATTTGTGCTGCGACGACGGTGATGTTGCAGACTGTGCGACTGATCTTTTCGCTCACTGATTGTACAATTTCAATTTTATTTGCTCGGTTTTGTTTGAAAATATATGCAGTAAAGGGCTGTTTAGAGGTCGACTGTTTAATTTTCAAGTACAAGATGTTTTCTTTAATGCCGTTCCTGCTTCCAGCGTGACTAAATAAGCCTCTGAATTGGTTAACTGGGCTGCAAACATCGCCCATTAATGTAAACAAGATTGTACTTTCTTCTATCTCCCATATGACTCTGCCCCCTAACCAAATTAAGACAGTCATTTGCATAAGCGAGATGGATGAGATAGGACGAGAATACTTTCTCTCTGGAAAGTAAGTGCACTGTTAGATGGAGTGGGAATCTCAGATGAGATGTCGCAGCCTATTAGACTGGCCATGCTTCATAATTTTTTTTTTTTTCCCACAATGTATTCCTGTAATAACTTTTAAGTTGTCGGAGTTTTTGATAAAAGGCTGTGGTCTGATTAAAAGGCAGAGAGTGTGATTGTAAAATGCTAAAGGAATGTTTTTTTATTCCTTTTTATGGGAAATGTTCTCTTGGTTTAGATTTTGAACCACACCCACAATACCGACGACCTCGTGAACGCAAGCATTGTGCAGGAATATCACGCATTACCAGTGGTATTTACTAACTCAGAAACACACTAGAAACTTAATATATGCAGCATTTTGCACATTAAACCTGTAATGTGCACCGTTAGACTCCTCTGCCCCTCCTCCGTTCTCCGCAAGCACTCTCAGTGAGCAGAGCAGCCACACACACAGAGCAAGTTTTGTTTGTGTACTAAAAACAGCACCACAATTTACTGCAATCAGACACTGTGCATGGGCCAGGGCACCTGGGGCACCCTGTGTGTGCTCCTACCCTGTGGTGAAATTGCTGTCAACACTTTCCCCCCCTCCTTTCAGCAATGGCAGACCCAGGTAAGCAGCCTTGCACTGTCCACCATCCACCCCTCACCCACTGAGAGGAACACCATGCTACATTCACAGCTCTGCATTTACAACATTCGGCTCTGCAGTGCTCACTGAGAAAACTGTTGTGGTTTTCTTTATATTGTATCTTTCGTTCTATACCACGCCGCCTTTCATTTCTGTGTTTATCACTCACACTTGGTCGGACATGGCTGCACAAAACCAGGAGTCTGAGAGCAAATTGGTTTTGCAGCTTGCTTCAGTTTGCAAGTAAATTAGGGAGAAGTGTCCTATGAATTTGAAATATGATTTCTTTGTTACTCTGCCTGAATAGGGGGTGCTACTTTACTGCAGGCGTCCGTAACCAACATGAGTATAATAAAAGGAAAACAAATGTTGAGAGATGTCTGGCATTTAAATCAAATCAAATGCGTGTTTTGACCACAATGGTGTTCAGCTTGTTTGAATTTCACATTACACAGAGACCATTAATTTGCTGCTAACTTTGTGTCAAAGACCTGCAAGGTTCTGTGGCTTTGACATGTGCAAGTCTAAGAGCAACCCATTGATTCGGACCATTAGCGAGATAATGCAGACAGCTGTCAGGGAGAGAGAGCGGCGCGGAGAACGAACGAGAGGAAGAGAGAGATCCCCACTTTGCACAACACCCCAGCCCCTTCCCTCAGGAGAGGGTAGAAGTGGTGCCATGAATAATGCATCGCTGCTTAATTTATGGCCAAACTTTAAATAGAGCTGAAACACAGGAGGCGCCACGATATGAAAATCCATCTTGTTACATTACTTGCTAAGCTGGTGTGCTTTGACACCCATCTAAGGCAGTGTATTTCAACAAAATCCTGTCACTGATAAACAAAAATGCCTTCAAATGTTGTGTGTGTCTTGTTTTGATAACTCATAATTAAGACATGGATGCTTTTTTGACTCCTGCATTGTTCTCATGCTACCTTCTGTTAACTAATGTTGTCCCAAGTGACCTGCCTGGTTAAATACTCTGATAACAGTATAGACTGCAGAAGAATTTTTTTGTATTTGTTAACAACCTGCATAACATAGTCTAACAAATGTCAGTGATCTTGCGTGTAACCTAACCTGGTGCCATACACATGCAATTATACTGTAACAGCACATTAATACAGAGTGTAATAACACATATAAGATCAGCAGCGTGTCCTTTACCTGCCGATTCAAACTTTGTGAGTCACAACAAGCTAAGTGTTTCCTGTTTTACTTGCCAGCTTCTGGTGACTTTTGTTACTGGATGGTACGGAGCATGCAGAATATCAAATGCGATAAGCAGCGCATGAAAAACAGCAACAGGGAGCTGATTGCAGTCTGTGCAGCCTACCTTCACCCATCCTCTGCTCCTCTCCTCCATGGTAATGAGGCGATGAATGGCAGCATGTCTACAGGCAGGGGAAGCAGACGTGGCATGCAGCTGTGGACTCCTACGCGTGAGACGCGCAGACACGTTTCTTTTCCATCCCTCAGGCTCCCACCTGAGGGCCTCGTGCTTAAACGGCGGAGGGGTGGTGGCAGGAAGGTTTGATTGGTAGAGAATCGGAATTATTATTGTGGCGACAGAAAAGAAGAAGACAGGAGGAGGACATGTGACCTTGGCAGATGAGATTGTGTGTTGTCTTGTGTTCTTTTGTATTTCATGAAGAGTTATTCTGTTTTTTTGCACCATTCCTGCACAATTATTTTTAACATATGCCCATGTTTGTGTAAAGGATTTTGAAGAGGGAAGATATCCTCCCATTAAATGAGGAATCTATTACTTAATAAGACAGTATGATTACCAACAAGAAGCACTCAGGGAGTGGAAACCCCAGTAGAGCACTTCGCTCTCAGATTGTTGGCTTACTTAAGATACTTAAGAGTAGAATGGGAGGCAGAGCCTTCAGCTTTCAGGCCCCTCTTCTGTGAAACCAGCTCCCAGTTTGGATTTGAGAGACAGACACCCGCTCTATTTTAAGATTAAGCTTAAAGCTTTCCTTTTTGATCAAGCTTATAGTTAGGGCTGGATTAGGTGACCCTTAACCCACCTTTAGTTACGGTGCAATAGGCCTAGGCTACTAGTCAATACAAACAATGGCAGTAAGAAACATAGCTTTAAATAGCTCTATGTAGCATTATTATCGCTTTGACCTTCAGATCAACCTATTGACCTTGAAGGAGAAGTCCTTGAAGAGGTCAAATGTGACATGATATATATGTCTATATATTTCTATAAGTTGACAATATGCACCACATTTATTAGAATCATAGTTTCTGTTATAAGTCTTTATGTCAATTTTCAACCAATAAATCATTAAGTTGACCTTGAAGACCTCAGTGGATGTAAACCAAATTTTAATGGATTGTTAGCGTGACCCCGCTCTACACCCCTACAAAGTTTTATCAGAAATCATTCAAAACTTTTCAAGCTATTTCAAGCTGTTTACAGACACAATGATTGGCACACACACACACACACACACACACACACACACACACACACACACACACACACACACACACACACACACACA
>JAVDPK010002238.1:198417-209232 GCA_034780415.1 Cichlasoma orientale | reverse complement strand
TGATAGCCCTAAATCTCAAGGCGCGCGGCAGTTTCATATGCCAGTAACTGACGAAAAACCTGGTTTTCATGCAGTGTCTGCAAAGAAAAGTAGTCAAATATCCAGCCAGAATTATGCCAGAAGCGTGTTGAAGGCTACCAAAAACATCTGGTGGAAGTACAACATGCTAAGACACATTTAACCAAATATTAATGGGGGTGTATGTATATATTTGGACCTGTATGTATACTTTTGACCCTCTGTGAATGAGAGAAAATTCCAAATAATAATAAGAAGCTTTATTGTCATTGTACAAGAATACAACGAAACTTGGGTGGTAACGATGTATGCTGTACAATCATTCCACCCTGAATTAACCCCAAATTAACATGATATTCATACCCATGAGAGTATGTAAACTACTGATCACAACTATATACTATAATGTTGGTCTAGAAAGTTTTAATCAAAACATTATAAAGGTTTGTTTATTTATTAGAGGATGGTTAAATTTAATAACATTTGCGACTAATTAATAATTCATGTTTTTACATTTTAATAGTCCTTGTTTGTTTATATATATATTTAACTGTCATATGAGCTAAACGGAGGCAAATAGGGAGGTAAATGACAAACAGTACGAGATATGTCTATAAGGATTTCACAACATATCAAACTTTTATCTAAAACTGGCATGGTGTGAAACGTTGACCCTGATAATAATGTTTTGCGGATTTTTTTTTATTTTATTTTATATTTCGGTGAATATAAAATGCTCAGCTTAGGAACCGACTAGTCAGGCGCTACTCCAGTGTTTTTGTCTGAGCGTCCCACCCGGCGTCGCGCTATTGGGCAAGCCGAAAGGTACCGATGTTTGATTGGACGACAAGGCTGTCTGTGACTGACGTTGACGAGGAAAACAGGAACTGTCCGCGGAAGAAGTGATGTGTTGGCATTTCGGAAAAATTTAGATCAAAGTGCAATAAAAAGGGTGAAAACGGTCGTCCTGCGGGTTCACGTAAAGCAGCCGTGCATTTCGTAACGCAGAAAAACGTCTTCTAAGCGACGCGTTCACACAGTAAGTATGTTCGTCAGTGCAATGAATGAACTCTGCTTCTTGCACATCTCCACTTACTGCAATGTTTGAGACTTTGTACACACGTTACATGGCTTTCAGAAACCTTAAATGTGTGATTAAGATTTGTTTGACATTTTTGTAACGCTGAAAATAGAAGGATTAATAAATGTCCCTGAGCTGCATGCCATGAATCTGCCTTAACATATGACTTTGTCTTTGTTTACCTTTGTGTTACTTTTTGTTTGCCTTCAGCACAGCCTTAATTATTCATGGCAGAGATTCAAAAAGGTACCGGGAACATTCCTCAGAGGTTTTGGTCTATCTATACTAAATGATAGCATCACATGGTTGCCGCAGATTTGTCAGCTGCACATCTCTGATGTTAATCTCCTGCTCTCTTTATTGGCTTGAGATCTGGTGACTGTGGAGACCAGTTGAGTAGAGTGAACTCACTATGATGTTCAAGAAACCAGTTTGAGATTATTTGAGCTTTGTGACATGCGTTGTTCTGCTGAATCCAGCCATCAGAAGTTGGGTAAACAGTGGTCATAAAGGGATGCACGTGGTCAGCTACAATACTCAGGTAGGCTGTGGTGATTAAATGATGCTCCGTTGGTACCAAAGGGCCCAAAGTGTACCAACAAAATACGCCCCACACCATTACACCACCAGCAGCCTGAGCTGTTGATACAAGTCAGCATGGATCTGTGCTTCCATGTTGTTTACATCAAATTCTGACCCTACCATCTGAATGTGGCAGCAGAAATCAAGACTCATCAGACCAGGCAATTTATTATTATTATTTTTTAATCTTCTGTTGTCCAGTTTTGGTGAGTCTCTGCAAATTGTAGCCTCAGTTTTCTGTTCTTAGCTGACAGGAGTGGCACCTCGTGTGGTCTTCTGCTTCTGTAGCCCATCAGCTTCAAGGTCCAACGTGCACATTCAAAGATGCTTTTCTGGCTTGTAGCGCATGGTTATCTGAGTTATGGTTGCATTCATATCAGCCTATCATATGACCTCTGACATCAACAAGGCATTTTCATCCAGAGAACTGTTGCTTACTGGATATTTTCTCTTATTTTCAGACCATTCTCTGTAAACCCTTGAGATGCTTGTGTGGGAAAATCCCAGTAGATCAACAGTTTCTGAAATACTCAGACCAGCCTTTCTGGCTAATAAAGTGGCTGGTGAGCATATATTTTATATGAAATGCTGGAAAATGAAATACATACACAGCACATGAATTAATCAAACATTTAACGCCAGCTCAATGTTTACTTTCATCTGCCATGCTTTAGTGTGTGACATCATCAATTCCTCAAGCTGTTTAGCATAATTTTCTCTGACTCTCCAAATTGTTTTATTTTTTTTCCAACTTGACTGTACATTTGAAATAATTTTCCCAGTTGGAAACAATTTCTCCAGATTGAATTCACCGTATAATTATGCAATAAAACCTCGTCAAAACTACAGCACATTGACATTTGTGATTCTCCCGCTCTTTCGTCAATTACTACACCTGCTAAAGCCTACAGTTTGCAAACTAGCTTTGCTTTTGTCCTGCAGATGCATCTATCCTTGACGGCTATATCTACAGAAAGCCTGGTATTCTTATTTAAACTTTATAAGGACAATGTGATAAAGAAGAGGTGGATTAATTTGTGTGAAGTGAGAGTTGAGGATCACTGTCAACACTTAACCTCTGCAAAGAGTTTTTCAGGACCAGTTAATTCTACAAACTTCACCGGGGACGGCTGAGATTCAGGGATTATCAGCAGGTGAAAGGGGCCGAACGCTCAATCATTCTGTACATTCATTATTACAAAGACTTTCTGTACTTTTCGTTCAGTTTATTTGTACTTCTTTGTAGATACTTTCAGTATTTTCTTGTCTTAACACTTGTCTAAGCCTGTGCATGGCAAGTAAAACCTTGACTTGCAGGTTTTACTGTACTCGGGCTGAAGACTCGGTCTTCTAAGCGAGACAACTGTTACAAAAAGCCTTTGTTAAAAAAATTCCAAATTTACTTGCTGGGCCTAGTTCAGGTCTCCTGTAAACTGAGAAACTGAGATTATGGTTAACACTGTTAATGACAGGAATGTATTATTTGCCTTGTCATCTCTGACTATAAGGTGAAAAAGTGGACAGGGAAGTATTATAGTATCAACTCCAACAATGCACCTGTCACTAGCTGCAGCACACTGCTTTGCTATGTCTTCATCTTCCACTGATGCAGATGCAAAATATACCGAAACACGTCTGTCCAAAGGTGTTCCTTTTGGCAATTTCGGTGTATTATTGCGATGTTGATGAATAATAGCAGCAGCTCTGAGAGCATCCAACTGTAAACATTTCATTTTCCTTTGGACAGCTCCCTCTCTTCCTTTTGTCGTTCTCTGACTTCCTTTTATTTGCTGACTCTGGTTTCCAAACGCTGGAGAACAATAGCTGTGCATACATCCTTGTTCTGTGTTGGCACTAAGAGTGCTTGAAATGTAGCTGAAAACAGTGTTTTTAGTGTAAGGTAAAATTCCGGTATCCCAAGGCAGCTGCAGTCTCCCGTGAGA
The DNA here is from genome assembly GCA_034780415.1 of Cichlasoma orientale. Classification (NCBI taxonomy): domain Eukaryota; kingdom Metazoa; phylum Chordata; class Actinopteri; order Cichliformes; family Cichlidae; genus Cichlasoma; species Cichlasoma orientale. Next base: position 205,608 of record JAVDPK010002238.1, on the reverse strand, counting down.
ACGTATCAGTCAGCACAGGCAGCCAGCCACGCTTCTTGAACATGCTAATTCAGTCTCTCTCCTCTATTCCCCAGCTGCACCTCTAGATTCTCCACCACTCTTGTTCCTCTTGGATACACATAGATACTTTTTCCTATTCACCTACCCCCCCCCCCCCCATGTGCACACCTGCATACAAATTTTTCTTTTTACCACACTTGAACAGTTTCTTTTTATTATAATCATTTATTGTTAGACTAGCAGGATTTGGTAGATGGTATTATGTGTCTAATGTGGGTGGATGCAGATCTTTTCATCTTAAATCCTTTGCCCGGAGAAGAGGACAGACATTTCTCTATCATCAGCAACCACATGTACGTGTCCCTGGACTCACTCTTACTTTTCCCACTATTTTAAACAAAGGGCAGCAATATTGATTGATGCAGTGTGTTGTGAGGGGCGCCTGCCTGGAATTTAGAGCAGGAAAAACAAGCGTCTTGGATTGATGCAAGAAACAAACACGCTTAAGTTTGAGCACTTTGTAAAGAAAAGCATTACATGGGCTTAGATTGTGGTGATGGATAAGTCCTTATTTTGTGCATAAGATAAAAGTGTCACACATGCTGGGTCCATATTAATTTCTCTTATTCTTATGATGCTTTTGCCTTAAGGCATTCTTTTTTTTTTTTTTGGAGCGGAGCCATTCTTTAAGATCAACAGTCGTAGTAGATCAAAGGGACTACTACAGTACTGTATGTTATACAGGATAAAACCCCAGAAAAACATCTGATGGTGATTCAGTAACCATGTTCCACCTTTTGGGTGAGAAAAATGAAATCAAGAGCCAAATTAAAACTTTAAAACATGCGGTGGCAGGAGCTGTAAAACAATCAAATTATTTCAAAGTAAACATCATATCTCCAGTTGTAGTTCTATTCACTTGATGATATACCATTTAAGGTGGCATGCCAATAGTGTACCATTTATAAAGATTAAAAATTTACAAACATTCTTTTTTCTTTGACTTAAGCATCTTAAAAAATCCTAACAGTATTTTTTTTATTGTATTTATTATAGATACACAGAAAAAAAACAATATTATCTCCTTTAAAAACACACTGTAAACAGTGTTATTTAAAATAATAAATCGAGGGCTTAAAATACTTAATCTAGCTTCTGTACACAACCACAGTGGATTTAAAGCAAATGACTCAAAATCAAAAGTAAATTTTCCCGGGCTAAAACAAAATGTAAAATCCTTTGCAGTGAATGTTTAAAGTCTGGTACCCACGCAGGTCATCTCTCTTGAGAAGCTTTGCGAGGTAAGCCTTTTACCCCAGCCGCCACTAGTTGCTGCTTGTTTGTGGGTCTTTCTGTCTTCACTTGTGGTTTTACTAAGTACCTTAATCTGCTTCACAGATTAAGCAAGCTCAATTCAAGTCATGTAACATACCCAGCCATTTAAAGTTCAATTTCTTTGCCTTTAGAAGCTCACGAGTTGCTTTTGTAGCATGTTTTAAGTCATAATCCGCCTGCACTGTAAAATGCTGTCCCGCCAGTTTTGCAGCATTTGAGTCATTGCAGAAATTGCAGCTCTATAGATCTCAGAATTCATCCTGCCCTTTTAGTCAATAAACATCAGTGACCTGTTTTACTGGTAGCTGTATCTGCCCCTGCATAACACTGATGTTGTATGCTTTGGATTATCAGCCCTGCCTCTCCTCATCCGCAGTCCTTGTTTTGTGTGTCCCCCCCAAAAAAATCTGGTTTCAGAACTGTGCAGGCTATTTTTTATGTTTTCAAGCTTCTCTGGATTTTCTTCATCCAGAGTGTTACCAAATGTCTTATGTTCATTTACATTCATGAGTGCATGTCTTGATTGCAAATGTTGACAATGGTATACTTGCCTCCACGAGAGTGCTCTTGACTTGGCTACATGTTGTGAAGGGGTTCTTTTTCCACCAGAGAAAGAAATCTCTTATCATCCACTTTGAGGGTTTTCCTGCGCACGTCTGGCCATTTAATGCTGATGCCTTGATTTGCATGGTCGTAAGTTTCTTGTACCTCTGATACCATCTGATTTTTATTTATTTATTTATTTATTTTAATCAAAAATTTTTAGCCTCATATTGAGAGTTACAGCTACCGAATGTAAATTCAACACTTTGTGAATTAACATAAAACACATGACCATGAAACTGCTTATTGGTTAGATTCTCCGAATCTGTGAAGGAAAATGACTGTGTTAAAAGTGTCTGATTATAAATATCTGGTTAACCAAATATTTTTATTAAACCCCTTTAATGAAGGCTATGCTTCAGTCACATCTTGATTGCTTTATTTGTGGTGATGTACATAACCAAAAACTTTTACATGATAGATCCAGTAGAATTTATTGCTATTAATGGCAGTGATATTTCGCCTTGTGATCACCATGTCGTGTCCTTGACGGACTTCCCTTTACGCTTTTACTCTATTACAGCGACACAGTGTTTAAAGCTGTTAATGCTGTAAGTGTAATTATATTGACTACACCAGCCAGTTGTCTAAGCACCATCAGATGTGTTGCTTTAACCAGTGCCTTTGTTTTATTATATTTCCTTATTTTGAAGAAGGCCCGTGCATTGAAACAGTACCTGAATAGAAGGGATAATCATATCAAGTTAAAGTATGCAACATTTTTTTTTCTTATTCATAAATATTCGTCCTTTGACCAGTACTTCATCCCCTACTGTGCAATACTTTTATGTTCATATACATATATCCCATAGCACAAGTGTACTCACGTGTACACTTGGAGCCTAAGGATGCTATTTATATTATTCATAGCTCTTTGTCTTTATATCTTACCTCTGAGCTGTCAAGGTAATCAAAGAGAACTCATGGTGTGAAGGGAAATGGTGTTAGGCTAAATGAGATGGGTAGGAAGTGCACACACTGAGAACGTAACACACATGGTAGGTGGTGAGAATTAATTTAATTACATGTAGCAGATGTATGTGAAAGATAAACCATCTGCCTGATCAAAACTGACTACTTTGTGCGCTATATGTGATTGTGCATTAACTCAAATCCTTCCTGCAGATTTCATAAATTATCCCTAGCTACAGAAAAAGGAGTGGAGCTACAGTATAGCTGCATTTAATTAAACTAAACAATTGCAATATAGAGACTTAGCTGTGAAATTCTCTCAATGTTTTTATTCTCATTTCCTGTCAGGTTGAGGAAGGAGGATGGGGAAGAAAGATGCCAGTGCGACCAAATTACCAGTTGATCAATACAGAAAGCAGATTGGTGAGTCCTCTGTCCTGCTGCTCAGCAACAGTAAATCAATCAAATGTAATTAAATGAAATCACACACGAGGTGTAATGGAAAAAACAAAACTTGAAAAATGGTTCCATAAAAATCAGAAGCTTTACAGTTTAAATTTGGCCAGTCTTTCTTCGAGGTAATCTTCTCAGGCATGTGTTTGATTTATTCAACATTCATCAGGTTGCGCACTGCGAGATAGTCAAGGCGGACTAACAAAAGAAAATTTAGAGGAGACAATGTGAACTGTGGTGGGTGCCAGCTCAAAACACAAGTTTATAGACAATACCAACACAACCTTTATTCACCACCTTGAGCACCTACCAGATTTACCTCCCTGCAATTTTGTCTGCTTCCTAAAAGTGAAAATCTAGTTAAAGGAATGCCGTTTTGACACAGTGGGGGGGAAATCCAGTGCCGATCGGAGAAAGGCATTCAACACTCACCTGAAAATCATCCGGAGTTGTACAAGAAGATGACCTTGAATGGATTTTGAATTTTGTGTACCTGTTCAGTTATTTCCAGTTGATTGGATATGTTCTCACTGTATGGAACCATACACGGTGTAAAAGATGGATCTAAAAGATGGTCTCATCGCGCACTGCTGGTAATGTCAGCGCACAAGCACACCTATTTATGCTCAACGTTACAACAAGATAGAGCACTGCAGCATTCTCCTGAATGGAAGGTGTTACTGTACCATTCAGACAGTACTGCCACATCTGAGCTAATACAGGAGAAGCCATCAAAACTTTTCTTAAAATTCTTTCCACAAAATCTCATGTTTTCAAACTGTTGTAACATCTCCCTCTGCTCTCTCTATCTTTGAATCTCTGAGCTTCTGTGCTGATACACCATTAAAACTGCAGTAAGAATCAACACAATGGTACGCACATCTTCATCACAGCTCCGGCAGCAGCAGCACAACCGCACACACACCAGGTTACAAAAATCAAAAAGTGCACAATCTGCAGAAACGACGGCTAGCGGCAGGAGACACGACATCAGTATGACGTCGGCTCTGTCGTCCAGCACCATTCACGCATGGGTGTAAAATAACCATTATGATCATATAGACGTCTATTGGAAAATTGCTCTCAGTCGTGATTTCATAAACACTTTCCCAGTGTGTTTATGGGCTTGTGATTGACAATTTATTAGCCAATGAGCGAGCCCTTCATAGTCTGATCCACCCCTCGCTCGTCACATGTGGTTGCCAAGATTGCGGCAGCAAAAAGCTCAGCCTGAGGCTTCATAATGGGACTTCACTAACCAATGGGTGACATCACAATGGCTACATCCATATTCATACTGTTTATGGTGAAAATTAATTCAACAAACTGCTTTTCTCTGTTTCATAGCATAAAATAAATTATCTTGGTATTTACCATGGATTTAGCAGCGTAATCTCATTGTACATTCTGTATAATTACAAATAAAGGTATTCTATTCTATATAACATATGGCTTCAATGAAAGACTATCAGTATATTAACTGATAATTAAAACAATAAGGTTACTGTTAATTATTCTGTGATGCATTTTTGGTAATTTAGATACTTGTGGTCTAATTCCATTTCAGCAATAATCTTTATTCATTGGCTGATGTGGGCATTTGACACTGTGGGCAATGACACAGTAATAAAGTTGCCTTATAGAAACAAGCTGACATCCCACATTTCAGAAATGCCATGTAATACTACGTTACCGGGAAGTCTTTGGTGGGAATTTTTACATTTATCCCAGACATTTGTCAGTGTTGGCCTTGTAGGAACAAGTGTCATCTCTTAGCATAGTTTTGGAACCTTTTCTAGTTTGCACCACAGTAAAGAGAAACTTTAAAAAACCAAATTTGCTGCCATTATGCAAACTGTGCAAGTAATTACCCTTAGTCATGAAAAAGTGGCATCTCAGGTGACAGACAGTGAATACCTTGCTTAAAAACTTCCCTCTGTCCTATGTTGCCAGAAGCTGTTTTGTCAAGGTTTATTGGCTATCTAATCATGTAGTATTTACTTCCCCCTTCATTCCCCTTTCTTCACAAAGGGCCAACTAAAGCAATATGATTGGAATCAATCAAAAGCTCAGCCAACTTTAACATGCCAGCTGTGGTTTCTTAAAGATCAGTGTTCCTATCAAATCTTTTTTTTTTCCTCTTGTGGGGCAAAACCAAAAGGCCGCCAGTGGCAAAGCTGGATAATTGTGGGCAGCTGACTGACATAAATACAAAGGGAAGCTCTGTTGGCCTCACAGGCTTAAAGGTTTTACTTCAAATCCCGGGACTCACATTTTCTTAACGTGAAATGTGACACAGCGGTCTTGTATGACACAAAATCATCGACATCCTGAGAGAATGAGATTTTATCAGCAATTGGACTTTTGACTTTTAATAAAAGAACTGGTTTTTGGCCGTGATTAATGACTATTAATGACCATTAATGACTTATGATTTAGATTTTTGAGCCTTTATAAGATGATGATTCAGTAAGTACAGCTAAAAAACAATACGAGTTGAAGAGTGTGACACATTCCAGAAAATTAAAGTTACTAATCTAACCTGACCTATTAGATTTATGCACATCTCCCAGACTGAGGGAAGCTAAGAAGCATTAGCTTCTGCTGTTTGACTGACACGTTTTTTTTAACATCATGCAAACAGCACAAACATTCAAGGAAACAAAGATGACCCAATATTTTACTTGTCCACTTGATTCCTAGCTTAAGAAAGACAGAACAACAATCTCTGGCTACTCAAATGTGCATGCACTTATTTTGTGGTCTTTTGTTTCCAATTAGTGATTAAATACATTAGGTACCCTTTGCTAGTACCAGTTTGGACCCCCTTTTGCCTTCAGAGCTGCCTTAACAACAAGATCAACAAGGTCCTGGAAACATTCCTCAGAGAATTTGGTCATTGACATGATAGTTTCTGCAGATTTGTCACACAGTTGCTGTAGAGCTGCAAATCTGGGGTTTCCCCACATCCCAAAGGTGCTCTATTGGATTGGCTCTGGAGGGCATTTAAGTACAGTGAACACAACATTTTTCCAGTCTTCTGTTGTACTGAGTGTGTGTGAACAGTAGCCTCAATTTTCTGTTCTTAGCTGATAGGAGTGACACCCGACGTGGTCTTCTGCTGCTGTACCCTTATAGCGTACTTCAAGCTTTGACGTTTTGTTTGTACAGAGATGCTCTTTTGCATACCTCAGCTGTAATGAGTGATTATGAGTTACTGTTGTAGCAAAATCGCAGTAAATCATCAGTTTCTGAAATTCAGAAGCCAACAACCATGACACGTTAAATTCTGCTGCTGAGTTTAAACCAGCAGGTCATCTTGACCGTGTCTGTAAGGCTGAATGCATGGAGTCACTGCCTTTTTTTTTTTTTTTTCCCTTTGGCCTTTTATTTTGTGTTAATGAGCAGCTGAACTGCTTAATAAAGTGGCTGGTGAGTGTATTAAAGCAGCAAAATAAAACACACAAATTAATACATAATATATTCAGCTGAGGCATGTGCAACGCTAAGTTGTCTCTAGCTCTAGACAGTAAAATAGTGGGTTTGTATCGAGTTGAGTATCATTATAATTGTTTGTTGCATTAGTTTTTAATAGTGTATTATAAACACCAGAAACCTGTAATTACCACTTTCTCATCACAAAGATGACAAAGACTCTGAAGCCCTATAGAAAACCTCACGGGGGATATAAATCAGTCCTATCAAATTTTTTTTTTTTTTGTATTGTTTTGTTTCTACTACTCTTGTAAATTGTGAAAATCCCATTATAAGTCAAGAATTATATATATATATATATATATATATATATATATTGGGGTGGCGGTGGCGCAGTGGGTAGGTGCTCACCTTGCAACTGGAGGGTCGCTGGTTCGAGTCCCCGTCTGAGCG
>JAVDPK010002238.1:182504-198317 GCA_034780415.1 Cichlasoma orientale | reverse complement strand
GTGTGTGTGTGTGTGTGTGTGTGTGTGTGTGTGTGTGTGTGTGTGTGTGTGTGTGTGTGTGTGTGTGTGTGTATGGGGGGGGAGCACATAAATGTATTTGTGAGACAAGGCAAGAGTCAACACAGTGGGCTACTCTCCTCGAAAACAATGATCTCAATCAAGTGCAGGTGCTTTCTACAACTCGAGTGTTTTCACCGAAACCCCTCCAGCTTGTTTTCATAGACAAGTCACTGTAACCAGCTGTTCTCTTTCTCTCTGAAACCTGATGCAAAGAAGGGGGGAAAAAACCTGAATTGTAATTTTTTTCCTTTTTTTTTTTTTTTGCCGCCTTTTTGTGTCTCCAGCAATTCAATGAAATGCTTACCTATGTCAGAAACACAATGTTTTCTTTGTGATAGTCTCGACAGAATTACAAACGCTTCTCTTTGTTGTGTTTTTCAAAGCTGCCACAGAACCCACGAAAAAGCAGAAAACAATCAAGCCTCGGTGATTTGATAACAGTTCTCTTTTCTCGGAGGCCTAGGCAAAATAGAAAAGTAAATCAAGCAGTGGAAGCCTGGCGGTTAATATATGAAACTAAAGTGCATGAAATTTAAAAGTTTTCCAATTAAGCAAGGACTTTAAGCTGTTTGGAGGCTGCTGGGATGTAGATAAATGTGGGCTGAGGCTAATGAAGACCAATGCTGCTGATGACTAGGCACTACAACATGTACACAGATAGCTGTGGATGCTGTGACGCCTTTTAATTGTCACCCCCATCGCCTTCGTCAGAGAGAAATTATTATTAGCCCCCCACCACCCCTCATTTGTGCCGAGCTTTATCTCTCACTTGTTTTCTATTTCATTCTCACTTTTTTTTTTTTCCCTCTCATTCTGTCATTTTCTCTCTGCGTTTTGGCCAGTGGGTTGATTTTTTTGTAGTCCGCTATGTGTGTGCATGCAATTTATGGGACTTACTGAACTGATGTTTTCTCAAACTGTCATAGATTTTTGGTGTTTGCTTCTATTTTTATAACGTCTTTCATGATGTTTAGTCTTATCTCGTTTGCTCCTTTGGTCTGTTTCCCAAGCTCTAATCTTGTGTCTCATGAATACGTGGATTTTGGTTTTCCCTCAAGTGTATTTATGAATCTATAAATAGAAAACTCAAATTATTAACATTTGCAAAGGTTAAATTGTGTAGGAGTTTTCTTAGGAGGGCATTTTTGTATTACTTGTCATGTCACCTTTGTTGTTGTGGCCCAGTTTGCAATTTAAAACTCATTTCGGCATTCAAATCAAATGTTTCTTTTTGAATAACCTCCAATCAGACTGTACTCTGTGCTCTTTTAAAGCTCTCCAAGCTCTCCAGTGTTGATTAGAAAGTTTGCTGCTAATGAGTTCTCTTGATAAAGAATAACTGGCATTGTTCAATACTCTGAGTGCCCCTAATGAAACTCCAGCTGATGAAGATTGTAATCGTGTGAGCACCACATAATGAACAAGCGCTCCTAATTCCCATTTTCAAGTTGAATACCACTCCTTTGGAAAGCCTCAATTTGTTTGACAATTAACCAATAGAAAATCTTAAAAAAAAAAAAAAAAAAAAAAATAGGCCATTTTGCAGAAGGAAGTTTAACTTCTCAGTAAAAATGGAAGAAAAAAGTAAACGTGGAGACCGACTGCAGATAGATTTTAATACTGCAGCCACTCAGTACCTGGCTAAGTGTTTTTCATAGATGTTGCTTCAGTTTTACCTACCACCACCTAGTTATTACACAGCGGGCCTGGTACTGTTTTCACCTCATAAGTCTGTGTGTGAGATCATGGCAAAATGTGATCCTGGTGATACTTTGGTGAAAGTAGGGCAGTTTAAAGTCTTTTTGTAGGTGTGTGTGGCTGAATGGTGGTGCATTTGTTTGACCCATAAATACTGAGTAATGGAAATATGGATTTCACAAAACCAGAAATTTAGTTATCGGTACCAGCAGAATCACGATTCTCGATACCCAATTAAATTCAGATAGAAAAGACAAAAAAACCCCAAAAACATAAATATTTGATGTACTTAAATGTAGCTCAGGAAATTTGTTACAATAACAGAGTAAAACACAAAAAAATGTATGCAAAAAATACCCAGAAAAAATACTGAACTTGGTATTTCATAGCAGTTTCACTGTCACACTGTAGATGCATTGTTTTACTTTATTTATTTGGAACTTACTGGAGCATTTGGTTTTCCATTTTGTTTGTCTTCGGCTGTAACTGAAGCTTTTTACTGCTTACAATTAAGAATTCAGTTTATCCCGCCCCCTGAATAGGGAACGGGCTATTGTTTTTGGTATGTTTGTCTGTTTGTTTGTTAACAGAATTGCGGCAAAACTACCAGTCCGATTCATACTGAATTTGTACAGTCATGACCCCTACAGTAGATCACTTGATTACATTATTGTCATAATTCAGTCAAGGTAAAAAAGACTGTCTAGAACAGTTGAAAAAAAATCCCCACCTTTGGCCGTCTGAAGTCGACTGCCGTGTCCAAATGACATTGTTGATTTAAGATGACATAGCAGCAGGCCACACCCTCAGCGAGTCTTTGGTTCAACTTGTGTCGAAAGTGCAGATATCAAACTACTAAACTACTAAAACCAGAGTTATGATCAATAATGTATGCCATGCTTTTTTCTGTATTTTGTCCTCACTTGTGATGTGCATAAGGCAGAAAGTGCTTGTGAGCAAACAAACAAAAAAAATATATCACAATATCCCCTTCCCTATTGGTGGAAAAAGGCACCTCATCAACCAATCAAAAAATTATATGGCCACGTGTGGCATTTGGCTGATGGGGAACAGGTTAGAACTGTGAGAGCGATGGAGCGAAAGAGAGACAGCGATATTGATAGCAAGTTTAGAAATTTGTGACATTTTAGCGTTTTTGGAGTGTATAGTTAGTGTGTAGTGTAGTGTGTTGTGCAGTCATGGACAAGGCAGATGCTAGCCAAAAAAGCCACCAAAGGCAGACTCATGTAAACGCTGTCTGCAGGTGTGCAACAGGAGAAGTGACACACCTGGAAGTGTCAGGCCTGTGACGTGCTCCTCTGTCCAGTGTTGCCAAGTTAGAAATTTTGTTGATAGATATCGGCACACCCCCCCCCCCCCCCCGGCAACTTTTTTTCTAAAAAGCGACTAGCGACAAATTTAGCTACTTTTTCCGGTGATGTCGGCGACTTTTGGAAAGTTTTGGAGATAGACCAGAAACCTGAAATCCTCCGCTGTCGCTGTGTTTTGTGTACATACAGCCTTCGTACTGCGTCCCTTCGTACCCTTTAACATCGCCCGGACCTCGATAACACAAATTAGAACTTATATTTGTATTTTAAGTTATAAAAATTGTTCATTAAACATGTTCTTGCTTTTCACAGTAAAAAATCGTAACTTTTTTCCTGCTCGGATTTTGTTTGGCATCACTTCTTGTATATAGCTATGATATTTATTTAAAAAACAGATGTGGAATATTCTACAGTGCATTTGTCCTGTTCAACTTCTGACAAAAAACAAATACTATTTAAATCAAATATATCTTCACTTTGGAGTAAAAAGGAAAATACTTTGTTTTTTCACCAACAAACTTCATGGACTTGTACCATATTAAAACAAGTTTTTATAGAAGTATTTTTGTGTTAGTATATTTTCTGAAGAGCCGACACTTACATACAATGTATGAGGATGTAAAACTTTAAAAAGTGCAGTAAAAGAAAAGCAAAAGTAGGAACTGTTTGACACTAAATGAGGAGCTGTGGAGGGTTTTCATCTGCTTCCTGTTTATGCTTCAGATTAAAATGTGAAAACAGATGTATGTTCATACGTATACGTTATGTGTGACATTCACAGATAACAATAATAGCTTTGTTTGCTTCTTGGTTGCATTTTGTTTTTGTTTTTTCCAGTTTAATGTCTGAAATTAAAGTGTGAATGCTATAGTTAGATTTGCCCTTTTATGCACATCAATATAACTGTGACTGAGAGTTTAAATATTTATTTTGTTGTTTTCAAAACAAGAAAACAACAAATCTTTATTCACATGCGGTGAATTTAGATGAAAAGAAAGGCATTAGAGACTTGGCGAATACAAACATAACACAAATAAATAAGCACAATAATTATGAAACACTGCAATCACATTCAAACAAAGCAGACACTCCTGAGTGTAAAGACAGGCTAGGGATTGGGCAGAAAAATAAAAACAGACCTTAGGAGAACATTTTGAATATGATATTTTAAAAGCTTTTCTTTTTTCCTTCTCAGGATGCGTTCCTGGTCGTCGTCGCGATCCTGTTCTTCGTGCTCTGTGTTTACGCCTTCTTCTACCTTAACCTGAGCACAGAGATCAACCTGGACGCGGACGTGGATTAATAAGAGGTGGACAGTGTGCCGAATACTGCACATGAGCAAACTGGTTAACTCAAGCCACACACCCCCACCACAAACACACACACACACACACACAAATATTTTATGGGTGACTCTGTAAGAACAGACACATGACATCAAACATTAATGTTTCAGGGTGTTTTGTAATGGTTTTTTTTTTTTTTTTGGAATTGATTAGATCTTGATCATTGTTTTCTGTGATGAATTTATACAATCTAAAGTGAAGACCTCTTGCTTAACATTTTGCTGCAAAATCTACATTGCGTAAAGAAAGTTAGCGCCCTTTTACACAAGCAATCCAAGCTACAGTGGAGACTAAGCTTCGTTTAGTCATACTGAGCAGAGTCACGTCCCACTGTTTTCTCCACTAATAGAAAAATGTAAATCTCCTGCCGAAGCTCTTGTCACATTGAGACAAACATTCGCCTCACATTCCAGTGCGCCAACCTCTCCTCCCGGATATCTGGAGATCACAAAGTGTGAGATTAGAATCCACAAAGCCCTTGTCGTGATTGAACATGTGTGCAGAATACAGAATAACACGTTGCCTGACATACATGCAGCACGGAGACTGACGTCCTCAGGGTGAGCATATAAATATGATTTGGTTCATCAGTTTGAATGTAAAATGTGGAGATAATTGATGGCTGATGAGATGTGAGCCTGCCCTTTTTTCTTTACAAAAAATACAAATTTCATTCCATCTTGTGTGTATTGTGTTCTGTCGAATGTGATATATGTCTCTATAGAAAGGAATATGAAGGACTGTCAGTGTTTCTTTTTTCTACTTTGTGCCTGAGGGCCAGCACAGTGCAGTCATTTCAGTTCAAGTGCTTCCACTTTTTGAGAGATCATTTGTTAGCACAAGTACAGTCAGGAGCTTTTATTATGTTCATATACATTTTTTTGGTTGTTTGTTTGGGGGGGGGGGGGTTTAAAATGGCATTTTTCTCATGTTGCATTCACTTTCTTTTGTTGTGAAGAAAAAGCAGCACAGTCATCTATACGGTTTTCACAGAAGGTTTAGTGTAACGAATAAAAGACCAAAACCAAATACATGAGCGATTGAGTTTATTCCCAGCATGTTTTCATTCCAGAAGGTCTTTGTGTTGGGACGCGTCATGTCTGCTGCTGATGTGATTCCTGAAATATGAGATAGATTTTGAGCTTTCAGTTTTTGCCTTTTCGCCTCTTTTCTCCCATGACCTTCCGACCTCTAGTAAAAGACCGCATGTCAAAGAAACCATTATGATGCGCATGCACCCTTGCCCTCACTCAGAGGCTTTTATCTCGCCTTGATAAATCCAGACCCCTTCCCCCAACACTGTGAGTCACTCACATGTGTAACAATAGATAACCTGGTCTAATAGACCTTCATACATGACACCTGTTATCTAAAAGGTCACCATTACCAACTACAAGAGCCTTGACATCAGCACAATGGAAAGGATCTGGCTGCCCAAACCTGTGCATTCAGACCTGTGTTAGGAAAGATCGTTTTTATAATAGTGTGGTGGTTTGTGCTGTTATTGAAAATGTCTTTTAAATAAACATGTTACAATGTGCTTTTTAAGAATCAGTTGTGTGATACTGTGTGACATGAGTTATTTTTTTGCTTTTCTATTATTAAATTGAATTTTAAGTGAACATTTTCATTCTCTGTGTGAGGAAAGTTCATTTTTGTAGCTGTGTAAGTTCAGGGTGTAAAATATGTGCAACTTTAACACAAATTAAAGGTGAAAGGGGCTTCTCTCATGCTCTCAGCTCGGACCGATCAGAAGAGGTAGGTGCTCTCAGGGAGGATAAACAGATCGTGGACACGGTTTTGGAAAAGGTAATGCATGCCAAAAATTATTAGCAAAACTGCCAAATTTAAAGGTATGAAATATTTCAGTTATGACTGAATTTGTTACTGTATCAAAAAAGAAACAACAAATAGTAACCCAGCTTTTTACTTTTAATAACACAATATGACTTACAGTAAAACCAATAACGTTTGAAAATGAGCCCAAAATAATAAATAAAAAGAAATTGCACTATAGCGCTAAACTCTGTTAAGCAGGAACAATCTGGGGATGACATTATTAGTGTACCTAATGGGTATTAAATATGGATATAGATGCTATCAGTGATATATTAATCATAATATTAAAAAAAGGAGCATTATAATACCATAGCATGAATAATCCAGTGTTGGTCACTGTGCTTTAAAGGTAATTTAGCCTGTTTGCCTTATTGTATGCTTTTGGTCACTTATGGGTACAGACTCGCCAGACTGGCCGTCGCCTTACAATTATGCAGTTTTTCTATACCTATGGCAATAATATTGACACTGTAAATTATTTAATAATGAAAGCCTGATATTGTGGCAGCTTCCTCCTGCCTACACAAGAAAAAGTGGTGCTACTGTATATAAGGTTAAGAACAGGCCATCACAGAGGCTTTTACTGCAGCAAAAACAATTACTGTTATTGCATTAATTAATTTAAATAAGAGCCAGGTTTCTATTTAAAGACAATCAAAATGACAACTGATCAGACAATGTGCGCTCTAAATGAACGATTTGCATTGGCACCGGTAATGTTTTATGCTTCTTATCTCCAGAGGTTTATATTCAGCTGTTAAATGTAGGTGTAGTCATTACTTTGAGTCTTAAAAGTTAATGAATAAAAAATCCTAGTGTCGATTTACTTTTATGGGGTAAAAGCTGCCATTATTTTTTTTTAGATTGGTTTAATTCTCAGCTATAAACAACAGTGTTCTATCAGTAACGGGTTATTAAATTGTATTGACTGTGTGTAGTGGTCTTCTTGTTATGTCAAGGCTATTTGCATGTCGCTGGATTGAACTATGGAGGTAGTGAGAGACGCTACAGTACAGCGGGAAGACAACAGCAAAAGGACATGAGTGTGACATCTGTGTCATGTGACACACCACTCCTAATCGAGGGTGCTCACTGACTTGTGCTTGCACAAGAAATTAATCAGGCATTAGCACTTTAGGAACATTTAACATGACCTTTCCAGTTTTCCACAGGAGTCGAATCCACTGAAATTTTACCTACCATCCTGTGACAAATGAGCTAGACGCTTCGTGCCCAAACTCTGCTCATTAGTCATGTACGGTATGTCACCAAGAGTAATTATACTTAGCCTGAAACCCACATTTGCACCAACGCACACACTCACACACACACATGCGTATTGCACATGTAATTTGCTGTGCTTTCCCACACTTGAGGCAATACAAACCTTATCATACATGCATGGCTGTTTACTGAGACATGAATCATAATTATGAGTGCTGGTGAACCAGACACCCCACATTCGCAGCATGCTAGATTTGGCGAGCACGCTATTTGCTTTTGACATAAACAAACACATGCATTTTGTCACATTTTCTGTTTGCGCCATGATGTCATGTGAACATAAATGCACCTTGACCTCCATGTATTTTCTGTTTAGTCTCTAAGATACCTCTGTTTTATTGTGTTTTGTGTGTGTGTGTGTGTGTGCGTGCGTGTGTTTGGTCATACAGAGAGCTTCTGCAGCTGCCATTCTCCAGAGTTTTGTCTGTGTGTGTGTGTGTGTAATATTTTCAGTATTCAGCACCCTGCCTTGTGGCCATGCTCCAGTGGAGCGCTCAGTTTCTCTGACGGACCGGTGAGAAGTGAGAAGGGTCAGTCCCACCAGAAACTCATTTAGTCCCTATCTCTTTCACACACAGACACACGGGCTCCCTACAAGTCACTCTGACAGAGAGGCTCATCACTTCCTCTCTCTCCCTCACGCATGCATTTGGGCACAAACACACACACACACACACACACACACACACACACACACAGTGCTGTGCTCCCATTAGGGAGATGTAGTGAGAAGACAGGACTGATGATGCATGTCACAAAGTACTACTGCTAATCTTTCCCTTCTTTCTCTCTTCCCACTTTCCCCCTTTTCCTCCCCCGTCATTGTTTTGCTTTAGTACTTCATACAGTATGTGTCTCTGCTTCTGCAGTTCCATTAAGAAGAGAAATATTTGTAGATCACAGCATAGCAGAAACTTTAGTGTGCGCACCCAAGGTCACAATGACAGGAGACATAAAAGTTAAAGCGTCTCTTTCACAGTGAATCTTGTAATCTTTTACTTATTTGGCAACTTTTCTGTATTAGTCCTTGAAGGAATGATGTTATGCAACACACAATTTATCTAAGGTTGTTATTCAGAGATATGCATTGATTTTCATGCAGCTATTTGTCCTATAAATCATCATCCTACATCTCTAACACCCAACCAAAATGCAGGTGTCTGCTTCAGCTTAGGCTTTAATGTAAAAACAAACATGCCCATGCCGAACTTGACAGTAATACTTTTGGTGTTTAATTCTCAGTCGACCTCAATTGTCTGTGTGTCTGATATGAATGCATTAGCAGGATTGTGCTGTGCAGTGGATTAGAACCTCCCCCGTGCTTTGTGAGGTGTGTGGTAATGCCAGACTTAGTGGATTCTGCTGCAAATCACATCCTCCCATCGCCCTCTTAATCCCTGATGCGCTGCCTAATGACACAGAGACTGAAGAACTCAGCGGGAGATCAGAGAAAGGCAGGGAGAAAGTGAAAAGTTGCAAAGACTCAAAAGTAGTTTGATGCCTGAGAGAGGCGCTGTACAGAAAACTATGGCTTATTCTGACTGATATGTGCATGTACAAGTTTTGGCTTTTTGGGTGCATGTGTTTACAACTGCTCCGTCTATAATCAGTGTGTCATAAGCGGATAGGACAGGTGCTCAACAGGTGTGCTCTCTGATACCAATCCCTCTCCATTTGCTTGTCGGTCCCTCTATGTTTGCACGCACTCATTGTGTTGTGCATAGAGGAACACCTGGGCTCTGCTGCACCTGGGCTTGTTGCCCAGTCCTCTGTCTGACAGCACACACACAGACACACACACTGGAACACAGCCAGTTCCTGTTACTGGCTAAAGCAGGAAGCGGCAGCTGACATCCTATCCTTCAATTCCTAAGAGACTCAACACTCTGAGTAAACCATCCAACTCGGACCCACTTGAGACTGATTTACCTGAGAATCAGGCCTCTTGTACACAACGGTTAAAATGGAAGAGGAGCACACTGAGGACTCTGTTAGCACATTAAGCTAATAACTAGTGGGTACTTCTGTTGGATTCTCTACGGCTGATTGCTTCGGGCATCCATTTATTTTGCATTTCAAGTGTCGTTTATCTTTCTAACAAAAGCTGCAGTATGCATCAAAGCTGTCTGAGCTTTCAGCAAATAAAAATTCACAAGCAAATGCCACGTTTTGCTGTGGCCTGTCTGTTTGGATCACATGCCTTGCCAGGCACCAGAAATTGCTATATTTTGAATGAGCAAAGTACATGAGCAACCTGTTACTTAAAATCTATTGTGTTTTGTTTTTTTTGGGAGGGGGGGGGGGTAGCCAGAGCAAAGTTACTGTGTTTTTCACAATTGTGTGGTTGGCTATGCACTAGTGAGCGTTGAATTACCTGAGGGAATAACATCTACACATTGTCTTTTGGATCACTGTGGTGTTTACTGGAGTAAGTAAGGCGATCTCAGCTCCCTCCTCTCTCTGTGAATCACTGTTCCAGAAAGTAGGCAGCAGTAATGGACACATTTAAGTAGTAAAGTGGTTTACGTGATTGTTTCTGAACCATGAGGCTCTCCAATCACTACCTGCTTTACAAAATGTTCATTCATTTATTTGTTTTAGTGATGGATCGCTGAAAAAAATATTTACATCTTTATGACGTTTGTTTAAATGATAAATGATAAAGGTCTGGCTATATTGGACTCATACAGAATGACTGGCCACCCAATTAATATAAATTCAGATTTGATCTCCACCATCTTCCTGCACCAATACGATACGGTCTCCGGCTAAATGCTAACATTGTAGCATTGCAGGTAGCTTACTGTACGTGTATCAGAGCTGCCCACTGCAGCTGGAAATGAGTCTGGTTAGAGCAGTGAGACTAAACCAAAATAAAAAAAAAGGTGCAGGTAAGAGTAGGGAGCAGGTGGAAGAGCGCCTGGACAGGTGGGGGAACAGTATGTTCTGGAGAAAAGAGGAATGAAAGTAAGTAGAGGCAAGACAGAATACATGTGTGAATGAGAGGGAGACAGGTGTAACAGTCAAGCTGCAAGGAGCAGAGGTAGTGAAGGTGGACGAGTTTAAATACCTGGGGTCAACCATCCAAAGCATCCAACGCAACGGACAGTGCACAAGAGTGCAGGCGGAGGGTGGAGCAGGTGGAGATGAGTGTAAGGGCTGATTTGTGACAAAAGCAGCATGAGTGAAAGGGAAGGTTTACAAGATGGTAGTGAGACCTGCTGTGATGTATGACGGTGGCACTCACAAAAAGACAGGAGGCAGGGTTGGAGATTCAGAGATTTTCAGGCAGGATGGACAAGATTAGAAATGAGTACATCAGAGGGACAAAGTTAGAGAGGCAAGGCTGAGCTTGTTTGGACATGTGCAGAGGAGGGATAGTGGATATACTGGAAAAAGGATGTTGAAGGTGGTGCCGCCAGGCAGCAGGGAAAGAGGGAAGATTCATGGATGTAGTGAAGGAGGACATGCAGATGGTTGGTGTGACAGAGGAGGATGTAGGGATAGGGTGAGATGGAGGCAGATGATCCGCTGTGGCGACTCTTAAAAGGAGCAGCTGAAAGTAGAAGAAGAAGAAGTCTTAATACAAAAACAATTATTCTAAATACTGTAGGAAGTTTCATCGAGCTGAGAGGAGCAGTGGAGTTCGCTCAAGATTACCCTCATATTCATTATTATGGGTGAATCCTTGAACATTTGACAGACTTTTATTAATGCAGCATCAACAAAAATGCTTTTAATATTAAAGACATACTTGTTTTCACATCTTTTACACATTTCTTTCTCTTAAATGTAGACCTAACTGCAATATTTTTATGTTCCCATTATAAATACATGGGGGTGACTTGGGCAGGAAACCAAAGCCCAAAGGAACATTACTTTAGCTACATTAGCAGCATAATCAACCTCATTACTATTAGCATTTTAATAGGCAGAAGCGTCATCACTATGTTTTGGCAGTTGAAACAATGGAAGATGATGCCTGATAAGAGCGTGGCTATCAGTCTCAAGCTTGTCTGCTCCTCCTTTGTGTGAAACAAATCTAAACAGATATCATATTGCATAAGGGTAACAGGTCAGATCATAGGATTAGGGACCATATGGCCATTATGTGTGTACCAGTTGTGTTGCTGTCTTTATGTAATGGTCTTTTTTTGTTTTCTGAGTTCTTGGGAAAGGCCACCTGCTGAAAACATGATTTTTATGTCATGTCTGTTAAAGTAGACTCATGAGTTCCGTAGAGAGTGTTTACACTTTTGAGCAACGAGCAATGAAAAGACAGAGAGCGGTTTCAAGGTAGAGAAAGGATCACCATTGTCTTCCAAAGAATATGGTTGGGCCTCGTCTTTGATTTAGAAGACACAGAGTCACAGGTCTCCTAACCCCGGGGCAAAAGGGTAGAAGGCACTCACACACATATTCCTTCTTTCCCCATTTCCCCCTCTTTTCTCATTTTGTCCCACAAATGCACACACTGCTTTCTCTATTTGCCCACCACTGACCAGACTCTCTATTTCTTGTCACAAGAGGTCAGGGAAGATATCATTCAGTCACAGAAAAGTTAAAAGAACAAAGACCACCATTCAGCAAGAACTTTTTTGTTGTTTCATTTTTTTTTTTTTAATCTCCACACCTCAGCTATTCTAAATGTTTTATATCAGAAAATGATTTCCCTAAGAGTAGCTGCACAAAGGCCAGTGTTAAATATGTTGTCATGAAAGCTAAATGTTGTGTATAAAAAAGGAACTGGAGGCTTTTATTTCCTTTTAAATAGACCAGACTGATGATGTAGATATTGGAGGCAGGAACAGGTTACATCATTTTTTAATCATAGTAGAGTCATGGCTTCAGGGATTGCAGCAGATAGTCCTAACTGAAATAAATGTACTACTCGAGGATCATAAGATTTCTAAAGAAATTTAATTTATAGAATATCTTTTAATGACTTTAGTGGCCTTCACCTCCCCCCATGATATGAAGATTTGTGGATTTAACTACAATAACTCAATACCTACTGGATGGCCTCCCTAGGAATTTAAAAGAAACATTCAAAAATGATTACTTTACATGATAAAAATTATAGTGGATGTAACCTTTAGGACTGAAAAACAGCCAGCGCATGCATGCTTTCCGATGGCCAGCACGGCCAATCATTAGTTTCATGTCTTATTCAATAAAGTGTGATGTTCGGTTTGTAGAAACTTCCGTTTTGCAAGCCCCGCCTCCTGTTCGTAACCTTTACATATTTCTTAATTTCTCATTTCTATTCGAATATCTGTAGGTAGTATAAATTCCTATATATAAATATTCATTGTGTACAAACGTGGTAATAAACACAATTCTGATTCTGATCTGTTCCCACAAATACATCTTGTTAACTAGTTACTGTTTGTTCCACAGCTTCACCATCTTCAAAAATTAAAAAAACTAAGATGGCATCAGACAAAATGCAAAACTCAAGGCTTACTTAATATATTCCATGTCCATGCATTACATTGACTTAGCAAAGAACGACATCAAACCATGCCCTGCTGATGAGAGGCCTATTGATATGGGATGGTACACTCAGACCCCCCGGTTCAGTTAAACCATACAAAACTGCTTTTATCATCAAGATTTCTCTTGAAGGCTCTGTGTATAAAAAGCTTAAAGTTATCACAGGATCAGCATCACCTGACAGGTAGCTGTCTGGGCTGTCTGCACACGCAGAGGCAGGGCGAGTGACATGGTAGTTTACACAGTTGTCCACACTCCAAAGGAGGAAAAAACTTGTGATATTTGCATTTGACTTCTAAATATCCTCTCGTAAAACACACACACAGACACACACGTACACTGCAAGTGCGTAAGAGAGAAGGAGAAGCTGCAAACTAACAGGCCTTAGGGCTAAAGTGGCGTTTACACAGACACTCCTAATATCAATACTTTTCTGAAGGACATTTTTTACACCACAGAGACATTCTGTTATAAGTTTAATACATATCAGAGGTACCTGTGAGGGTCTATGTGGATGACACCTATTTGTACCAGACCTCTTTTTAATGATGAGATTAGAGAGCGCACACCTGTGGCCCTCTCATTTCTAACACACCGCTATGGCTGCCTGTTGAGCTGACTGTGTCTTTGTCTCCACACTATCAGTCTTTTCATTTCAAAAGCTTTCATTTCTTTATATTTTTTGCTAGGAAAATGGGAAACAGACGCAGCAATGTATTGAAACATGTGCAAACATGCACGGAAATGCAATACATAAAGCAACAACAGAGTTTATACAATTCCAATGAGCTTGAAAGTCAGTGTTTGGTATGAGCACCTTTATTCTTCAGCACAGCCTGAACTCTCTTAGGCAGCTTTCTTCTAATTTCTTTAAGCAGTCTTCAGGAATAGTTCTCCAGGTCAATCCATGACTGATAGTGTTGCATTGTGTTTTTCTATCCAGGTATGCTGTTGCTGCATTGGCAGTGTGTTTTGAATCATTGTCATGCTCACAAATGTTTTCCAGATGATATTGCATGATCAGAAATCTGTCGTTACTTTTCTGTGTTCTTGACTCCATCAATTTTGACCACTGGTTGAAATGCAGCCCCAAACCATGACAGAGCCTCCACCATATTTTACAGATGGCTGTAGACACTTGCTGTTGTACCTCTCTCTTGACCTCTCCTGACCCATACATATTGACGACAGGTAAAATTTCTGCATGCCTTCTTTCTCAGTTTGGTTTACTACCAAAAACTTGACACATTAGTATCAGATCAAGAATAGGACAGCTGGATTTCATAACAAGCTCACAAAAGACTAAGAATGTTGCCAATAAGAAAAGAAAAAATATTGTAAATATTAGTTCTTTCCAATAATTAGTTGTTTCTGAAAACCTCTGAGGAAAGTCTATACAGTTCACTGCAAATTATATTTGGCAGACATAACCCATAGTTTTGTGACAGCCAGTGATTTCTTGTATATGAAAATCATCTGGGAGACGACACTAAACTACCTTGAACAAAATAATAAATATGAAAAAAAGTTTGTTTTTTTAAATTCATGCCAAATCCCTAAACAAGAAAACCAATTCCAGATGGCAAACAATAAACACGGAATTTCAATAAAAGAAAAATGTGGTTTTGACAGCTCCCTAATATAAAAAGAGGATTTTGTTTGACTATAATTGTTGGTTATTCTTAGTATTGCATTAGGTGATACTGAACAAGATCGCAAAAAAATGTTCACTGGCTCCGTGTGCAGACAATTTAATGCAAAAGAGGGGCTGACAATGCTTGACCTTCTCATGACATGTGCTATTTGAAATCAAATGAAGATGCATTTTGAAGTTGTTAATATAGATACATTTTTCCCCCACTAATCTCGTTTTCACCAAAGAGTATAGATTCATAGAGCTCAGTGAAATAACCACGTATTAGTACTTTTTTAAAACTAATGTGATAAAAGTTTTCAATGCATGTTGGCAGGCTGGATAATTCAGAATGTTTCCCTTCAACAACCCAAAGATTAGTTTCATTTTCACCCTTCCACTTTTCCTTCCAAAAATAAACTGCTCAGACTCTGATGGATAACCGTGCTGGTGGTAACACCCAGCAGTGTTTTTCTTAATCTTTAATGTGAAATGTATCCCAAACTAAACTTGTACTAGTTCAATTCTGTGACACATCTTTCTTATCTTGGCATCATCATTCCACCACCTTAACTTAAGAGAAATAAAGAGTGAAGAGGTTGCTGCAAATCATTTATAGATCTCAAATAGTTGTCGTAGTAAATTTAGCTATTCCATGTGTGTGTGTGTGTGCACATGTGTATTTCTCCGTAATAAACCAGACGCTTGTGTTGCTTTTCTATTTTTCTGTTGTTGCCTGTGTCCAGTTCTTCTAACCTAAATGTGCATAGAAAGTGTACAGTTTATACTATTTACTGCCAAAAACCCAATTTTTTTTCCAAGTTTAACCTATCCCCACACCTTTTGTGTCTGCCACTAAAACTGCCCGTAACATACACAATGATACCATACCTCCCACCACATGCACACCTAGCCCTGACCCAGCCTCTCCTCCTTCAACAGCAGATAGTGTAACATGGGGGTGAGCCAGACAGATCCCAGACCTCGACACAAGCCAGTACCAGGGTGAATCAGGGAGCATCCTCGGCATACTTGCCCCCTGACTCACCCACAAGCCTGGGGTGAGCACATACAGCTCTCCCATTTCTCACACAACATGTCCCTCCCCACTCACTCACTCATTTTC
>JAVDPK010002238.1:125020-144723 GCA_034780415.1 Cichlasoma orientale | reverse complement strand
TTCTTTGCTTAATGTAGTCAATAATCGTAATGGTGTGATCAGTGCGGCCCCCCGTGAAATGGCTGTGCAGCAGTGACTGCTTCATTTGACTAGTGGGAGCGCTGGAGGAGGGGAAGAGGAAAAGATGAGAGATTTCAAAGAGAGCCCACAACAAAATTAGATTATGGATGGATGGATGGATGGATGGATGGATGGATGGATGGATGGATGGATGGATGGATGGATGGATGCTGAAGTAACTGAATCTTTGCATATATAGAAGCTTGCAATTTCATTTTGAAAAGTGTGGGGTAATAGAAAAGTTGCTGGTTTACAGCGTAACAGATGGGAGGATTGATGGAGTGATGGGAGCGTGGAGGCAATGAGGAAAAAAGGGTGGAGAAAAAGGGGGATGGAGGACTCTTAAAGTATAGCAGCATTCAAGGCATCCCAGTGGAAGGAGATTAATGGCGTGTGCCTCGCCGTTGTGTGGCACATTGTGCTGAGTGCCCCCTCGTAAAGCGCACCCCACACATCTGGCACTACTGTGGCATGGGGCACCCATCCCCACTGTGTCACCCTTTCTCTGGAGGAATTGAGTTCCTCATAGCACTGGTATGCTCCATGTTTATGCTGCCATTAGAAAACCTGATACTGGTAGAAGATTGGTTATATAGCCTCCTACTTTTCAGTGTTGTATCTACATTTTTGAATGCGATGAGGACTCTCTGTGAGGTTTTTCACTGTTCACCAGATGTACGTTTGTCAATTAAACCACTTAGTAACCAACCAGTTGGGAATGGCATTTCATGTTACCCTTATGAAGACAGTAATACAATTATCTCGTTAGTCACTGATGGGATTACACTCATACTGAATACAAATGAATACAATAACATGTTCTGGTGCAGTTGCATCTTCAGTCAACAGAAATTATTCCAAATGTATTGTCTGCTTGGAAGTCTTATAAATATGCCCACTATGAATGTATGTCTGGGTCAGAAGAAGAATCTGCCAAGTGTGAGGGATTCATGCAACCTTTTCTTGTGTCCAGAAGAAGAAATCAAGCATAGTGTTTAGACGAGTCCTGAAATCAGCCTCAGCTGGAATTCCATCAGATCAGCTGATCTCAGGGTAAGCTAACATCAGCTAGTGTGTCAGCAGACATC
The DNA here is from genome assembly GCA_034780415.1 of Cichlasoma orientale. Taxonomy (NCBI): domain Eukaryota; kingdom Metazoa; phylum Chordata; class Actinopteri; order Cichliformes; family Cichlidae; genus Cichlasoma; species Cichlasoma orientale. The sequence continues at coordinate 143,575 of JAVDPK010002238.1, read as the reverse complement.
CTTCTATGCATTCAATTGGTAAATCTTAATGTGGGCGGTATTAAAGCCGCTTTGATCTGGCTAAAATTCCTGTGCACCTGCAAGCTGCTTTGCAACCCATCTCAAATCCAACTCTTCATGTTATAATGTTTTTGATTTAATTACTCTCATATTTGTTGTCACAAAGATGCCTGATCTGTTCGATACAAAAGTCTTACTACTGCTTAGCCCAACTCCAGCTTTCTGGGTGTTTGCACGTGTAAGGGCAGGGAGATTTCAGAACAGATCTATGCTGCCAAATATGAATTACTGGAGATGTAAATATCAACCTTCTTTTGACTGTGGTGGTCCTGACTAAAATAAAACCCAGACACCTGAAAGAGAAACACTAAATGCAGAAGTAAATGCTCCTTTTAAACCAGCTGATAGTGAGCCAGGATCCCAGATAGAAGGACTGCATGCTGGAGAGGCAGGTATACCAGCAGAAGCTCAATACAGTGCCTGAATGCCTAGAGGGATGACACATTTAACAATATATTCCTGAGCATGCACTCTAACCTTGACTTCACAAGAACTCTGCAGCTGGTGAAAGTCTGTGAAACTGGTATATTTTTTGTAATTTGAAAGAAATGTATGATACCCAGTGCAACTCTCTGGCTCAAATAGTATTCATAATAGTTTCTAAGCAAAAATGAAACTTGAATACAAAGGATACTGATCAACAGGACCAATTAATTATAGGTTTAGGTGTCCTGGGTGCTTTATTGACAGCAAGAAGAATATACAATTGACTGAAGTTACTCCTTGATTACTTGAATAAAATGTAATCATTAAAGAAAAAGCATGGTATGGTTATTAAGGGAAAATATATGTTTGTAGCAAAGATTTCTCAGCAGACAAGCATTTGAAGGTACAATCAATATACAATATTTTGTATTATGATCATAAAAAGTGTAACTGAAACAGCATAATTAATCTTACGAAACACATTTGCAAATGTTGCAGTAATTAACTGTACTCTGCATTTTATTTGTATAGTCCAATATCACATATAGAGATTCGAAGGTTTCACATGCATAAAACCGTATTACAAAATGTTAGGGTGGAGGAGTGGGGTGAAAAATTAAATTGAATTAATTTAATTTCAATTTTGTTTAATTAAGTTGTGAAAAGTTTGCAATAATCTATTTGCCAGTGTCAGTTAAACACTGTAAGAAAGTTCAGTATCGTCTGGTTCTACAGAAACATATAGCTGTGTATCATCTGCATGTTTATGGTCATGAATATTATGTGGTCTGGTAAGGTTGTCAAGTGGCATCATGTAAACTTAGCACAAAAAGTAAGGAAATTTGGGTTTGGTCTATTATTTCTTTGTAGTAACAATGCTTCTTGGCAATAAATCTTTTACCATTTGAAAGCCTGTTTATTTCCCTTTAAATTGTGCCAAATGCATTTGTGGGTTTAGCAGCAAATCTTGCCAAACCTTCTCTTCCAATGCCAAACAGCTTATTCTGCTATTGACTGCTTTGAGCTTCTGGTACCCCAGGTGCTGACAATCAGGCTTGTCAATATTGGAGGCAATCTCAATGCAGAGAGATATTGAGTTGAAATTCTGCAACCAGTGGCAATTCCACTACCTCCAGACTACTTCCAGAATTTGAAAGTGGAGAGGATGGAATGGCCTGCTTGCTGTCAAATGTGGAACCAAAAGGAAACAAACAGGTTTTCCAACGTTATAAGATTTATTGCCAAGAAGCATTGTTACAACAAAGAAATAATTGACCAAACACAAGTTTATAATGAGAAAAGTAAAGGACCCAGATAACTGCCCTGTGGAACACCACAGGAGATGTCATGAGTGGTTGATATCTTATCTCCACAAGAATTTCTTGTCACTTATGTATGATCTGAACCATTCACGAATATTATCAGAAAAAACAACCCAGTGCTCTGCATGCTGAATGAGGTTTTATGATCAATTACATCAAAGACTGCACTTCAAACTAAATAAGAAGAGTAATCTTATTAGCATCATTGGTTAGTCTGAGGTCACTAACCATCTTGGTAACTGACTCTCCATGTTTTGATTTGCTCTAATAACAGACACACAGACACCTGGCCCTGCTACAATGAATGTTTTTTTTTTTACCCCATTTCACCATAATGACACAAATATTCCTGAAAAATGTTTTTCATATTATTATTTTAGTTTTCTTTATTGTAAATGCATAGGTGTTGCTGTCGGTTCTCTTCTACTGGTTTCAAACTAAACCCAGTGATGCTTAATGACTTGAACTCTCTGAAGTGGCCAAATGGCAACTTGTCATTTGAGATTTGAGTTAAATTCTGTACAAGAGGTGCTGAAATGAGTGTCATTGGTGGTGAGAGGTGAGCAAAGGGTTGCCTGTATACACATGTATCAGTGTTTGCGTGTGGGAGATGGGTTTGAGGTTTTACAGCACTAAAACACTTTGGATACTGAGCACAGAATGTGTGTGCCCTCTCGGCCATGTGTGCGTAACCTATCTAAGGGTTGGAGGCAATCAGTCTCCGGTGAATTCCTGTCGGCGCTGGAGAGCTGGAGCATTTGACGGATCGGCCTCCCCCACACTCAGGACGCTGCGTTCCTACACAGATGGCGTAATTAACGGGAGGCGAGCCAGGGAGGGAAATTTATCTTTGATCAGCACCTTCGTGCCAGATTGTCATCTATGTTAATATGATGATAGCATCAGTGCGCATGCACGTACACACACTTGCACACACACACACACACACACACACACAGAGGTAGAGATGGATGGTGAGAGAGTAGAGGCTAGGCAGCAGTCAGCCCTGAGGATATAGGGTTATGTGTGCAGACACACGTGTGTGCATGCACACGCACACACACACACACATGCACACACATACACACACACAAATGCAGCCTTCTCCTAATCCTTTGTTCACAGCATGGCACTGCACTACCCCGCTGTGAGGAGAGCTGTGGTGATCTTTGGAGGGTGCCTCAGACAGAATCATACATACGCACATACCACACTTCAGATATGAAATTATAAATGTGACCGCAACGTTGAAGAAAAATTCATTTGAAAATGTAACTTCAGAGCATCAATAAATCATAACAAAATATGACTGCCTTCACTACAAAAATAGAAATAATGTGCATTAATTTGAAACATTTTGCCTTGATGTTAAGAATTTGAAACTAGCAACCAGCTAGAGACTGGATCAGACCAACCACAGACACAGAGACTCACAAGGTGAAATGACACAAGCAACGCTTGTATCTGGTAAACATTAAGGTGAAAGCAACACCTTAATGTTTCCACTCTGTTTCCATGTGTGTGTGTAGGTGTGTGTGTGGGTGTGTGTGTACATTTGTCTGTTACCATTTGAAAAGAGCTGTCACAGAAGAGCTCTGCCATGTGCATACTTTTGCCCCAGTGAGATATTAGGACTAATGGCGTGTAGGTGTAATGGCATGTGCCGTAACATCTGGGCTATTGGCAGAGAGAGAAAAGGGAGAGGGAAATGAAAAGCTGGAGAAATATGTGGTGTGCAAGTTCTCTGGGGACTTTAAGTGCTGTGTAGGTATAGGAGGACTGAGGGAAGGAGAAAACAGGGCGAGGAGAAAATTAAAAAGGTACTTTTAAGGTCAAAGCAGGAGAGGACAAGTTTAATAAAAAGAAAGAAAATGAATGAAAATTGGTAGAAAAGGAGAATAGTCAGATGAGAGAACTGAGGGATGAGATGAGAGAGATGAGCGCTAAGGACAGGGAAACAGAGATGTAACAAGAAGAGACAGGAATAACTGAAGTGGTGGAGTTTGTAAGTAGCAGTAAATGAAAGAGCAGGGAAGACCTAAGTCTAGCAGAACATTAATGGTGGGGGTTAAAACATTTATAAACCAAGCAGCCAGCAGATAGACAGAAAAGTAGGAAGACATGGAGACAGCAAGACAAAAAAGACAGACATTAGGGAGAACAAAGGCTGTGTTCCTCCGCCTCGCTCCGCTGCACCCCAGTCCATCTGCTGCTTCTGCACACAGCCTCCGATCTGTTTCACACTCATTTTCAGCTATCTCGCTCCCCTCCATCCTTCCCTTCCTCTGTTACACCTGATCTTTTCTTCTCTTGGTATACACACGTTACACTATGTTCATTTTCATCTCCAACTTGTGCCATCTCTTTTGCCTTTTCCTTCATGGTTCATGCTTTTTTTTTTTTTTTACTCATATGTGTTATTTATTTAACAGTTTGATGCATCAAACAGCCATTACCTGCAGAAGATGATGGCAAGCATGAATCATCCACGGAGAATGTCAGTTTGTAACTTTTTTAATGCTACTAGCCAAATATTTGACACCGTGACCAAAAACAGCAGATGAGCTTGTAAATCTTTAAGAGCATCTGTGTGTAATTTTCAGGTTTATCTGAGATTATCTTGGTTTAAAAAAAGATAGAAGCACAAATTTCTTTCTTCTTATTATTTTTGGTTCTATCTAAACATATATAACCAGTTTCTTTTTTTTCCACATATTTGTATTTTTTTCTCTCTCTTAGCTTAAAAGTGCTGTGTGATCAAACCACATTCATTCCCTCCTAATAAAGCTGATAAGCTGAACTCTGCAGTCAGTAAACACTTAACAACTCAGAGGGTTTTTAAATTGACAGATTACTTAAAAAATCTGGGCATATTTGAGAGGCTGAGTTTCCTGGGATTTGAGCTGAACTTGCTGAACTTTTTATAGCAAGATTAATTTTAAAAGCAAGTTATCACGTTACTTAGTAGCAAGACTGAAGTTGGTAAATTGACGTTGATCCAAACTTTTCACTATGAACCGTAGACCATCAAGACACACAAAACACAAGACTTTTCTGATTTTCTGATATTGTAGACCCTCTAAGAAGACTTTTTTTTAAAGTGAATGTGAAATTATTCCAACTATATCCATCCATCCATCCATTCGCTTCATTTCATACGTTCTCCATCATTGATGACCGTTCTTTACTTCCCTTTGGAGTATTGAGGAAGGGAGTATGATCAGAGTGGTCCAACTATATCTAAAAAAAAAAAAAAAAAAAAAAAAAAAGTCACATTGAGAAATATCATAATTGCATTTGGAGGAATAAAAAGCCAGTAAATCACTGGTCAAAGAGGAAAAAGAAGAACAACAAAAGAAACTGTAGCAAATGCACATCAGTGCCTTAAAATCCTTCTGATAAACACCTCAAATCATTTACCTGTCTGGACACATTTGTTAGTTAATTTTCAGATGTAGTGTTTTTCATAAAAGCCTATCCTAAACTAAAGGTCATAAGAGGCATAACAAGAGAATAATCACTTATCAGTATTTTAATCATAAATGTATCTCCTACAAATCACGTTGTATATATAAAACAATATTTCACCAGCAAATGTCTTTTTAATGGAAACTGCAGCTGTACTCAGGTATCACTGACAACCCCGTTTTTCCAGTGTTAGTAAATACTGAAGTGGCTGAATATGAGTGAATGAATATGGCTGGCCAAGTACTCCAATAGCACCTTCCCGAGCACCCCCAGCAGGTGTAAATCTGTGCTCTTGGTTTGTAAAGCGTGCCCTTGCAGCTCATGCCCACAGATTTTTTAAACCACGCACACGGGTTTGAAGTGGCTCCAGGAAACAAGGCGTTTCCCGCTAGACTAAATGGAAAAAGGTGGTTTTTGGTGTGAAAATCACAAGAAATACAATATTACACAATGAAAGGTGTAAAACAACTAATGCAAAATGCAATGTAGCAGTAAAACTGTTCTTTAATCTGGATCAGTTGTAATTACTTGGCTGCTGAAATCCTCCATTTCTTGTTTTCTTATGAAATTTGTCAATTACAAATTGCTAGATGTGGATAAGAAATTTGAGAGCACAGTTTAGAAACCAAGAGCACTGACTTACACATGGCTCTTTTTTTTCCAAAAAAGATGAAAATAGGGGGCCTCTGCAGCACCTGGTTAAGGAGGAAGGGTGGAGGATATATGGGTAAAAAGAGACATAATCGTAAAACCTTACAGACAAGATTTAACAGCATTTATCAGCTTGAGATGGTCTTTGCTAACAAACCTTTAGTCACACAGCTGATAACATCATTCTGTGTAATAAGCAAGAGCTTCACTTACATCAGTTTGTGCATGCACAGGGAGATTATATGTCTATAAAAAGATGTCTCTCATGCATAATTCACAATGTCTGTGCATGTGGATGACTGTATGTACACACACAATGAAGTCAGTATTCGCATGCTTTTGCATTGTTGAATTCACCTCCACTTATATTTTTATAACACTCTTTCACATCAATTTACATTTTAAGTTAAAGCTCTTACAACAGTACAGAGCAAAGCCCAGTGATTCCCTTTGAGCAAGCACTTTGGTTGTAGGTGACTCTCCAAACAGGGCTGCCCCAGCCCATAATACAGTGTATAATGGAAGATTTGCTTTCATGAGCTAAGCTCTGGGAATGTTTGGACCTCCCATTAAGACTCAACAGGAGCTTGGCACCAACTCTGCACAGGTGCAGACTGAGAGAGAGGGTGAGTGAAAGGGGGAGCGAGGATTGGGTCCTGTGAACAACATTCAACATCTGTGTCAATGGCTGTTGCACAAATTTTCACCAATAAAACAGAGAGCAAAGGGAAAGGAGAGAGTCAAACAGAGAGTGGGGGACAAGGAGTAAAGCGGGGATTCAACATCTGTCAGTGTCTGTTATACTTTCCACTAAATTGAGAGAGCAACAGAGAGAAAAGGAGGCAGGAGCTTAAAATAGCAGAGGGAGAAAGTTGGTGGCTGGCCAAGTCTGGATGAAGCATTCCACTTCCAGCTGTTGTAGTATTTGTGTATCAGAGAGAGCGCAGGAGGGGAGGCAGGGAGGACAGGAAAATAAGAAGCTATTAAAGGTGGTGAATTAGAGGGTGATGAAGAAAGAGCAGGGTTAAAATAATCATGCAAGAGGTAGCAAGGACACTGTGGTTCCATAGGTTAGAGTTATTGCATCATACTCCAACTGTATATGTGCCAAAAAAGCCTTAAAATCACATTGTTTGTGTTATGTTGTTGCTCTAATGATTACAAAGTTGGCGCCGACCTCAATTGTTAGTATAGAGTGTCATGGTACCATGAGAATGAACCTTTACTCATAATCTCTTTTGTAATCTTGGGTAATCATGAAAAGCCACATTTGGATTTACAGTTATGTAAAAAAAAAAAAAATAAAAATACTCCGCATTCATTCTGTTATTAGACTGCAGTCTTTCCCAGATTTAAAGGTACTCAACTATAAGTATTTACCTACTGTTATAAGTCTAGTTTGACTGCCCAGCCAACAAAAGAATCCGTTTCAGCAACTTTACCTTTGTTGGATTATGGCGGTCTGTGAACACACGTGACCAAAACTTACCATATACTGCAGCTCAGCTCAGAAAAGTTACATGTAATTAGGTTGCATGCAAACATGTGCAAGAAATGAAACGTAGGTGTGTAAGTGTGTGACAGACAGAACATGTGAAAGGTGTGTGTGAATAGATGAATGCCTGAAAGCACTTTAAGTGCCCAGTAAGACTAGAGCGATATAAATGCCAGTCCAATCATTTTATAGTCTCGTGGTTTATTTACAACGTTAGACTAATGCGAGACGAAAAGCGACAGATTGAAAAGCTGAAGAATTGAGGATGTGCAATGTCTCTGCACATCTCTCCGTAAATAATAACATTAAGTATATGAAATGTGTAATCAAGCTATAGTATAAACAGTGTTTTATAATTAGTATTAATGTCTAAATTCTACATTAATTCTGTGATTTTACATTTAATTATCCATTACTGAAAGCTTCAGTCCTGAGAAGAAAAAAAAAGGAAGTTGTGTGATTTTTTTTTTTTTTTATCAATCAGCGGAAACGTGTTTTTACAGCACAGTTTCTACACAATTTAAGAAATTCCTTTATGCAAGCATTATCTGTGATTCCTGTATTTGCATGTGTATGTATGTATAGTGCTACAGGGCGGCGCGGTGGTTAGCACTGTGGCCTCACAGCGAGAAGGTCCTCTAGGTTCTCTCGATAGATGCGTGGCATTTTTTGGGGGGGAAATGTTGCTTATGCTGAAATCAACAGGCTTTTGAATTTTGCCAAATTGACAAGCCTGAATATGGACTGAGCAGGTGGGAAGTAGTGCACTCTTAATGTGATTGCATGCGTCAGAATCAAAACCAAGCCTTTTACATGAAGAGGCAATTTATTTGAGATGTTTCATTTTACAGTCAAAAGGCTCAAACGAAGCAATTTTCAAGCTGCATTTGAGGGTATGGGAAGCAGGGAGGTGGCAGGGTAGCTACTGCAAAGGACAAATATCCTCTATAAAATGTAAAAAAAAAAAAAAAAAAGGTACATCAAACAATTTGTACATTTTTATCTAAATTTAAAAAAAAAAATTTTTGAATTACGCCACACCAAAAAATCAAAAGAAAAATAGCAGAAATGTCATTTTGAGTTCACAAAATTTTGTTCCCCCACTCCTGAAGTTGCTGTTGCTGCTTCTGAGTCCAAACTTATTTTCCGCACTCAGCTGTAATGTTGTCATTTGGTCTCAACTCAGTCTGAACAATTTTCTTTGCTTTGAGTGCCACGCATCCACAATAAAGATTGCTTCCTGGCTGTTACCCATGCATAGAAAATGTTGCCGTATTGCTGTGGATCGCACCCAATGCATAGAAAGTAGATGTGAATATCCTTTTCTCTTTTTTTTTTTTCTGAACATGCATTGAAATCTGTCAATACTGATAATGATGTCAGTCTTTTGTAGCCAGAGAAAAGTGTGTTTGTGTGCATAGAAATCATTTTATTTCCACCCAGAGCAGAACAATATTTGTCTGCTTTCTGTGTAATAAAACTGCAAAGATGAAGGATTTTTTTTTTTAACCAATTTCACTACATGGGGAAAAAAGTTTTATTTCCAGTAACTCTTAAGGAAAAAGCCAAGCAAATAAATGTTTGAATAGATTGATATTTTTGCTGTACAGTTGTTGATTGGACAAATAAAGGATTTTTGCAATGTGGTAATGGTGGCGGATAAAAGTTTGTGTGCTTTTTAAAAAGCTACCCATTGTTATTTGGGCTTACTGCAACCTCAAGTTCTATAACTATAAAAAATATTTTTCATCTTTTCATATTTAGCCCTAAAACTTACATTGCATTACTTTTTTTGGGTGGTGGGGGGGGGGGTGTAAGTACACAAACATACCCAAAGATTCACATCTTACTAGTACTGCCTTCTTTTAAAATACATCTGAATATTTAAATTTTATTCACTTTGTCAGTGTTTTATTAGAATTCGTCTTGAAACTAAGATGCACGAGGACCCCATACACACTTCATCGTCTTAACACACAGCCAGCCTCTCGCAATAAGCAAACTCATAGGACGCGGCTCGGCTTAAATGGAAAGAATTAGCAGAGTTTATTTTATTTAAAAAAGAAAAAATCTTGTGTATTATTTTATTGGAGTTTCTTCTTTTGCTATATATACATTTATTATATGTTACTTTGCTATTTCTTGCACATACTAATCTGTGCATGCATGTACTTTTCTAGTACACACTTCCTGCGGTCTTCTACTCAGGCTATTAACCTGTCTGCTTTCTGCAGAATGTCTATAATTTGGCCGTCAGCAGCTAAAATTCTACCTGCTGGCACGTGGAGAAAGAAAGGTCCCGAGCATTCATTCTGGACCTCGAAAGGACTGACTGCTAACACGGAGACTAATGTGAATGTGACGTCCTGGGTACTGGAGATTTGACACTGGGCTTAGCATACTGAGTGGATAATTGTATATGTGATGAGAGGGGTGGGTGAAATGGAAGGGTCGGCGTTTTTGCTTAACAGCACGAATGATGTAATCTCAGGCCAATAAAACAGCGACCAGTTGTGTTACTGTAAATGGGTACAGTCAGCCATTTAATGTATTGTACACATTTTGTACCTTAGATGAGTTTTAATATTTAAACCAAGACAAAGTTATTGATAAAACGGATGTATGGGAAATAAGGGTTTCTAATAGTAGAGCTGTTCTTTCTAGTCTGAGGAAATTAAGGGCCATAAAAATATTCACTTTACCTGCAGGTGGCACGAGTGCTAAAATTACAGCAGCCATCACTGTCTTTGCCTATAGAGGAAGCATCGACATGGGCACATGTGCACATTACTTTCTTTTCTTAAGGCTTGACATGACCAAAGAGATCCCCCACCATTAGGTGCTTTGAATGTAATAAAAGTATTAATTATGAGCGACTTACAGAGACAAAGAAGGGCAGGAACTTAAAGGAATACAGTACTTTAACATTACAGAAAATGCTGTGACGCCCCAGAGTTTCTTGACCATATCATTTTAAAAGTTTGGTTTTTGGCACAGCTCAAACAATGATATATAATCGCCCATCCATTCATTCTATAATGCGTATCCGTGTCTAAGTCACAGGGATAGCAGTCCAAGCAGAGCTGGCCAGGCCTCCTTCTCACCAGCTTCTGCTTCAGACTCTTCCAGGGAATTTACTGAGGCTTTCCCAAACCAGCCAACAGACATGAGCATGTACGAGGTTTGCCAAAGGCTCTCTGCCTGGTTGCGTAAAACACTTCACCTTCAAGGTGTCCAGAAGCATTCTCATCAGATGCCCCAATCACCTGCAATCAACAGGCTTTTGAAATTTGAACCAACAGCTTTAACCCTCTGAGTTTTAACACTAATTCTAACCCTAGGCAATCAGAATGTCACTTTTGTTTTCATTAAATTATTCCCCCCCATGTTTGGGCAATCAGAGAACAAAGAAAATACTCAGTCTAACTGACATGCATCAAAAAATGTTCAGTTTTTCCAAAAAAAAGGTCAATTTTGGTCTTCTCAAAAACAGAGGGTTAGGTTACCACTTGCAGCTGTTCTACTTTGAGTTTCTCCTGAATAACTAAGCGCCTCACTCTGTCTCTAAGTGAGAACAGACACTCTTCAGAGGAAGCTCATTTTTTGTCACTTGAATGAATGATCTTATTCTATCACTGCTGCCAGCTCATGGCCATGAGCGTCACTACCATTTCTGCGTGTGTCCAGTATTCATGAACAAAACCGGGAGGTACTTCAGCTCTTCCACTTGAGGCAGCAACTCGTCCCCTCATCTCATAAACATGAGATATTTATGCTGAGTAACTGTCAGCTCGTTGGCAAATTTGTGCTAAGCTGGACACCTGCTAGCTTTAACCACAAAGCTAGAATGATAAGATCGATGTAATGCTTGTTAGTTTACCCGTGAGGTCGAAGGCATGAAGAGAAGAATGCTAACAGGTGTTTTGGAGGAAAACAAAAGGAAATTTGAAAAAAAAAAAAGTGTGTACATTATTTGTGTGTGTGTGTGTGTGGGGGGGGGGGGGTTAGGAATTTTTTGTTCTAATTGCCAAGATTTGGAAATACAAATTTAAAATGCCAAAAAAATCATATATCTCACATACTCAGTGTTGACAGCCCTCATATATTTGAATTATATCTAAATCCGTGTTCATCAGTTTACTCTGCAGTAGTACGGACATTTCAACTTTTCAGTGCATTTTTTTTTTTACACTATTTACCAAGCTGAATTTTTCCCCAGCAACTTAAACTGCAGCAGGGCACAAGTATATGTGGCAAAGGAAAAAAACGCAAGAAAAACACAATCTGGGAGAAACGTTACATTTTTGAGGTCGGTGTGCAGCCTGTTGATATGTGTAGGACTGCGCGGTTTGTGTGTTCATTGTGTTTCTGTCTCCAAGATTATGCCAAAAAGGAAAAACAGTACACAAGCCCATATTGAAAAAGGATGAACATTTCCCCTCCTTCCTTTCAGGCTAATATGAACCATACACTCACCCACGACAGCTCGCCAAGAACAAAATGGTAATGGTGGAACGTTGAGGGGGTGCTCTTGATTATTTATTTGTGTTTCAACGGGGGAAACCGGAGCTCCGTCACCACTATGAGGCTATGAGTCATAAAAGCCTGTTTATTTAGAAACCAGAACTTGCTGCTCGACAGTGCGTTACATCTGGTGGCAATTATATCATTCAGCTCTCCAAATCCAAGAGCAGAATTTAAGTCATATGTGGGAGAATGTGTAGCACTGTATGTGTGTGTGTGTTCGTGGGTTATACATGACTCACTACATGGTTTCACTTGTGATCCGAAAGCTAGACACGTTTTGCAAAGTTTAAAACTTCATATTTAAGGTGAGTCAGTTTGTGTTCTTGTCTCAGTCAAGAATCTTTCCAGTAGGTTTTGTCGCCAAACTAACAAAACTGAACCGGCTTTCAAAAAAAAAAAAAAAAAGCTGAACTATTGTGGCTTCGTTTTATGGGTCTCCAGTTCAACAGCTGCTTCACTAAAACACAGATTTGGCCCTTAGAGGGAAAACATCTTGTTTCATTTTAGCGCTCTGTTGTTAGGAGGACTTGGAGTGCTCGTGCTCTCATCTTCTCGCCGCTCGGTCACCCTCCTCCTGCCTCCTCCCCTCGCTCGCCTTTTCCTCACCTCAGGTCCTGTCAAACCTCTCGCTGGGGGAGAAATGGAAGGTGTGTGGCTTCTGAACGCAGTGTGTGCTTTTATGTGTGCTTATGAATGCGTGTGCATTTCTGTGCATGTACGCACCCCTGAGTGCATTTGTGTCTGTTCAGTCGAGTGTGTGCGTGTGTCTCAGTGTGACTCAGTATGTGATGTGTTTAAACCCACTGTCTCCAAAGCCTTACAAGGCTTCCCGTGTATAATTGGTGACCTATTACTTTCTGCCCATTGCATTTGACAGTTATGAATTGGAGACTGCGATGCAGACATGCTGATTAATGACAACTATAATTGGTACCTTTTAATTGCCAAGGATGAGAAAGTAGGCACTGCAGTGAGAAAGAGTCAGAATTATGAGCAAACACACACTTTTGCACACATCTAGGCTATAGGCTATAGGGTCAGTGCATCTTTGAGTTTCATGTAAGGCTCTGTACGTAAAGGCTATTTCTAGGATGAAATCCCTCTAATCGGCCAATGGTAGCACACCGTGGAGCCAGCTGTTTGCCAGTGATGCCAGTTTCTCTGTGCATCCATGTGAACCTAGGGGGTTAGGTCTGAAGGTGGCATTAGTAATGTGCGTGATTTAGCACACAGCTGGTCAAATGCACTCCGTATCAGAGGGGAGAGTTATATTAGCACACAGCACACACACTGGAACAGCTCTCCACACCGCCAATTAACCTGGTGTTTCTCAGAGCCTCTGGGCCCGACTCTGCTCCTGCCAAGATGGATGTGGGTGGCTTCTCGACCTAAATCAACCTACACTAATTGCTGGTCTATGTTCCCCTGTGTCTTTACCTTGCTGCCTATCAGCATCCTATCTGCATGCCTGATTTGACAAGTAGCTCCCAAATATTCCTCTTCTTCAACTCAAAGGTCTCTGCGTTTCATTTTGCACTGTCAGCATGCTGCAGAACTGACTGCATGCTTATCTAGGATTGCTTGCAGCCATGCAGTATTTGAGTGAGGTAATGGATGGTTAAGTTCATGCCTCCTTCCTCTGTGACTTTTCAACTTGCTGTAGTTGAACTTTTACTCTTTCTTGCTGTATGCCTTTAGTGTATATTCATTTCTGCCAGGGTTTCATGGTAAGGCTGCTAAAACTATTCATCATATTAAGAGCGACAAAAAGCCTATATTTTAATTAGCACCTTGAGTCAGCGGTGGAGCTGAGATTTTTGGAGAAGAATAAGCTTTAGGATTTATGGTTAGGTGAGTCTCCACCCACAGTTTTCTGCCTCTTTTACAGCTACTTTGGCAAGCTAACTTATTCTTGTCGTAGATGTCTGTGATCACTTACAGTCACTCCATCCACCACTTGCAGCTAGGAATGGTCTTGTCATCAATAAGCATGTAGCCAGGAACCTTGAGCCTTAGAATAGAGGTGGATCCAGCTGAATTTATATGTAGCCGAGTTACTCCTAGATACCAGAACCTTACAAGGAAATGTGGATTAAGTAACTGCTCTATGTCATTTCCACAAAAATAGCCATCTGTCTTGTTTTGGCATTTCTCCCCATGCTGACAGAGGTTATGAGTTTATGTTGTGTAAGCATGAGGTTAACGGCAATTTCTGTCTAACTTAATGGCACGATATGAATGTGACAAGAAAGGTATACACTCTATAGTCTATGGAAACAACAAGAGCACATGCAATGAGAGCCTTAGGAGGTTTTTTTTGTTGTTGTTTTCCACAGAAGGCCATTCATTCCTTTTCAGAAAAAGTATGTACTGTGTATTAGAACTCTATAAGAAAGGTAGAAAGATGAATGATAAAATTATACAGTACCATTTACCTGCTGGGAACATGATTATTCAAGTCTTTGGTCTTTACCCTGTCCCTCAGTTGGAGCTGTACTTTAAACAGCTGTAGGAGGGTGAAGAAGAAATACTGGCAGGTGGGCACCAAAGAAGTGGGAGAACATTGTGGCTGGAGCAGTCGTGTGAACTGAAAATCCATCAACAATATTTCACAGAGGCTGGCAGCGCTAATAGACGCATCTAATTAAAATTTTATTAAGTGTATGATTTGTGGCTCAGCTCAGGGACAGAGACAAGGGGTACTGTGATAATCACACCAGGCAGTTAAATATGGTTTGCAGCTATGAGAGAAAGTGTAAAGTGGAGAAAGATCCCATCCTATATTTTCTGTATTGTAGATGCTGCTGCAGAGACACTGCAAAGAATGATTTGAACAATTTAGGGCCAGATGTCCTCAATTGTAAAAAGGTGCCAGTGAGAGTGGAAAATTCTGGAGCTGAACTACAAAAAATGCACAAACTTATGAACACAACATGCAACCAGTTTGTTTCAGTGATGGCCAACACAATCGACCAACAGCAGCCCAAATTAACATGTCAAAACCTGATGCAATAACACAACATAAGTGCATGCATTTCCCTCCAGAAACAGGATGGCAAAGAGAGGCAACTAAATCAATAAGTTCTGATTTGAAGACAAAGTCTTTAGTTAGAAACTGATGCAGACTGTGTGGTCTTGGAAGTGGGGGAAGCTTCTATCTAGATAAATCAGAGAGCTTGGGTGGAGTGCAGGATTTATTCAGAGGACGGCTGCTTTATAACAAACCATTTCACCATATGAATCTGAAATCTGTGTGTAAGAGCTTATCTATAGGATGCATAGAATAGAAACTTTTAGTTACTAGCGTAACCCCAGTTCTCTGAAAACTGGGTGCTGTATCTCTCTACGGGAAGTGCCCTCTGGAGTGAGTCACGGAAGCGCAACTACCACCATATCTGTCCAAGACAGACCAATCACTTCAATCAATCAGGACACGGGGATCAACCCCCTGGCCCCACA
This sequence comes from Cichlasoma orientale, assembly GCA_034780415.1. Classification (NCBI taxonomy): domain Eukaryota; kingdom Metazoa; phylum Chordata; class Actinopteri; order Cichliformes; family Cichlidae; genus Cichlasoma; species Cichlasoma orientale. The sequence continues at coordinate 128,167 of JAVDPK010002238.1, read as the reverse complement.
CCAGGCATTCTCAAAGTATTTCTTCCACATCCACATGCAAAAAGGGCAGTGTGGAGAGATACAGCATGCAAGTCACTGATCTATTTTGCTAAAGCCAAATCCAGCAATAGGACAGTTTTCAGTGAAAGTGCCTTTATGTCAGTACACTCTAAAGACTCAAAAGGCAGCTCTGAGAGTACCTTTGAAACTGTGGGTAAATCCCAAGAAGCAACAACAGGCCTGAAAGTCGGCCTCAGTCATAAACCTACTTATCAGAGAATGCTGACCAATTGGTGCATTACCGAATCCAACATGACAGGCTGAAATTGCAGCTAAATACACTTTAATAGTGGAAAATCTCTTTCCTTATCTAGCAAATCCTGGAGGAAGCATAACACATTGGGAACTGAGTACTGATAAGGAATTATATTCCTAGCTGAGCACCATCTCTCAAATAAATGCCATTTGCCTTCATGAAGTGAGCATATGGAAAGAGCTCTTGCACTCTGAAGGGTCTCAATCACTCTCACAGGGAGACCCTGATGAGTATCAATCATATGAGACTGAGGGGGGAAACGCATACAGCGGCACCTTTGGCCATGGAGTGCTAATGCGTCCTCACCTAATGGCACACCCTCATTTCTTAATGAAAAGGACAGAGGACATTGCGTGTTTTTGCAAGATGCAAAAAGATCTACGGATGCAGGGAGGACACCCAGTGCTGAAAATCCTGCACCATCAACAGTCCCTGAGGGAAAGAAGAAATCATCAGCCCCATTAAATGAAAGCAAGCTCTTAATGAGACCAATTTCCCCGGAAACTTGTGCTCCTTTTTGACTGGCCTCCCTGTGGAGGGTAGGAGGCACAGCTTGACACAGCAGTGGGTGTGGCAGTAACAGTGGCGAAAGTCTTTCTGCCATAATGCCTTTGTCTCTGCAGATCCTGTCCGTGAGACACCAGCTGCTGGGGGGGCCGGGAGGTAGGACCCTTGAGGCCTACATTACGCCCTATTGCTGCCATAGCCGCAAAGCACGGGTGGGCCGGCAGTGGACGGTGTGAGATGACCTTTTGGGGAAGGCAGAGGTCAAAAGCCTCACCCTGCTTCTTCCTCAGGTTGCTAGCGTGCTGCACAGCGGTTACTGCCTCCCCAAACAAGCCCCCCTAGCCCATAACAGCTTGAACGAGGAATCCATAATGACCTGCTCATCCTGCGCAGGCAGGCTGGAGAGATTGAGCCACAGGGATCTATCCCCTGCCATGGCCAGGCCCATGACGTGGCCACAGCCCTGCACTTCAACCCCAGAGACCCAGAGAACAAGATCCATAACAGATCCCAAACTGTAGAACTGGGAGTACCCTTAACCGGCAGATGGTCCGTGTCTTGAATCAGCTCAGCATGGTAGGCTGAGAACAGGGTCACCACATTAAGATTTTTTATACACTGAGCTGCTGACTTATAACCCTTTTGCTACATAGAGGCTGTGAAACGCTCCATTCATGTCGGTGGGGAGAGTTGGCCCCACCAACATGAATGTGGAACGTTGATCTGGGTGGAGATGAAACGCCACCAACTGCTCCATCATTGGGGGTACGGTGAGCCCCAAAACCTCATCATAGGCAATCTCAAGGCCAGAATACAGAACAGTCCTTAACAGGTACTCTGACAGAAAGACAATGATCAGCTTTTGAGGCAGACGACATGTAAGCCCCACTCCAGAATTCTGTGGGGCGTTATGCATCAGTGTTCTCTGGACTCTGGGTCTGCCAGTGACGCTTGTGCAAAACACCCATATAGACGATGCAGAGGGGAAGAGGGTCTTTTCCTGAGCTGGTCAACCCACAAATGGTTGCACAAGCACGGGACGCAACGTCCTTAACCTTACCGCCACATAGCGTTCTTCTGAGAGGATCAAGTGGTAGCCATAATAACTAATGTTCAGCTTTGACAGCTAGCAATAGCTACACAAGCACAAAATACAAACTATTATATGTGCTAGCTTTATAACATGTGGGTATGCAACAACATGACAACTACTACTGGAAGAACATATTTGTGTAACAAAAATATATAATTACAATGTAATAATAGCTATTCCTTAAACCAGAAAAAAAAAAAAAACACGTCCCTGGACTACTTTGACTGCTGGGTCAGCAAATAGTTAAGTGGATAATCCTGGTCCAAGACCACTGCGGAGCTCCTGTGATCTTCATGGGGAAAAACATTAGAATGCCTCTGTGGCCCAGCTTTAATTATAAAGGGGTTTGTGGGACCTGGTGTCCTTGAAGTGATTAGTTTGTCTTGGACAGATGTGGTGGTAGTGGAGCACTTTCCAAAGTGAGATACTGAACAAGGTTTGGCAAATACAGAACTTTGGCACACCACTCTCAGCGTGGTGCTTGATTAGAATGAATCATATACAGTAAATAAAAGCGGGACATAGCCATTGCGATGTCACCTGATGGTTAGAGAAGTCAAATTCTAAAGCATCCAGCTGAGCATTTCAGCCTTCAACCTCTTGCTGTTTTGAAACGAGAGACAAGTGAGAGGTGAATCTGACTGAGAAACCGCAGCTGTGATAGAGGCTCATCAGCCAGAAGGTAGGTCTCTCCTAAAAGATACCCTCATTTATCCTCCTTTATGTCTCTAATGTCAACCATTATTTATTGAATTTAGGAACATCACATTATATTAAGACGTAAAACTACCAATTAGGGATCCCACTATACTGTAACACACCTTCCCATGCATGACGTTCCCAACCACTGCCTTCCTTCTACTTGCCAAAATTAAATCTTTAGAACTAAATTACCAAATTAAATCATAAGGTCACAAATCACGTGAGTCAACAAGTTGTTCTGTCATAGATTTTTGTACGATCAGACTTCTTTTTTACAACCAGAGGAGACACCACCAGCTGGACATTTGAAAGAATGCAGACTGGAGGCACTTCCAGATTGGCTTCAATCTCATAAGCTACATCATTCTTTTTTAAATACAGTCTATGTAATGAATACAGTAAGATTGCATGGACTGTTTTTCCTGTACAGAGAAAATTTCTCTCTCTCTCTCTCTCTCTCTCTCTCTCTCTCTTTCTGTCTGTGTGTGTGTGTGTGTGTGTGTGTGTGTGTGTGTGTGTGTGTGTGTGTGTGTGTGTGTGTGTGTGTGTG
>JAVDPK010002238.1:92552-118962 GCA_034780415.1 Cichlasoma orientale | reverse complement strand
GTGTGTGTGTGTGTGTGTGTGTGTGTGTGTGTGTGTGTGTGTGTGTGTGTGTGTGTGTGTGTCGGGGGGACTGTCGCTCATTATTTGTCCTTGTGTCCTCCTGGCCAATCGGTATTGATCGGACCATATTAAGCATGGAGAAGGCTGCTCGTGGTGACAGCCTGACTAGGTGTCTAGGGAGGCATATGGATGTGAGGCTGCATGTGAATACTGGTGAAAATGTTAGCGGGTCAGCTTTGCATAGGCAGATTTAGAGTGGAAGACATTAAACTGTACATGTGTTAGAGGGTCTCGGCACTAGACCTTCTGTGGGTGTCTGTTACAGACATGCATCAGAAGAGGTAGCCTTTTGTGAAGAGAGACACTCCTGAAGATGCCCCAAAGCAAATTTAAGAAAAGCCACTGAACATCACTAGCAATATAACAAACGGTGGCTGAATGGATACTTTGCATATGACTTCTAAACTCATAAACCAAGCTTTGTAAATATTAGTTTACCTCAAGAATGTATCATTGCACGATTTCTTAAGAAAAATAACTATGTTGATATTTTATACTTTAAAATGCAGGGAAAATGCATTCATGCTAAAGAAAGATAAAGCACATGCACAAGAGCTGCGGGGTCGGACGCTTCAGAACAAAAGTACCTAAATAACTGATGTGCAATAAAATATATAATTTGTTACTTCATAACCAGCTAAAGCATGCCATAGCCCAGTAAGTCAATGCATTCTCCCTCAAGAGATGGTAAAACACTAATAGTGAAAATACACATACAGTATCCACAAGTGTTAATAGAAAACATTTTTGTTTCAGAAATGCTGTAATGCACGTTCATGGTTTGCAGAAATGAACATTTTTTTCTTGTGACTGGGTCATTTGCAGCACTGTTTTAGGTATTGAGGAGCTAATGCTAAAAGTATAGTCAAATGTCTCCACTATCTTTTTATGATGTGCCTTTTTCTGTTTTTATGGAAGCAACAGACTGTAACATTGTTTCCAAAACAAATTTCCCCTCAGGGTGAAGTTTACTTTAGTTTAACATGTTCTTTAAAACATTGTGTTATTTTTATGTTATAAAAAAGATCTCATAAGTAAGTTAAAGCTACAAAGTTATATTTTAATTACAGAATTTTTTTTTTGTAATTTTGAGTGATGATAGATTTGGTAAATTTCTGTTATTTTACATTACTGTGTAAAAGAGCACTGCAGCTGCTGTTTTGTCTTGTCTTCCTTTCGAAGCAGCACCAGTCAGCCTCTACTTCATTTAACTCCCAATTTGGGTCAAAAACATCTCATCTGAGATAAATTTATCTCAAATTAAGCAGCTCCTGTATTGCTGTACGGTGTGAGAGGGTTAGAATAACGTCTTGAAGCACTGTTGTCAACACCGCTACAGGTACAGTAGAATATGAGCTTGTCTTTGAACAAAAGGGGTTCTTTATATAAAGCAATTTATTTTTCTTGCTGTGGAGAATCTCTTTTAACTTGAAAAACTAAGAGTAAGGTCTCCGTTGAATTGTTTATGTCTAAGAAAAAGCTGAATCTATTTATTGCATCTATTGAATCCATTTATCTCTCTCATTGTGGTTGGATTGCTACAGATAACAGCCCACTATTCGTTCTGTTGGTTCAGGATTTGGAGTGCTGCCTGTTGGCTTGCATCAGTGCCCTCCTGTTTGCTTTCTCCACAAGAGTAGATGAGTCAACTGATTGGCAGTCAGACTACATGCTAGACGATAGCGCTAAACCTTGGCCGGGGTTAGCTGTTCAATTATTCACAGAAAGAGCAAGAGAGAGAAAGAAAATAAAGGAGGGGGAGGGGTGTGTTTCTATGTTTATGTGCGTGAGTAAAATAAAGAAAATGAATGACAGAGCCAGGCAAAGAGAATTAAAAGAAGATTAACAAAAAGGGAAAGAGATCAATTCAAATGCTTAAAATCAGCTAATATTACCAATCGAAAAATATCCACTTCTTATTATCACCCACCTTCAGTGGTGCAAGCCCTGCCTAATGCCTTAATCATGCTGCTAACCACTGTCACCCACCACACTGTAGAGACACACAGATACAATAAAGCAGCCCTAGCTCTGCCAACACTACACACAAATGCACCAACACACACTCCGAGCACTCCAGCATATGGGTCAGATCTAATCGCAATAATTTCATTTCCCCCCTCATCAGCTCCAAGCCAGATAGACTAAGTCCCATTTGTAACCACTGCAGCGCTACTGGAAGGAAATATGACAGATAAGAGGACTCTTGTAATAAGCCGGCTGTGTGGATCTGATAAATGAAGAGAGCTTTTGCCAGTTAGCTGGAGAAATATATTGCAGAATGGTGAAAACCCAAGTGTGGTAGCTTGAGGATTCATAAAAATAAACGGAGAAACAAATTAACTTTGTTGATTAGCGGCAAGACGGAGGAAGCTGCTTGGAAACGGCTCAGCGCCACTTGGGATATCTGATATCGCGGAGAAAGCAAAAACATAGATGTGTAAGATACTGTAAATCCTCGTAGGCATCTTTTCAACAACAGTCACTCCTCTCCCTTTTAATAATGACGCTCTCCACCTCGTTCACACACTTTCTGTCCAAAAAAAAAAAGAAAAGAAAAGATCTTTTTCAGCTGTTCTCAGTTAAAACACAGATGTGCAGGCCTAATTCTGATGAAAAATTATAATATTTGTTTAGAGCTGGGGCCTGCATCGTGCACATATGGTTTTCAGGGGGAGAGGTGGAGTTGCTCAAGCAGAATTTGAAACATAAATAGAACAAAGGATTGTGGGAGGTGGTTAATTTCAGCTGTTTCCATGGCAGGTAAGCTCCGTCGGCAAGGCTGTGATGTTTATTTGTGTGCTAATGTTTCTCTTCACAGCATGTAAAATTATGTTTGACATGCTTCGCACAGTTCAAAAATATGCTTGAAAAGGGGGGTTTTTAAAAAGTCAGCAATAAAGGAAAGTCGCATTTTGAGAAAATTGCAGTATCAGAGAAAGATTTTAACGGCAGGATTGTTTAAACAGGAGGAATTCGGGTGGAGCAGTTTGAGTGTTGCTTTACAATACTGATCTGATCTGCTGCTTTCATGGCTGAGAATTTCTAGATGTTTTCTGAAAGGCGTATTCCAGTGAAATTAGGTCAAAAGCAAAGTCAAAGAGGATATCCGTGAGCCAGGGAAATGCTTCAGTGCATCTAAGAAAATCACCCACGCGAGACCCGACACATAAACAGCCACCTTGTCAGTCACCTTGTCGATCAGGCACACACCAGGTCACCAACCCGGTAGGCCAGTTCAACACTGAGCCTGCTACCCAGTCATCCATCTTTGCATCGTCCTCTCGTCTTCTCCTCCGATCTTCCTTCATCCTCTAAACAAACTGAGCTCCATGGACCTGTAATGATCCATTGTCTCCTCCACTTACCAATGCTCGGTCGAGTCAAATCAAGACCTCTTCCCTCCACCTCCACTATATATTTCATGTTCATCAAAAGGATTTTTATCTTTTCTTTTTCTTTTTAATTTTATGAAATCAGTTCGTGATCTCACATTTCTGCAGGTTTTAGGTTGATTTGAGCTTGTAAATGAAGATTTTATTTCATTAAATAATGATGTCTGTCAAACTTACTAATTCAAATGTGTATTGTCTTACATGTTAAGGTGCAAAATTCTCACTACTCAGAATTAATATAAACCTAACAGGCATCTGGTGTTCCTGGTTTTATATAATAAAGTACAATTTTTTTTTACTATTTAAGGCGCTTTCCCCTCACTGCATATTGATTCATCATCAAAAAAAGAAAAAGGAGAAATTGTTTCTGTCTCTTTTCAGCTCTTTTGAAGAAGAAAAAAAATTAGTGTGCTTGTGAGGCCACTGAATTGGTATAATTACATGGGTTTAAATGCAAATTTACAATGTGCTTATTAATTCTATTCTGCTCATTTCAAATGACTGACTGCACTTAATTAAATCAGATTGATTAGACCTTTTCTAGACTTTCCTTTTACAACCACATAATTATGACAAATAGAGCCACTTGACACCAAATCTACAGCAGAGGAGTGAGCTTTCTTTTCTCTGCCATTCAGCGTCTTTCAAGTCCTGCGTGGGGATCTATGGGCGGGTCACAAGACTGTTGAAATGGGCCCGCCGCATAATCCTGAGGGAATACTGTTTATTTCTACAGCGATTTAAGGCCACTGACCTGTTGTTCACATTTTACCAAACCATTCATGAAAACATTGCATCAGCCATTACCTCTCCCCACACACCGCGTTTCGAACACCCCCATTTCAGTCTCAGTTCTCTGGACAGATTCTTCCACTTTACGACGCTCCTCATCAGCACACCCACATGACCTCACGAAATGGGAGACCACACTAGTCATATTATATTAGTTATATGATGCGTAATCTTCCTCTGAGCTCCTAAATTGAAACCAGGCTGTCAAAATAATACAGATGATTACAGAAACAAGTATTTCCTTTAATTTGATACACTTTCCCGGCGCATGCTGCTGCAGTGGCTCCTTTGGCTCCGTCCTTAATGACACTGGCTGTCTGGACTGGATGCATTTTGTTCCACTTGCGCTGCCTGACAGCTAATGAGCACACATGATTATCTGTTTTTCACAGTGTCACAAGTCTAGGTGTGAGACAGTGGTAAGAAAATGGCCAAACTTGCAATCATCTTGTAAATATTGTTCTTTGTTGAGTCCTGCAAGAACTGGGGGAAAAAAACGTGATTATGTGCATAAACTTTTTAATATTCTTTTGTCAGTGCATTTACTCAGCTTGAATATTAATAATTCCAGTGCTAATGGTGGGTTGAAGACAAAGGGAAATAGGATTAATAATTAAAAAACAATATGCAAAAACATATTCAAAGAAATGTAATATTTAAAAAGCAGCACCCCAGGACCTGGCGAGTTAATGGCTGAAAGAGCTCCTGCTCCTCAAGTGTTTTTCTGAGCTTTGATTGCAATTTGGAGAAAGAATTATCTCATCGGGGTGCGTGGGTGGAGGGAGGTCTGATCTGACTGTGAAGTGCTTGTCATTACCAAGATCTCTCCCTTTCTATTTTCCCTTGTTCCCTTTGTCTACCTTTTTCCCCTTCTCCCCTTTGTCTGCCTCGTCGAGGTTGTTCTGGAACTGTAGCTTGGCAGAGTCAAAATATTAGTGAGTTCTGCAACACGAGACACGTACAGAATGCTCCTATTGTGTTTACGTATTGTGTGACGCATGCAAAGGAGACATGTTTAAATGCCTATAAGCCCAACTGTCTGGAAAAACCAAAGTGCCAAACTCGTGCAGGAAATATGATGGTCTGCGGTTATTGGATTAAAAATGCAGGAAATTTTTTATAGATTTAAATCAATTAAATCACTTAAACATCCGCAAGTCCATTTGTTGTCACGTGCGCATGCATGCTGAAGCTGCCTCTCTCATCACCCATGCACCCCATCAAGACAGGTTCATTTTCCACATTCCTTCTCCCTCCCTGCTCGCCATTGATTTGACAATCACTGTGTAATCTCGAGCTTAAATGACTCTTTTTAAAAATGCCGTGGGCACTAGGGTCATGATATTTCCCCTTAATTACTGTGCCACATTATCACCGTAAAGCACTTTCCACCTCTCTTGCACTTCTAATTGCATTGCTTCGATTGCCATGACACATCCTTTCATTTGTTGCTGCACTTTGCAAGCGTGTGTGCGTGTGTGTGCGTGAGCGAGAAAGAAAGTAGTGAAAGAGCAAGGGCAAAAGAGGGAGAGACAAGCAGCGGCGTGTCTTCATTGAAGAAATATTTTAAATCCTTTTTGCACCCACAATTCTGTTTGGAAGCCTTGACATTTAAAACAGATAAATACAATTTATCTGAACTATCTGAGATGAACACATAGAAAAAAAGTTTGACGCGAAACAAACTAGAGAACAAGGTAGAGAACAAATGCACACTGAGGGCACTGCAGCAGTATGCCTGTGTGGTTGGATTTGCGTGGATATCAGTTGTGCATCCTTGTCAGAAGCAGCAATTAATTTTTTTTCTGAGACATTTCCAACTGTCTTCTTTTTTTAAATATAGTTTCCTGGCATTTCTGCTTCATTCATCAGTACATGGGAGATGGACAGGGGGATGAGATAAAGGGTAGAGGTTTGAAATTAGTTTAATGTAATGAAATCCTGCTTTCCAGTAAAGTACTGCGTGGGGTTTTGCATTAGATATAAAAAAGGATATACATAATCAATGTTTTGCTACCTTCTAATGGCTCCAGAGTGTTAATGAATTGAAAGACAAGTTATGCACAGAGACTAAAGTAGCCGTAGCCAGCAGGTATACTGCAACAATCACTTATACTAAATGGATGAACTGTACTTGCGTAGTGTTTTTCTACTCGATTTGAGCTCTCAAAGCACTTTCTCAATATAAGCTTCATTCACACAAATGCTTTTTTCTATGCCCAAACACTTAATATTCATACACATGCAACTCAGGGTTTAGCATCTTGCCCAACAATACTTCAACATGCAGACTGCGTGAGGCAGGGATCAAACCCCCCGCCTTCCGATTAGTAATCAACCCACTCGACCTCCTGAGCCAGCGCTCAGTTGGCACTGACTTAAAAAATTAGCGATGTTGCTTTAGTAATTCCCAGTGTTTTCAGCCAACCATGTGTTTCCATATACCTCCAAATCTGCTCCAAGTATTTACTATAATAAACTATATTTTTACCCTATATTTATCCTATTTTGTTTAACAGAAAAGACGAACAGTGACATTTTCTCATCTACACACTTTAGGCTGTCTTTCTTTACGTGCCACATATTATTCACTCATTTTTAACCTTCAAATGCAATGTTTTAATTAAAGGTGCAATATACTGGATTCTTAGTTTCAGTTGGGTTTTTAAAAATGAGCTTAAAGTATCAAATTGAAAACAATGATGTCATATTGTAATGGTACTCTGTATCTCGAGAAGCAACAGCGAGTCATTGTAGCATCCAAGATGTACTGCTCAGAGACTTGTCTGTTATACGGTCTGTGATTGTAACCTCTGTTCAGTTGTGTTAAAAGACATGCAGTCAGTGAAAGAAACAGTGCAACCTCAGTGCAGTGCAACCAACAGTGGTTTGGCAAATGCAGAGCAGGTTGGATTTATTAGTGGACAAGGGTTTTGTTTGTAACTAAGTACAGACCCCCAACCTCTTGCAGCGTTTCTTTCACACCTCTTACTATAACCCGGCCACTGGTGTCAGGCAACACTGAGGACTGAATGAGTCCCCGCAACAAGCCAAGATCATGTAGCTTATCCATCAGATCATCATGGGGTTGGTTTTTATTCTGTGGCAGTGCCTGCTGAAAGACACAAATACTCAATTGTCAGTCTGCTCTACAGATTAAAGAAGGTTGGTCTAAAATGTGAAAACAGCTATTTTAAGGTTGCTGGTATATAACAATGCACCTTTTTCAAATATACAGTACTAGATATTATAGAGGGCGGTCTTGCAACTTCTAGTTTGATCTTACTACTATTATTCTCACAAGGATGCACACTATATGCTTAATTGTAACAATGGAATAATAGCGCTGCAGTTGGATTTAGTTGTTATTTAGTTTAGTATTTGAGGGTTTTGTTGACAACTTCTCTGCAAATTAACACGTACTGTACCTACAGTAATAACAGAAGGGTGAATTCATCTGTGAATCGTATCATTTAAAAGCAGAAACAGAGCCCGACAATGACACGGCAATTCAGAGCACATGTCTAGCACAGCCAGTCGTCACAATGTGTCCATTCCTCAGTCGTGCTCCTAAGAGTAGTTTCCCCATCCCAAATTTGCAACGCCAGCTTGCACCCTCCAAAGAATTTCAGTAACCGAGCCAAGCTTTGCCATTCTACAGTATACAGGTGACTACATGGATTCAATATTTGGCTAGACTTTCCCACTTTAAACACCCTAACACCCACCAAAGACCCATTTTACTTGTCACTGTATTCACAAACCATTATGAGGTCTTTTCCACTGGTTTTAGAGTGGGATGGGGGAGGGGCATGGGGATACAGTTTCACCAGGTGGGCTCTCTGCTAAATAGCCGCGGCTCACTTAACGTGCCCATTAAAGGCAGTGAAGTGGTGATATTGTTGGACAACCCTTTCCTGTGCGAACACTATTTGAACCCTGGTGTGTTTCCACTGGTGGTCTTTATTTCTCTTACTCTCTTTCAAGCCAAACCCATTATACCCTGAGCCCTGCAATGTGATACATAACTCTGCAACACTTTGCATTTTGCCAGTGTGTTTGAAGTGCCATTACACAGTAAACCGCGGTTGGTTTATGTTGTGGAGGGCAGAGGAGATGGAGACATCCAAGATAATTTATCAACTGAAAAATATTTTTATGGCACTTTGGATTTTAATGAAATGCATACTTTATCCATTGTGGCAACGACACAGATATACACAGACAGGTGATAAATTAAAGGAAAACCAAAGTAAAGCATCTTAAGTATTGAGCTGCTACGTGTTGCCTGGACAGAGAGATGGAACATCATTTCTCCAAAAAAAAAATGGTCTTCCATCTGTCATGTGTTATTTCCACAATGGTGGCGGAGAGTGCTGTTTATCATGTTGATTCACTTTTTTCCATAGGTGTTGATTTAACAGAAATGCTAATATAATATTTGAAATAATAGAAAGTAACAGAAATACTTTGACAGTTGTGCGGTGGTTGGAAGTTTGAGTGACGTTCAGGAGGAGGAGTACAGTGGATGTAGTGCATGATTTTGTTGAGTGGTCTGTGAGAAATCATCTGCCTTTGAATGTGAATTAGACCAGAGAGATGGTGATTGACTTCAGAAGAACTAGGACAACTTTTGTGGCTATTCTGGGACAGGCCGTTGTCGTGGCGGAAGAGTACAAACTCCTGGGTGTCCACGCTGACAACAACATAGAGGCTGTATGTGAGAAGGGGATGAGTAGACTTTATTTCCTAAGCATGATGAGATTCTTCAACGTGTGCAGCAAAATGATGGAGATTATCTCTCACTCAGCTGTGGTGAGCCTAGTGTATCTTGCTGTGGTCTGTTGGGGGGGAGCAGCATCGGTGCCGGTGACACCATCAGACTAAATAAACTGATCAGGAGGGCTGGCTCTGTGACTAGCTGCAAAATGGACACTTTTGAAGCTGTGGTGGAGAGGAGGTCACTGAACACATTGTCATCCATCAAGGATAATCCTGACCACCCTCTGCACCACTTACAGGACAGACAGCAGAGGGCCTTCTCTAACAGACCGATTCAGCTCTGCTGCCAGAAGGACAGAGACAGGAAATCTTTCATACCAATAAATCTTTATAATACAATACATCTGTCTGGCAGAGTGTCACCTGCTCTTAAATTTTAATATTTTATTGCCATTTAAAATGCAGTTTTGCTTCGTTTATTTAGAAATTTATTTGTTTAGTCTTGGCTTATTGGCTAATTTTATATCTTAACTTAATCTTTCATTGCACGGTCAACATTTATTTCAACAACTAAATAAACAAACTGCAGAAGCTCGATATACCATCACTGTCTCCTCAGTGAAAGACACAACAGTTGTGAATGTTCCCATTTTGTGGTTTGAATGTAAAATAAATAAATAAATAAAAAACATGACTAATATAAAACTGGATGTATTCTACAGCTGGTTGTTTCATTTATACACTCTACGGGAGTGTGTGCAGTATTTGCCTGTAACATAAATCTATGCCGCCACATTGAATTCAAAAGAGGCAGTCGTCTGTCTGTTATTGTTAATGTGCTTCAGGTTAAGTAATTGACCCAAATATGGAGACAGTTCCGTGCATGTTTGCCAATCATACCTGACCTGAAGAAAAACAAATTAAAGCTCATTATTTTTGCACCGGGCTATTTCTTAACAACCATTAAGCAGTCTAATTAATGAGAAATAGAGTTCCTAACATCCTCCAATTTTCCAAGATGTCAAGATCCTCTACTCTTATTTCATATCCTCGATCAGAGTGCAGTGTATCGTCTGTCGCCATCAGCTGTGTAATCAACACTCCTGCATTCTCATGAAGGTGTTATCATTCTCCTTTGAAATGGAAAATAAACATATACTGTACCGTATGGCTCATCCATGTGTTACTACAGCATTAACATCTACAGCTAACATCCACTCCACCATGTACTCGTTGCATATATCATTATGCCATGGGTGCTGTCTAAGATTGTATGCACGATACCTTCTAGATATAATACAATCCTCCACTTACCACTATTCAATATAAAGTGTGCAGTTTGGTGAAAATTAATGAAGGTGTGTGGGACTGTGTGTGTTTCTGCGTCTGTGTCGATGAATTTGACTTGGGTGTGTGTTGCTTTCGGCCTCTGATGACCTTTGCGTGTTGCTGCTGTGAGCAGAGTGACCCGGCTGTACTCATTAAAACCAATGGAACGGATCATTCCCCGCTAATTGTTTTCCACTGACAAATGGCTCCTCTGACTCCCGAAGACTGCTGCAGGGACCCTGCCTGCCTAAAGCACACTCACTTCACTAATGAGAAATGCCCGTCCGCGAGTGCTTGTGTGTACGTGCGTGTGTGTGTGTGCGCGTGTGTCTGTCTGTGAGTGAGAGCGAGAAAGAGAGAGAGAGAGAATGTAAATGTATGTCTGCAAATGCACAAAAGTGTGTGTTTGTGTATACGGTATCCGTCGTGCCTGTCTCCCTCGCTGTGCACTGGCATGTGTAAAGTCGGAAACACTGCTAAATTAGGCTCAGCATAAGCCATTAAGGCATTTTTCTCTTGTCAGTCACCCTAACACCGAGATATTATTAACAAGTAAAGTATTGTATCTAACTGCTTAAAAAGTCAAGATTTACAGCCAAACATGTTTCATGCAATGTGTGGATGGCAATCATTTCAGTACGCTAAAGGTAAATTTTCCTTCTTTTGCACTGTAGGTAAAACATTTTTTTTACCATGGCAGCTATAGAAAAACCAGCTTTTTCTGTAAGCCCATTGTATCTTCAATTTGTTTCCAGTAAATATATAAATCATCATCTTTCTGCAACACATTCATCAAACTAAAGGACAGAAAGAGGGAGGGATCCTAATGACAGAACCAAAAATTGTACTAAATACTATTTCAAAAATAAAACAAGTTTATTTCCTGACGAAGGTTTGTTTAGCTGCAAAGTGACAGTGTTAAGGTTTAAAGGATAAAAGGGCTGCTCCGTTAGGGCCGCACCTGGTGCTGCTATTACAGCACACGCACCTTTATTTCTCTCCACTGTCCCTTTCTCTGCTTCCACCTGTTCCATGGTCCACTGGATGACTGTGAATCCTATTAGGGGACACCCTTCAGCACCCCAGCCCCTCCCCAGCTTCGGTACCTGGCACTAATCCATCAGAGAGGCAGTCAGGCTGTGCACCACCCCTCTACCACCCATCCCTGATTCCCGCCAGTGCCCAGTGCTGCAGCAGAAGCCCCAGCTGGGGGACCGCCAAAGCTTGGTCGTTATCAGATGACGGATAGCTTCATATCAGGTGGGTAAAGTGAGCAAGCACTGGAGAGGGCCATCTGGCTGATGATTTGGGGGAAGTTGGGAAGTCGAGACTGCAAGTGAGGTATAGCATGGCGGGTGATGATGATGGATGGGGCCAGGAGCATAACCGCCAATCAAAATATTCTTTGGTGGCTATTATACATACATTTACAACCACAACCATGCAGGCATGTTTACACACTAGCAGGTAAGTACACTGTTGTACTATTTATATTGTCTACATATTCCTGCTTCTCTCCTGTCCCTGGACTGGCTGTTGCTGTCTTGCAGTGTCAACATTTAAAAAGTTTGATTAATTTAAGCCACAGCAAAAGTGTTATTTGGTGCGACAGTACAAGAATAGCAAGTGCGATCAAGACACTGACACATCAGCTGCTGGTGAAAGTGTTATTGCCCTAGCCTCAGCATCAGTCTTGGATAGTAATGCTTTTCACAGTGTACCACATTATGATTTTTATTTATTTATTTTTTATGATTAAAAATACATGAAGTCTGAAAAATTCTGAATCAAGAAATTAGTCACAAGTGAACCAAGTGGAAGATAGCAATGTGTTAGTTAAGTTCTTTTCTCACTGCAAACAAATCTGACTTGTTTTTCAAAATCCATCTTTACTATTGTCCACACTGGTATCTGCAAAACATCAGATCAAATTTGTGCGTCCAGATACAGCCAATCCGTCTGTGTGGGTTGCTGTATTAATGATGTAGGCATCAGTGACTGTAACTGTAGTGGTGAAGCAGCTTTCCAGATGTAGATTTCTTCCAGCGTTGCCTGTACAGAAGCTGCTGTTCTCTGTGCTGACCTCCACAGCGCTCTGCTAGCAGCGGCTTGGATTCTGCTGAGCACTTGGAGCTGGATCAGTGTGTGTCACATTGTAACTGTTTTTCTGAGCGGCAACATCTATTCTTCAGAAGAAGAAATATGCATGCTTACACATGGTGTCACCACTGGCATGTTCAACAACCAATGGGGTAACCATAAATGAGGCTTAAGAATTGCAGGGCTTAACTTTCATCGACGTGGAAATGCATGTATTGCATTTTTAGAAATGAATTACTTCTATGTAATTGAAAACTATGAGTATGTTAGTATCTTCTGGATAATTTATGTCTGCGTGTCCATAAACTATTAATGCATAGGTTTTTGAGTTATGGTGCACATAAAATCCTGAGGATAGGTATCTGGTTTCTTTTTTTTTGCCTATGCAAGAAGAATATTCTCATGAGATGTGCTGTAAAGGTGTCATTGAGCACATTTCCAGTTGTTAAAACATGGTCCTGTCTTGGCAAATGAATTCACTCCATCTTCCCCAGAGTAAAGTCTAGTCTAAACTTTCAGAGGTTTTGCTCACTTCAAAAAAAAAAAAAACAGACTTTCTGTCAGACCCACCGATGAGGAAACCAACAGAACATTTCTTCCATCTTGTCTCTCTTCTTCTCGTCTGTCAGCTCATCTTTTTACTTTCCACAACCAGAGGGAACACAGAATTGACAAGAAAAGGAGGAGATGGATGCAAAGACAGAGGGCATGTGGTGGCAAACAAACAGGGAGGTGTAATCTTTTCATGTGTTCAGATCAAATGCACTTGGAAAAACTATAGACACTCAAAAGATTGCGGGCCCCAGCTGAAGTATATAGCTGCCATTTTGGGGATTGATGTACACAAAGACAATACACTGATGATAACAGGGTAACCAATTCACCGAGACCATGAACAAAATGCAGAGACAGAAACAGAACTAATGCAGTTCAGTTATTTATTTTACAGAGAGAGAGAGAGACGAAGGCTTACAAGCGAGGTAGTGAAGCAGGCTAAGGTCAACACCGCTAAAGGCAATTTAAAGTCCAACAGGAACTGACCAGTTAAGACTCAAGAGCTGAGCACAGACAAACTTAGAATCAGGAACAGCGAAAACCTCGAGCAATTATGACTTAGGAACAGGGGAAACTTCAGCCTACTCAGCTTAACGTGTGTCAACCATAAAACAGATTCCAAAAAAAGAAAAATATCAGCTGACAGAGGAGCAGGACAGTCGTCATCCTTCACGCTTCCTTCTCGTGAGGGCTATTATGTCTAGGTGCACTGCTGGAAGGCTGACTCCTAGGGATTAAGGGATAGGAAGCTAATAGGCTGGTGGCTAGCAGCTCTGGGGCATCTGGGGTTCTGGTTAGAGGGTAGTTGGCTTAGAACACGGAAGAGGCTTGCAGACGTGGTCACAGTCTGGTGACGTGATGACTCGGGAGTTAGGGCAGGCAAGAGACTAGTCAGCTGGGTTAAAGGACTTTCTAAGCATCTCTCATTCCCAGGCTTTACCCCAGTTGACTAGTTTCCTGCCTGCCCTAACTCCTGAGTCATCATATCACCAGATTGTGGCCAAGTCTGCAAGCCTCACACAGATTCTCAGACAAGGCTTAATGGATGCTTCCCTGCAAGATACTGTGGGAGCAATTTCTTTATACAGTACTCTATCCTAACTCTAGCCCCTTTGGATTCACCATAAAAACACCCAAGGGTGCAAGACAACTCAAAAAAAAAAAAAAGAAAATACTGGCACACCAGCCAACACTGTGTGGAATGATTTTTTTTTTCTTTAATGTTTTTACTATAATCCATTTCTTCATTAGACACAAGGTTTGTCCTGTAATATACCATGACACAATGAGGTGTCACTATCTGCTATGTGATTTGAAAGTTACTGCCATGCATGTCTGCATGCTGTCAGGATATTTAGACAGTCTTCTGCAGAAGTTCGAGACACTCATTTACAGTCTCATGAAAGAAAGTGAGGTTGTCAGCTTTCGCCCACTTAATTCTTCTCCATGCTATGAGCCAGAAGGTGGGTTGAATTCCATAATACCCCAGTGAGTGTGTAAGATCCCTCTCTAGACACTGTAACTGCATAAGATGCTGCACTGCAGCTGATATCCCATTATGCAGCTCTGTCTCTATTCCTCTCTTTCTCTCTCTCTCTCTCTCTCTCTCTCTCTCTCTCTCTCTCGCTCTCTCTCTCTCTCTCTCTCGCACCATGCAGCATAAATTGAATTGTTTTCCAGTTATATTTTGAATTGCAAACTAATGTGTATGTCATGTCATTTTATTTGTTTATTTTGCTAAAGGAAATATGACTGTGTTGGCTAAGAAAATTTTGTGGTATCTAAATAATGGAATGGAGTCGTGCAATATGTCAGTAATATTTAAGGTTAAGCAAAATATCCCGAAATATTTCAGATATTAAATTTGAGGCAGTTAACAAAATCCCTGACTCGTTTAATGTGCACATTCCAACCAATTAAACTCGTGAGGGCATTCAGTAAAAGCCACCCCCCCCCCCCCACCCCCCTTGACAAATTGGCGCTCCCGGCTTCCATCAATGCCACATTTTTCTTTTTTGTTATCACAGATTCATCGAATATTCACACCATGCTGAATCACTTGAGGACAACTCTAAAAGTTACTGTTACCTTGGACATGACTCTAAAACAGAATTTACTTACTTGTGAACTCCATATTTCTCTTGTAAAAGAATTGCTCACAACAATCCAATCTGCAGAGGAATTTCGCTATTCAGAAATGAACACAAATTAAAGCTCTCCTGGTCTCCCAGTTTAATCGGTGTTGAGTCTGATTTCATGAATCGTGCAAAACTGCACTGTAGTCAGTTTGCATGCGTTGTTTTAACACAACTTTGTTACCAAGTCCAGAGACTTAACTGATCATTTTACTATTGTTAATTCTATATACAGCCTGTTGGGTTTCAGGCCTTTGGGAGTTGGGGTTTATATATACCAAATCAATGAGCAAAGGATGGTGGGTAAAAATTGTGATTTGAGGCTGTATGAATTTTACTTAATATGAGATTCAAACTGACCAATATTATAATTAGCTGATTATCTCAAAATTCCCTCTTAGTCCACGACAGACTTAGCAACAAACATCCATCCATCTTCTGCTGCTTATCCGGTCTCCTGGTCATGGGGCAGCAGTTTAAGCAGAGATGCCCAGGCGTCCCTCTCCCCAGCCACCTCCTCCAGCTTCTCTGGTGGGACACTGAGGCATTTCCAAGCCTGAGTGATATAATCTCTCCAGCGAATCTGGGGTCTACCCCAGGGCATCCTCCCAGATTGCTGAGCCACCTCAACTGGCTCCTTTCAATGTGAAGGTGTAGCGGCTCTACTCTGAGCCCCTCCTGAACGACAGAGTTCCTCGCCCTATCTCTAAGGGAGAGCCCAGATCCCCTTCAAAGGAAGTTCATTTCTGCTGATTGTATCTGTGATCTCAATCATCGGTCACTGTCAACAGCTCATGGCCACAGGTGAGAGTGGGAAAGATGATCGACCAGTAAATTAACACCCACTGGAAATGAGTCCGACTTATTGGTAGCAATGCAAACCAAGCTCTCCCTGCTGTTGCACAGGGACTGAATAGCCTGCAATACCACATGCTCCTGAAGCACGCCCCAAAGGACATCCCAAGGGATGTGATTGAACATCTTCTTCAGCTCCACAAAGCATATGTTTAATGGTTGGGAAAACTACCACACACCCTTGAATATCCTTGAGATGATAAAGAGCTTGTCCAATGTTCCACAACCAGGATTGAAACTTCATAGTTTTAACCAACAGACAGATTATCCTCACCAGTACCCTGGAATAGACATTCCTAGAAAGGCTGAAGAGTATGAGCACCCTGAGAGTGGAGCACAACCTTAGCTCCCCACAGCCCAGATTTCCAATCCAAGAACAACTCGATTGTTGTAGAGGCATGTCAAATAGGATAGATCCACAATTTCCAGAGGCCTAAGCAACTTGGGGCAAACCTCATCAACCTCTGGTGCCCTGTTTGACACTCCCAGCACACTCTCACAATACACTTGGGCATGCCAAATCTACCCAGCATCCTCACCTCACCACTAAGACATAGGTGATCATTTGGCAGTTCAGCATCTCTCTTCACCTGAGTATCCAAGACATACAGCCACAGGTCTGTTGATATAATTACAAAATCAATCAGCAACCAGCAACTTAGGATGACCTGGTGCCAAGTGCAATTATGAGCACTCTTATTCTTGAAGATAGTGTTCAAAATAGAAAATCTGTGGTTTGCACAGAAGTTCAGTAATAGTTTAGTAATAGAACTCCACTCTGGCTCAGCCATTTCTTACAATTATGTCCATATAAGCACGCAGAACTCAAGCTGTGCATTGAGGCAAATCCCACTGTATCTAGCCGGTATCTCTCAACCTTACACCCTAGCTGGGCTCCTTCCCCATCAGAGAGGTGACATTCCACATCCCAATAACCAGTTTCAGCAAACAGGGAACCACCACCAGGGTTTAAATACCTGGGGCTTGCCACCATTTGGTTTTTAGAACTGAAGAAGCCTCTTGGATGAGCGGTGAAACATCTTTAAAAACTCAAAGAAGTCCAGTCAGTACAAACTGACAAACGCAGATTCATACAAAGGATGTGATTGAAAAAAAACTAGAAACAGGCCTATAATAATCAAAACTGTTACCTGGCTTAAATTTGGACTCCTCTCCCAGGTAAAAAAAAAAAAAAAAAGATGTGTTTTTTTAGCTGACAGTTTTAGCTCACTGACTTCATCCTGTTATTCAAATGGAAAATGAAAATGAAAGATCACAGATGCAGAAACATAATGGAACAGAAACAAATAAAACATCCAGAGAATGATCTGGACTAGCAACCCCACTGGAAGCCATCCAGACATGCCCGAGAAGATGCCCTTGAAGGGAAGATCGATGGCGGGCCTGTCACTAGAACTTTTTTTTCTTCCACAGGATGTTTTGCGTATTATTAATATACGTGTGCTTCATGTGTTTATTAAGCAAAGTCACATTCTAAGGTGAATTCTTGCTTTTTATATTCTTTAAATATGTGCTCAATGAGAAATGCCATTGCATAACCATTTGGTTTATAACGCCAATTCCTGGAATTATCCTTTGATTGTAAAAAATGTCACCAATATTCACCCCTCAACCTTAACCTGTTTATCCAAATAAGTAAGCTACATTTTAAAATTGATTCTCTTCCTTTTATGCTCTCGCTTTCGTCAGCAGTTATGTTAATGATGTTGATTAGGTTGCTCGTCCTCAGGCATTGTTGATCAAATGCCAGTTAATAGATGGAATTTGAATAGCACTTGTTTACTGTCAACTCTCAGCTCATATCTGCCTCATTCTGTCTTTGTCCCCATGCATATGTGTGTGAGTGTGTTTGTTTGTAAGAGTTTGTGGGTGTGTGTGACTGTGTTACAGGTGGCCGCCCAGTAGGTGGGAAAATGCAGGAAGTCTGCTTGTCTGTGTCCACATGTATCAGACGCAGCATGTTTTTCCCTTTCAGAGGCGAGGTATCCTGTGTGTGTATGTGTGTGCGTGCATGTGTGTTTATGTATGTCGCCGATCACGCTGGGCGGCTGACTTCCAGGAACCCCTGCAGCAAAAACAGGCACTGTGTGTTTCCTGCTCTCGCACACCATTATCACAGGACACACACACACGCGCATACACGGATCATTGCCCTATTCTCTTTTCCCTTGCAGGTTTCCTCAACGCCTATCCTTGTGCCTCCGGCTGTCAAGATGTTTCACTGTGATTGTCATGAGAGAACTTTGCTCTCTGGGAGCAAACCAGAGAACACAAATAGGCGAGGAGTGACAGCATCCTCACAGCTCCGCCGCTTTTTCTGACCACATTAGGTTGCTCACTTTGAGTGGGCACCTTTGTTCCGCACCTATTCTGACCTTCCATGCACCTTATTCAGATATGTGCTCACAACAGAACCCCCTTCCTCCATTGTTTCGTCATGACTCATGTCTCATTTTCTTTTTCCTGTCTTATTATCATTCAATATTACTTCCTTACCGTCCCATTGCTCACCTTCCGTATATCTATTCACACATCCTGCCACTCGTCCTAGCTCATTGCCTTTGTCAGAAGCTTGCAAAATGACCCAGACTGGAAAATGTAAGTAGTGCCCAAGTGCCAGTGGCACTATCGATATTGCCTTTGAGAACACAATCCACTGCTGAGGCACTGCAGATGACAAGGTAGAGATGAGAGTAAGAAGAGAGAAAAAGGCGAGAAAGAGAGAAATTCATAAAAGCTCTGTTGCAAACAATTGCCATTAATGGCATCATTTTTGCCCTACAGTGATTACATTGAGGAACTTATGAGCTCCACATTAACAATTCACTAAATGTTTTACATACAGCACTCAGACAAAATTAGTAAGTCATGATGATGCTCCAGAATCCGGATGTTTGCCAATAAAAACACACAGAGTGAGATATTATTTTTCACGTGTAGTTTTTTGTGCGTGATTCAAACCCAAATCAGAATCTGACACATCACAGCAACATATTGCAGGTCATAACACACTGACTTGCAATTAAGTGATGCGTATTCATTGCTGCGAACGTCTCCACGGTGTTCTTTGTTTTAGAGAAAAGGATTGCAAGTGTACAAAAACTGCAGAATAGAATAAAATAGAAAATGATTACAGCAGAATGCTTTATGAGATGTTATGAACAGGCAACGGCGCATGACTTGTTCAATCATGCAGTTCAAGTCGACCAGTTGTTATCACCGAGTTGTAAACGTAGCTTCTGCTCTGTACTTTCGCTAGCTCTGCGGGCGAGATGATTTCCAGATGGTCCCGGGAAAGTGTTTGCCTTAGGTTACTGCAGGCCAGCCAGCTTGTGCCTTTTTCAGCTGAGGGAACGATAGAGGTGCAGTGTGAGCATGTGTGCGCGTGTATGTGCATGTGTGTGTATGAGAGAGAGAGAGAGAGAGAGAGAGAGAGTACATAAAGTGAAGACATGGATCACGCAGCCCTACTTTTTTGGCTACACACATCCACACAATAGCAAACCAGCTTCTCAAGGATCCAGCTGGCTGGATTTGGTCCATGATGCTCAGCTGCTGTATATGCAAGTGGTTCTATGGTCAGTGGTCAAACGGTTCCCAAGACTACAAAATATAAACTAGATAATTTGTTAAAAAGATAAGGTGAATTAATGCATGTTTCCATCCACTACTGTTAATTGAATTTTGATTCCTCACTGGGTGCCCTTTCAGCAGAATAGGGCTCAGTGATGACTCAGTTAAAGGAGCACCTGTCAAACCTCCAACAAACAAAAAGAATTCAGAAACCCCAATGAAAATATGGTATTTGCTTTGTGCATAAATTCAGAGGTCTCCTCATTGGTTGACACAGAACTACAGACGTGGACAGAATTGTTGGTACCCTTTTGTTAAAGAAACAAAAAACCCACAATGATCACTCAAATAACTTGAAACCGCCAACAGTAATAATAACTAAAAATGAACTAATGAAAATCAGACATTGCTTTTGAATTGTGGTTCAACAGAATTATTTTTTAAAAACAAACTAATGAAACTGGCCTGGACAAAAATAATGGTACCTCCTTTTTTTGTAAATCACATCAGCTCTGTGTTCACAGACGCAAAATGAAGCATACAAAGAAAAGAACAGTGTACCTACTGCGAAACATGGAGGAGGCTTGGTTATGTTTTGGGGCTGCTTTTGCCCCCATCTGGCACAGGGTGTGTTGAATCTGTGCGGGTACAATGAAATCTCAAGACTATCAAGGCATTCTGGAATGAAATGTGCTGCCCAGTGTCAGAAAGCTTTGTCTCAGTCGCAGGTTATGGGTCATCCAACAGGATAATGACCCAAAAAACAGCTGAAACCACCCAGGTAAGGCTCATAACAAAATATTTTCTATGATCCCTGATCTAAATCCTACTGAACATCTGTGGAAGGAGCTGAAACATGCAGTCTGGAGAAGAAAGCCTTCATACCTGAGACAGCTGGAGCAGTTTGCTCATGAGGAGGGGGCAAAAGATACCTGTCGACAGGTGCAGAAGTCTCATTGAGAGTTACAGAAATCACTTGATTGCAGTGATTGCCTCAAAAGGTGGTGCAACAAAATATAAAGTTAAGGGTGCCATCATTTTTGACCAGTGACCATTGTGGGGTTTTCATTCTTTAACAGAAGGGAACCGACAATTAGTGCTTTAATGCAGAGGTTTCTGTCGCTGTTTAAGCCATTTTTTTTTCTAAACCTGTGCAACTGCATTTATATAACAGGATTTTTTTGTTTGTATGCTTGTTTGTTTTTTGGATTTTCATTTGGGTTATATTTTACATGTAAATTAAAAATACAAATTTAAACAAATGAGTGGAAAATAATTTGCAGTCCGCAGGTTTGTGCTGAAATACATGAAGGTCTCCAAACAAAAAGCACTTGGATGATGCCCCCTTACTTCCTAGAGCAGATGTGTTTTTAAAGGAGTTACCTACTCTGAACTCACTCACCCTTTAACTGAACTATGAAGGAAGCTAATCATAATTGCAATGGCCAATGATGCTTTTGAATAAACATGTGTGGGCATGTAAATTAAAGACAGACTTCCAAAATCACCATCCTCTAATTCTTCAGTAATTCCTAAAGGACACATGTTCGCCATAGAGCCTACCTCACTCCACGTGGAAAGGTTTTTAATGCCACTGATACTAAAGAAAACGCTTCTGACCTGAAACTGCTTTTTCCAACCTGTTTAGGGCACACAGATGCTGGCTGCTGCCCAGTCGCCTCCTCCTCCTGCTCCTCAGCAGCGCTTCAGTCCCGCCCATCGCCACCTGGCTCTGCTGCGCACCGCCGACTGGAGGCAGAGTGCCGCTACTCCTCTTCCCCACGCCAACGGAGAAGCAGAACACAAGGAGCCCGAGTCCGAGGGTGTGTGGATGCTTTTTTTTCTCACGTATGAAACAGAATGTTTTTTCGGATCCGAAACTGACGCTTAAGGGATTTCGAGGGAAAGTAAGAAGACGGGTTTAAAAAAGAAAAGCAAAGAACTCAGACAGGGTGCCCCTGCGCACAGTACAGCATCCTCCCTCTGCATCTGTTTCTCATCTCTCCTCCGCTGCCTCTGCGCTTTTACAAGACTCCCGACTCTCCCAGTCTGAATATCCCCAGTGACTGATCACTTATTGCAATCCGCGAGGTGCCCTTTTTCCTTTTGTCGGAGTTTGAACCACATTTCTGAGCTGCTGGGAGTATACCACCAGAGCCCCGGAGAGCTGGCTGGACTGTAGTTTTCGTCTTCCCGATACAGGCGGATCATCGAGGGGACCTTGCGCGGAGTCAAAAGGACTGGAAATTATTTATCCCTCTCACATCGACGTGCCGCATGGTGGGAATTTCTGCCTCTTTTCAGTGTAAGTGTTCCCTCTCTTGATATAATGATTATATTTAACCTTTTACGCCTTATTGGAGTGTTTTGTGACTTCATACGCACACGTGTGCGGCAAATTACGAAGGATACCACGAAAAACCAAACACACCGAAACTGACCATTTATTTTTTTAAATTTGTACTTTGATATATGTATTAAAAAATGTGCGGCACTCCAAAATAATTTTAAAAAATGGTTAGATAAATACACACTCTGTAGCCACTGCAATATTTTCAGAAATTTTTAGATAAATATGTGCTGTTATTGTCCGAGATAAGGTGTCAACAACCAGAGCGCTTGTTTTGTGCATAATAGTGTGTTTCATTTCATTCTAATGGGAGAAATAGGCTGAGCAGTGAGCGCTGATGTGTGTCTTAATAAATTTGCCGCTTAAAAAAAATTAAAGAAAATGAAAATACTTTGGCCATTGTCGGCTAATTAATGTAATAGTGAAAATTAATGAAGACGGTTAGCTTACTAGTTTGTTTAACCGGCGTGCTGCTGTCCCTGTCTTCATAACATTCAGATCTCAGTTCATGAGCTTGCACCCAGGATGCGCAGCTCTTCACGGGCAACAGGCAACTTAAGTTCACGGATCAAGTTTAGTGATCCGCTTCGTTTCAGGTGGAGCAACCTGCACATTAACTGACAATCTTCAATATATATATATACACTTTAATAGAGCGGCGACTCCTCACGGGACAGCGTGTTAAGAGGTTTCAGAAATCCTAATTTACACCCATGGTTTCACGTGTTTCTAGACCATTCTCACTTAAGAAATTGAAACAAATATTCCAGAATTTTTGCTGCAAATAGAAATCTTGTTGATGTTGACTTTTGTCCTTAATTTTATTTATTTATTTATTTATTGGGGGTGGGGGTGATTTTGAACTCCTTCTGAACCTCTCTGTTCTGTGGAGAGCCGCCTCTGCTTCTTCTCCCTCTCTTCTCATCTTTGCTCGGGAGCCCTGGAAAGCATTTCGAGAGACTTTGCATTTCAGAGTTTGCATTTGAAAACATCCTCCGGAGCGCTGACACAACTGTCAAACGCATCTTCTCAAACCCTTGTGAAGTTTCCATCTCCACCCGCTGCGACTTTGTCATCATCACATAACCCAAAATCTCCAAAAACGGAAAACGGATTCTTTTTTTTTTCTTCTTTTTTTTTCTTTTTTTTTTGTAATGGAGTGGCATAGGGTGGAAATTAAAGGCTTTGGGCTATATTTACTCCAGTGGGAATCTTTTCCCCCGACTGGGAAAAGAACAGACATGCGGGTTAGGGAGGGAGGCAGCTATGGCACAACATGCTGTCGATGCCCGACTGTTCTCACGGCTCAGATTAGAGAGGGAGGAAAATATCTTCTGGAAAACCATAGGGCTTTGGACATTTTTTAGGCATACCAAATGCTCCCATGCAGTAGACAGAATTGTAGACATCCCAGAGAGTGCTTGTTAAGAACTCTCAAAAGCGTGAACCAGAGCAGAGTAGCTTTAAATGGGTTAAATAAAGGTGACCAGGTACCGAATGAAAAAGATGCAAGTCAGCATTTTAAAAATGTACCTAATCAAAGACGTCTTTATTGGGTTAGGATGATGAAAATGTTCCCGGTATCTGTGATAAACTTAAGTGATTGAAATGGAGATTCAGTATTATCTTTGAATTCTCTTTTTTTAATCCTAATTTATTCATCATCATTTACTGCAGCGGCCACACCAGGTGATGTGGTAGTTCTGGCTGTCATTTATTATGTCATCAGTTGTTTGTTTCCCATCCTTTTAACACTGGGACTTCCATTAAAGTAGTGCCTTGACTGAAAAGACCATTACCTGGAGTGTGTGTGTTTACAGAGATAAAGAGAGAGAGGGGACGGGGAGAGAGAAGGAGTAAATGAAAGGTAAACAAAGCTGCTGATGAGGGGAGAGTAAATGATAAGTGCTGTTTGCAGGTTATCGCTGCGTTTGTGTGTGTGTGTGTGTGTGTGTGTGTGTGTGTGTGTGTGTGTGTGTGTGTGTGTGTGTGTGTGTGTGTGTGTGCACGTGATTGGACATGTGTGAGTGTGTGCTGCATGTGTGTGCACTGTATAAACAGGCTTGTATTAACGATAGCTGCTAACTCTCTGCGGTCCATGCTCTGCAGCATAGCACTTCCAGGGGCCATCTGCCCAGCCACCAGCCTGCCTCACACCTGTTCTCCCTCCTCCTCCTCCGTCTCCTCCTCCCCCTCCTCCTCCCAGCTCTCGGGCTATAGGGTCAAATGCATCAAACCGCTGCTCACACACATGAACGGCCTTGTGAAAATGATGGCAGCCATTTTATTCTCACCTTCACACGCAGCCAGAGAATCACACATAGACGTACCCCTGATTGGCAGTTGGAACAAGTGATGCTGAGAAAGACTCGTGTGTCTCGTGCACACTTGAAAAGTGAGGTGTGCAGATCTCACACGCACATTCATAGACGCACGCACACACACACACCCTTTGGTTTCACTATTTTTCCTTCCCTCCTTCGCAGTTTTTGATGTTAACCGCCGTTAATAGCTTCCTGGCACTTTATATTGCATCTTTAAATCACAGCTACAAACAATGAATTACTGCTATTAAAAAAAGAGAGAGAGAGAGATTTTTACACTCAGACTCCAGTGCTGTGATATAGTTACAAAGCACTTCTTTTAAGTGTGTCACACAGACACTTGGATGCAGTCCAGGTTTGCTATACAGTGAATAAGTGATGATGACTCAACACAGTTCATATGCTGACTAGCTATAGTTTAACACAATCCGCTTCAAAAGCAGTGCAAACCGGATCACCTGTAATATTCCAGCGTTTCCATTTGGCTCTAACAGAGCAGAACTTAACACAAGCTCCCTCATTTGTATACAGCCTACAGTATATGTTCTAAATTATGTATGCTCTCAAAGCTTTTTGGTTGTTTGTTTATTGTATAATTCAGTGCTTAGAATAAGTGGGTTTTCCTGGCGCTACTACTACTTGGGATTTTCGCATAACTGCTGTGTCAATCTGGAAGGTCTGTTCTTATCTAACTCCACGAACAACACGAAGCGTTTACAGTATTCATCATTCTTTTCATTTGGTTTTAACGCACAGTTACCTCAGTTACTGTAACTGCAGAAATGCGTATAAAGCTCGAGATGGCGGAGCCTTGAATACAGATTGGAAGTGAAGCAGTGCAGTCAGGGGGCAACTGTCAGCTGCCGAACCGGATACTAAAACCAGTGTTCCATCCACTCCTTTAAGATGTATAGCTCTCTCAGAGCTGTCTGTTACCAAGTCCCAGGGTGAATTATAGTGTTTGTTTGTGTGTCTGCATGCATGGGAATGCACGCACACATGAATACCTTTGGAGATCGATAAGCCCATTGATGGTTATCAGTGAGAGGGCAGTTCTCTTCACTGCTTATTGAATTTCATCGCCCATGAAAGAGCAGCAGTGGTATTAAAAGGACTTGCAGGTAGGTGTGTGCGTGTGTGTTTCTGCGAATGCACTTTTTTTGGGCCACCGCATTGTATATGTGGCGCATGTGTGTCCACACGCTCTCGTGCTTACAAAAGCAAGAGGTCTTTGTTTTATTGTAGCTGTGAGATGGCCTTTACGGGGGCTGATTTAATGTCAAAGTGAACAGTGAGCACCACAAACTGATTTTATTGGCCTTGTTCGTGTTTTTACTCTGGATAACATAAGACTTATAGGTCAAGTGAAGAGGAGGCCAACAGGACTCACAATTCATCAGGTTTCATGGAGGATTTTACCTTTCTAACAATTTTTTTTTTCACATCTCCAGTCACTTAGGAAGAGCTCAGATTCATAGTAGATCGGTTCCTCAGCAAAACGAAATGCACTCGGACAAAAGCAGATACACCGGCAGTGTCGTGGGAGACGTCGTTTTTCAGATGTTTGGGGGTAAACGGCCGGCCGTGTCTATCCTGCTCTGGTTTCTTGAGCTTAAAATGCACACAGATAGACACGTCCAGGACAATATAAACCCACACACTGTCACACATACAGCGCTTCCTCAGTCCTCTGTATACAGATGCGGATTGAGTTGCTAATTAACTCTACTTTCTCTAACTGTATCGCTCACAGACAGACCTCCACACAAACAAATGCACACATATAGAACCTCTCTCTTAGGCTTCTTGTCGTGATGTCTGTCCCCTTGCTCTTGCTCTCTCTCTCTCTCCCTCTTTCTCTTCCACTGTTTATTTTCCTGCCTCCATCTGGAGTCGGCTGATATTGTAATCGCCCTAATGCACATTGCCTTCCCCTCTCTCTCTCTCTCCGGCACACATGCGCGCACACAGACACACGCAGGCACAGGCGCACACACTTAAACAACACACATGCATACAATGTACCATCCTGACAAGCCCCTTTTCTTATTCCAAAAGATAAGCAACTGGATGTGATTGTGTGTGCGCGCGTGTGTGTGTGTGTGTGTGTGTGTGTGTGTGTGTGTGTGTGTGTGTGTGTGTGTGCGGGCCGGTGTCTATACACAACACTATCTCCAACAAACACAAAAACACAGACAC
>JAVDPK010002238.1:69154-80063 GCA_034780415.1 Cichlasoma orientale | reverse complement strand
GTGTGTGTGTGTGTGTGTGTGTGTGTGTGTGTGTGTGTGTGTGTGTGTGTGTGTGTGTGTGTGTATTTACAGTATATGCAAGCTTACTTAAGGATACAGTGTTGACTTGTTTAATTCTTGAATGAAGTAAGCCCTTGATGCTCATTCACAGACACACTCACACACAGAGAGAGCAATTTAACTCAGCACGGCTCGTATCCCAGTTTGCAATGCTGGTGCCGCCGATGTATGTGTGCCTTTTTACAAAAGTGTTCAAATGGCAGGGAATGCCATTATAACAAACTGGTCAGATTATGGGTATTACAAATGTAGACCAATGCAAGCAATCATCACTGTCTGGCTGCAGGGTTTTGCAGAGCTTTTGTTGCAGTCAGCTGGATTATGTGTTTTGGCAAGCCTCTCAACAAAGTAGTTGTTTGGTTGCCTATGTCGGTTGCTGTTATTACCTGCTTTTGTTGTAGATGAGACAGTGAAAGTGGGCCTGATTCCAGGCAATTTGGGACAGAGGAGAACAGATGATTTGAAAAGAGACTTTTAGCATCCTGCAGCACTTTGGTTCTACACATATGAGATGATTTCATTGGCGCTGTAGACCAGTAAATCCTTATCAGGTAAAAAGCTCCAACACGGTGATGCAGTTTGACTGGTATGGGCTTATACTGGTTAGCATGGCACGTCTTCCTGGCACCACTGTTGAAGATAATCAATACCAGTTCTTTGATTGCAACAGCTGGAAGTGGGATATGAAGTTAAGCTCCCAGCTGTTTATTGAATAAACTAAATCCATTCTATCAGTGCCTGCCTCTGAAATGAAATGTGAGCTTAAAGAGAGAGACTGCGTTTATGTGAGTAATTTTAGGGGCCACATCTCAGGAGAGCTGGAGGAGCTATTGCTTTTATTTATACGCACCCATATTCACATCTTCTCTCTTTCATCTCCTCTTTCTTTTTGTCTCATTATAATTCTTTTTCTCTTCTCCATTACTAGCATTTTTAGCAGCTCACTGGGGAATATTAGCGCTTGCAGAATGCTTTGTCTCTCATCCCCACTGTTGTGGCCACGCACACGTTCACCCTCGCACAAAATAGCACGTAAACGCCGCTAAAAGGAGAATCAGTGAAAATTTGCTGCCATTTTTTTTTGTCGTCTACACTCTTGAACCCGAGACGCGGTTCGTGAGGCTGCGCGGATCCGCACGCCTCTGTGAGCTCGCATGTGTGCAGATGCCTGCAAGCTGACAGGGAGTGAAAGCCCAGACATATGTTAATCAGATGTTGTGATGATGGCAGAGCAGAAGGAGAGAACGAGAGAGGGAGAAAGAGCACTGGAGGGAGGAAAGAGGGGTAAAAAGAAAGGAAAAGCTTTTAAAAGACAGAGTGAGCGAGGAAAGAGAAATGGGAGCCAGCTGAAGAAGAAGGGTGCGGAGAGAAGATTTCAGGAGTAGACCAGAGAAAATGACAGGAAATGGTGCAGAGATTCATTTTCTTACTGCTAAACCACTGATGAGAATCGATTCGTTTAACTGACACAATAAGGTTGAGGTCACTAAACAAAAATGATTGTTTCCTGTAGATACTGGATACATTAGATGTACATACTAACATAAACAATACACAAGGAGATCTTTTTTTTTAGATTTTTAGTAGGATGTAAATGCTTGCCATCCAGTGCACTCTAGCACCTTTATAAGGTAACAGTATGTCAGTGGATTTATATCTTGTTTCTGCTGTCACCAAATTACTGATACAACTTAACTGCTTGGTGAATTTATAATCAGGTTATTGTTATTGTTAATATTTTGATAAATTCAGTTACCAAAATCAACCGTTTTGAGCAGTGTAATTAAAAGTAAAGGAAATAAGATTGAGTTTCAGTTTTATGAGTGGCACAAGTCTTATTTAACTGGCTGTCGAGAGAAGAAAAAAATATAATTGTTGTAAATCTTGTGACTCTTAATCGCAGTTCATCACAAATCACAGCTGTCATCTCGCTGCAGGTGTGTTCTCTGTACTGTGGTGAGTTTGCTTACTTTATTTATTTATATATATTTTTTTTGATGTTCCACCACTTTGCTGCATTCAGCTCAGTGCCTCTTCTCAGATTTCATGAATTCAGTTCATCCTAATGAAGGGCCGCAACACCTGGATACGATTCAACAGTAAGCATGACCGCTGTCGGGAGCTCCAGCAGCTGTTTTTGATGTTGCTCGTGTATTCTGTGACAGCTCTTGGTTCACGAGGGCGACTCGTGAGTCGAGTCACTGGGCACAATTTGAATTTTGTTTGTCCTCTGTTATGTTAATGATGAAGCTATCCATTTAGCAACTGCCATCATTTACTTGCTGGAGGTCGCCGCATCTGCCGTTTTCTACCAAGCACTGCTGTCGTCCTTGTTTTCTTTTTATTCTTCTTTTTACAGCAGTTTTCAAACAATGTTATGAATTAATATTGACGTTAACCAGGTATCAGGGGTGTCAAGAATAATATTTGGTTAAAATAATACTTGATTCTGTGTTGAAATTGTGTGAAAGATTATTTTAACTTTGACTTTATATTATTTCGCATCCATTTTGCAATTAAAAGCATAAATTGGCAATTAAATTCTAGTCAGGATTGGAATATTGAGCCCTTACCTGGTTGCGTAAGAACACGGGGACCACAGTGGCGACCGAGTGAGTTGCTTAGGAAACCGAAAAGGCAGAGAAACAGGCAGAAATAATTAGAGAGAAAGAGGGGAAATCCAAGATGGAGAGGAGGCAACAGCAGAGATGTGGGCCATTTTTACTCAAGAGAGTTCAGAGGGGGTCGGAGAAGCCTCAGACGCCTGCTCCAAATGGATTTTCCTTGTTTGTAATGAGGCTACTTCTTCCAGTGCATGTGGTGCTTTTGGAGGAGTTGGATGGAAAGAAGGATAGCGAGGAGAACAGATAGAGGAGTAAGAGGGTGAAAATGGTTTGGAAGTTGTAAAGAGAGGGCAGGGAGTAGGAAGCACGAGGAGGAGGGAGGCAACTGAAGGAGAAAAAGGCTGCAGAGAGAAAGAATAATAGGAGTGGAATAGTGTTCGGTCATAGATCTCTCTGATGGTGTTATGCAGTTGCCAGAGGGAGGGGGGGGGGGGTGAATGGGGAGAAAAGGAGGTGGGAAAGGATAGATGGTGGGAGAAACAATCAGTTACTGCAGGTAGTGGTGGCCAGTGAGAGGGAAAGAAATAAATGGAACATGGAATAGAAAGAGAGGGGAGATTTGTGACTGAAAATATTACAGCTGTTGTGCTGCAGAGGAGGAAAGGAATAGCTTGGTGGTATTCCAAAACTGAAGCTGTTAAACTGCAATTGTAGAAATGTTAAGATGAATTGAACAGCATCTGGAAAAGTACAGCTATTTTTCAACAAATGAGCTAATTGTCTAAATCCCTTGTGAATATACTCCAGCAGAACAAAAAAAAAAAAAAATGAACATGAGCTACATGTAGAGCACTTGTGTCTGTCTTTGGCCTTCATTTTCAAACAGTGGTTCAGAGGCTTGAAATGAGAAACATATGAGAGAGGTTCACCCAAGGAAAAACTCTGGTAAAGACAGTGACCTGTTTTAGCTTTTCTTTGAAGTGAATTCCACAGTCCCGCGCTCATATTACCTTCCTACTTCTGTTCTCCTCCTCCTCCTCTTTATTTCCTCTCCTCTCCCCTTTACTCTCATCAATTTAAACTGCTCTTGTCATTTCATTTCTTTCCCTACATTGGTTTTCACTCTTTTGCTCTCGTATTCATTCACTCTCCTCTGAAGAGGAACACTGTGTAACAAGACTGAGATTGATATTTTTTTTTTCTCTCTTGTTCTCACTTTTTCATCTTTCTTTGGTCTTACAGGTCTTATGTGATGCGCTCGGGGACGGTTTGTGTCCCGAGTGAAAGACCACACCTAATTTTTTCAGTGAAACACTGATACTGAAACACATCTTATAGTTCTTCATCTGTACGTCTGTTAGGCACAGACGCAACAATAAGAAAAGAGAGGGGGCTCGGTGGACTTTCTGCCTGGTTCAGTTCGACCTGAAAACCTGTCAAATAATGACACTTCCTAGTCCTAAACGTCATGATGTAAATACAATCATATTACGTGTCAGTGCACAGGTGACATGATGACATAACATCTCGTCAACAACTCATCTGATAAGATGGGGAGCGATGAGAGAAAGTGAGGAAAGGAGGAAAGGGACAGAGCATTTATGAAAGCAAAAACAAGGGCAGAGAAAGAAGCAGAGGGAGAAGTCAGAGGCAGCGCACAGATGGTGAGCTGTCAGCGGCCGGCTGTGCCTGTGTGTGTGTGTGTGTGTGTGCCTTTATGTGTGTGTGCGGTGTTCATACCATGCATATTTGTGGATGCTACATAAATGTGGAGTGCATGTCTGCCCTTGCTTTCTTGTGCGCATCCATGCGTGTGTGTGTGTGTGTTTGTGTGTGTGTGTGTGCCCTCTGAGCTGAGGAGAGGTACTGTATGTGCGCAGAGCTGTTCTTCCCAGATGGCACTGGCAAACAGACACTGCAAGGCTGGCGGAGTTGGCACGCCCACCCAGTGCACAGTTGGCACTGCCCGCCACCATGCTTTCCCCTATGTACCAGGGGCAAGAGTACCTGCTGCCAGCCGCCTAAGCTCATTGACTGGCAGGCTGTCTAGCTACTGACTTTTTTCCATTGGTAAAGTTTCTCTGGCTTTGTTGGATCCTGGGAGAACATCCTTTGACCCTAAACGAATATAAAACCTCCTGTTTTTAAGAATCCGCAGTTCAGGAACAGCATTTCATGAGTATGTTACAACAGAGCTCCAGCCTATGAAGAAACACAAAGTCAAGGCATGAGGCAATATCAGACAACCTGTCACAAGAGTTCACATCACAACTTAGGCATTTTCACTGGTTTCACTTGTACACTGCTGCATTCTAGTAAAGTCTGTTGTAGCAGGCAGAGCTTTCATTCATTTCATGCCTTAAATTTACTGTCAACTGATTAAACAGTGATGTGTCTTAACACACTGCTATGATCATGCTGATCTATAGGCCTCTGCTGGCAGGTTTCAACCACTGGAGGCTTTCCAGCTCAACGCCTTGATGTTTTCGCTGTGTGCGCGAAGAAAACAAGCAGAAACATATAACGCTGAATAGCTACCAAGTTAAAGGACCACACTAGTCTGAATGCTTGTGTGTGTGTTGCAGATGCACTTGAATATATTTGTCTGCCTGTGTGTGGGCTTGGGTGATGCAGGAGTGGTAGTAGTGGTGGTGGCGGCGGTGGATTTTACATTTCACATGCCATAAACAGGACGTGTAAACTAAGCGCAGATGTATGCGAGTGTGTGTAACTCTAATCCTCTGCTGTGTGTACTGTGTGTGAATGAGTCTATAAGTGTGTGTCGGTCTGAGGAAGCAGCTGTGCAAGCGGCAAGTGTGTGCCAGGTCGACAGCACTTAAAGCAGAACCAAGGCGCTATGTGTGCTTGTGTCTGCATGTGTGTCTCTATTCTGGAGCATATGTGTGTGCGCGTGTCACAGTGTGCATGTGTTTGTATTCTTGTGTGTATGCAGGAGGGGTGGGGAATTTGGCCACCCATCTGTGCTAGGCTATTTCGCTACTGTTTCTGCAGGCATACACACAGACACTGTCACACACATACACACACACACACACACACACTGTGGTGCACTGTGCCAGGCAAGCTGTTCACTAGCTGGTGCTGGCAACGCTCCAGAGAGAGTGGTGGCATCCATCTGTAGCACTGGAGAGCGGTTAGGCTGTGTGTCTGAGTCTGTGTGTGTGTGTGTGTATTTGTGTTGATGTCGCAGAAAAGCAAAACAATGGGACTGTCTTGATGATGCTATTAGTAGTATCAGTCGTGGGTGTGGGGACAGAGTTCAGAGATGTGCTGGTTGAAAAGCTGCGGCTTTTTGATGGACAGAGGGGGGTGGATGTGGCGAGGATAGTGATCTGAGGCACCTCCTGCAGAACAAAGGCTGCAATGTGTGATGTTACTACCCAGAAATTCCAGAAAATTGAGGCACTGTCACAAGTAATATGTTAAATGCATGTAAAATTTATGGCCAGTTTTTGATTGTTTTAACTAAATTCCACTGAACAAAGATTAAGACCTGCTTAATCTCATATTAAAATGTGATTATTTAATACAAATATACACGCATATTGCAGGGACTGCAAATCTACTGTTGACTCATCTCTGTCAGTGATGTTTCAGAGGTCAGTGCATGTCAAAACTTTGTTGTAAAATGGTATTCTAGGTCATTTCAGCTCCTTTCTTCTCTCTGTCAGTGGACTCAGATGGCTGCGTGCTGACAGGGAGGCGAGACAGTGAAAGGTGGAAGAGCCAAGTAGAAAGGATGTAATGGTCAGATGAAAGGATACAGAGACACATCACTGACCTGAAATGGGCTGTGGTGGCATCGGGCATGTGTGTGCTTGCGCACGAGCAGAGGCCATCCCTCTGCTACCTTCGCCTCCAGCCATACTTTACTCTCAGCCACTCAGAGCCATTAGCAAACCACAGTCACTATGTCACCCACAAGAACACAGGTACACACACACATGCGCGCGCGCACACACATGTGCGATGTAAGCCTAGAAATGCCCTGATCCAAGGTCTCACCAACCACTGCTCCCTGCTCACCAGATGTGACTAAGACCCTGTTTTTAAACATCTTCCCCTGCAGGGCAAAGGAGGCAGCAGTGGGGGAGATGGGGAAGGAGAAGTAAGCAGGAAAAGGAGTAGTGGTTTTTAGAGACGGGGTGGTTAAGGGGGTAAAGGGGTTTTTTTTTTCTCTGTTTTGCAAGTCTGGTTCTATTTAGCACTGCCCTGGAACACATTTCATAAATTGCAGACATATTTTTTCAGAGTGGTTTTGGGGAAGATAGTTAACTGGCAGTAATTTCCAACACATGGCAGCCGTCATGTGATATTTTGAAAACACCATGCAGACAAGCTTGTTCCCTCTCCTACTGGCCCCCCAGGAACCCCCCCACTCTCTTACTGTTAGCCTCTGCCCTCTTTTTTTTCTGTGCTCGTCCTCTGCCGCCTGCATTTGATTTCCCATCTGTCTCTCATATGCCCTAAATGTTATCTCTTGTTTTCAGGCCCTTCCTTCAGCATCCTTTTTTTTTTCCACTCTTTTCTTAGCTCTTGATCTGTTTTCCACATCTGTTTTCAGCCTTCACTCTTTCATCCTTGTCTGTTTTCCTACATGTCACACTAAATAACCGTACTCTCACTTAGCCTCCATTGTATATCACTCCATTCATGCTCCCCTTTATCCATCCATCCTCTCACTCAGTGCCTCTTTCTCTCTCCACATGGTAAAAGATAACTGTCATGTAAAACACGAGGGCCTTTACTGTCTGTTGGAAATTGATCTTGCTGCTGAGGACTGGAATATGATTTCTTTCAGCATGGACACACACAGATGTACAAATCGGGTTCCATCTGGCTTGCAGCTTCAACACACTGTAAGATTTCGGCAATCTTATATATTTTATTGAAATCCACACTGTGGATCTAATAAATCTGGGTAGGACATCAAGTCAGATGTAGACTGTACAAATGATAATACCTACTGAATCGTGGGCTGCAGTGTGCAGCTGTGCACCACTATTTGTTTCCATGCGCCTTCCTCCTTGTTGCAGTCGCCGCACCAGCTGGGACTCACATCACACAAACAAACTTACGCTGCCACTGTTGGGTGGTTGGTTAGCAGATGTAGGTCATGGCAGCAGTCAAACTGTGAGATGTCAGTACTCTCTGACCCAGGCCATGCAGTGGCCAACTTTGAACCTCTCTCACTGTGCAAAGCAGGAACACCATTTTGGAGCCACAACCTTTTGGAGCCAATCATTCTGATCCTTTCTCACTGGTCGCTAGCATATAACTGATTTTCAATAGCAAGGACCCCAACTCCAAACATTTATTGATAATAAAGCAACAAGTCAGGCCAGATGCTTTGGTTTGGGAAAGGCCTCACTGAGGGTCAACTGTGGCTCCAGTGTCTGGCAGATCCCCCTGATGCCTTTGAGGGAGGCTAACAAGCAGAGATTAAAGGGGAGGGAGAGTGAGGCACGGAAACAAGAGCAACGGGTGCGTGGCGCAAATAGTTATTTAAAGACGTATGACCGGAAGGGGGGTGTTTGGGGTGTGGTCCAGCTACTGAAATTCAGATAAATCATCTCCAAATTAGGGAACATAAAAGAAAAAATACCTACTGGGCGTGGGTGTGAGTCTGTGTCAGTGTGAATCAATGTGGATACATCGGTGATTTAAAGTTGTATTAAGCTACAGAGTTAAGCAGCTCTTATGAGGGTTTGTGTATGAATGTGTTACTGTGGCTCTTTTTTTTCTGAGCACTGACAGCAGTGATATTGTTTTATTACATTCACGTCAAAAATGCACGACCTATATTGAGCTTCGAAAAGCAACTTCGTTACTCTGCACTATAGACAAAAAAGGTTACTGACTGGCTGTGTGGGAAGCTTTCGAAAATAAAGCCATGTGTCATCGGCATTAGGATGTGTGCTGAGAGTTTTGTGTGAGTCCTTTGCTGGCGTAGAGTCTTGCCTGGGAAAACGCCCAGACCCATTTGGGCTCACTTTGCTCTGTGTCAGCATGGCATCAGGAATGAACCAAACTGTATACAGAAAGCAATTTTCAATAGGCTGGCTTCCATCAAATGACCAAACATGGCTCACCAAGGCTTACATCTGATTTGCATCAGTCTATTTTTTTCCCCCAAAACGCACCATTTATATCATTATTTAGACATCATGTTGTTAATGAAAATGACAAGCCAGCTTTATATAAATAAACAATGCCTTTGATGGAGTTTTCTAAATATGCTGAGCGCTGCTTGGCCCCGCTGTGGAAAAATGTCAGATAGAATTAACATTTCTAGTTCCACTAGCACTTTAATAAAGGTAAACTCGCTGCCTGTCACTCCGCAGCTCCTGTTTTCTTTACTTTTACCTCTCATTGACCCTATTCTTTCTGTCATCGTCTTTCTGTGTCTGTATTTTCTGTCGCACACATGCACTGCACATCCCTGCTTTTAAAAGAGCCCGTAGTTCAGCTCTGCCTGGCAACAAGATGTGGCAGGAGTAGTTTTGATTTGAGAGGATGCGTAACGGGCACTGTGAATCATTTTTATTGTTCCTTAACACTTACTTCCCCTCTCTGTGCAAGTGAGACTTTTTCTTTTCAACAGATGGGTAAAACAGACATTACTATAACTCTGACTTTAACCAAAAAAAGCAAGGGATTCTGATGCTATACACCACATATGTTTTATTGACCGCTTGTGTGTATGTGCAAATGTGCATGTAGTTCTGAAAGATCAATGTATTTTTGTATGCATACATGCATGTATATGCGTGTTAAAGTTTGTGTGACGGAGCAGATGGTGCTCAGACCTCTGTGTGCAGTTGAGAAATCTCCTTCTGTTACACTGAGAGAAAAATACAGATATGGTGGGAGATGAAAAAGACTGTCAGCATTGATCCAGAGCAGGTTTGTTTGCAAAGTTTTAGTGCTCTATTGTACCACATTTTCACTGTTACACTCAGTCTGTGTACTTGTAACATCAGGGAAAGATTAGGGACTCAAGCAGCGGGTTCATATCATCCAATCTGCTGCAACACCTCCAAGCTTATCTTTCCCTCTAATCGGCTGTGCAGTTGTGCAACACAGTGTACTTTTTTTGCACACAGAAAATTGACGAGAAATCAACAAGGGATCATAAAGGACGGAGTGATAATCTAACCTAAAAGCAGCAGAAATTATTTCGGAAAATACGATTCAATTCAGGTCCCTCTTTTCTCATGATACAAATCTATCGCAAGCAAACACAACCTTTAACCCAAAGTATTAGTTGGTCGCTAGTAAAAACTTCCAACCTCACTAGTGAGCCATATTTCAGTAACCCAAACACCCAGGTGTAACATACATCAACAGTAAGATGGTGGGCTCTTAAAGTGCTTCACCAGCTGGTCAGTCAGGACAACTTTTGGTTTTATTAGTTCAAAAAAAATTTTTTTTTTCTTTGTGCTAAATTACTTGACTATCAGTCACTAATCACAAAAAAGTGGAAATCCATGTCTTAGCTCCATCTCTGATTAGACTGAAATATAAATGATGGACGTTTAACGTGAGGAAACATTATTTTCTTCATACGTGGCAAACAAACACTGAACATGCACGGGAACCATATAAAGGAACAAGATGTATAATAGATAGTGGCAATATGCTGATTTCTTGAATAGGTTATCCTTTAACAAACAGAAACTACACTGTGTGCAGTGGACATGCATAATTTAGGGCAATGTTTCCAAGATTAAGCAAAGGCCAGCAGTGAACTTTCAGGAGCAATGCGTGATCACCCGTGAGTGTTTGCAGAGGGATTCACTGAGGACAGGAAGAAAAGTGGGGTGAGAGAGGCACGAGGGAAATGAAGGAGAAACGAAGGGGAGGAAAGAGAATAGAGTCAAAATTGACACACTGATGGTGGTACTGCCTCCATCTGCATTTACATCCTCTGCATCTGCTGTGGAGGGAAATAAATAAGACGATGGAAATCAGATGTGTGCGCGCGTGTATGTATGTGTGAGAGAGAGCGCGTTGTGTTGTTTTGCTCTCCGTATGTACATGCGTCCTTGCAGCTGTGTGTCTGTGCATGTATTTGTGTTATTGTGGGCTTGTGGTAGGGCGTTGCATCCATACATCTTCTTGACAAGCGGGTGGAGTTTGATGGGACATGCTCTGCATACTGCTACATCTGGCTGAGCGTGCATGCACGTCTGTGTGTGTGTGTGTGTGTGTGTGTGTGTGTGTGTGTGTGTGTGTGTGTGTGTGTGTGTGTGTGTGTGTGT
>JAVDPK010002238.1:53525-69054 GCA_034780415.1 Cichlasoma orientale | reverse complement strand
GTGTGTGTGTGTGTGTGTGTGTGTGTGTGTGTGTGTGTGTGTGTGTGTGTATGTGTGTGTGTGTGTGTGTGTGTGTGAATAGACATGTTTTCAATGAAAAGATTCCAAAATGAATCCAGGAAAAATAGCCTTTCATCGCATTGCTTTATCTGGTAGGAGGCTGGGCTCAAATATTTACAGCAGCGCAGGGGGATAGAGCAGTTGTTGTACAGATATGTCTCAGGTTTGGCTCTTGTATGAAATAACTGTAACAAACACATTTTGTATCACTTATTTTTACAAAATAGGTGTGATGTAAATATCACACTGATTTGTTCCTATGTCCTCTGCTCTCCTCTCTTTTATTTCCTTTTCTCCCAATTCAATGCACCTCAAGAAGCCTTTTGTTATCTGCAGTGCTGTCACTGTAGCAAGGAAATGTTGAAGCCTGGTAATAACAGCAAAGATTTATGCCAGTTTTGGCCTCATATTCTGTCTTCAGATCCTGAAAACAAGTGAAAATTTTTGCCAGTACAGGGAAGTAATCATCAGCTACTTAAAAAAAAAACCTATTATCTTTTTGCTAGAAGGATCCACCTCTTTTCACTCTGTTTATACACCACTCTACATTTAATCATTAGTTATTATTAATCTCTGGCTCTCTTCCACAGCATGACTTTTGTCCTGCCTCCCTCCCCTCACCCCCAACCGGTTGTGGCAGATAACTGTCCCTCCCTGAGCCTGGTTCCCACAGAGGTTTCTTCCTGTTAAAAGGGAGTTTTTCCTTCCCACTGTTACTAAGTGCTTGCTCATAGGGGGGTCATTTTGATTGTTGGGTTTTCTCTGTAATTATTGTAGGGTCTTTACCTCACAATATGAACCGCCTTGAGGCGACTGTTTGTTGTGATTTGGCGCTATATAAATAAAATTGAATTCAATTGAATCTTATTAAAAAGAAAATTACCCACATCTCTCTTGGAAAGAGTCTAAACGATGATAACCTCAGTAAAGCTCACCTGTGTCTCCACTCAGAACCAAAGAGAACGGCTTTGAACGAGATGGTGCCCTGCATCCAGATGTTCACCCCAGCAAACGGCCCTGCACCATAAGCCCTGCCCAGCGTTTCAGCCCATCCAACGGACTCTCCTACCAACCCAACGGTCTGCCTCACCCAGGCCCACTTCCTCCACAGCACTACAGGCTAGACGACATGGCCATCGCCCATCACTACCGTGACACCTACAG
Source organism: Cichlasoma orientale (assembly GCA_034780415.1). Classification (NCBI taxonomy): domain Eukaryota; kingdom Metazoa; phylum Chordata; class Actinopteri; order Cichliformes; family Cichlidae; genus Cichlasoma; species Cichlasoma orientale. Next base: position 67,830 of record JAVDPK010002238.1, on the reverse strand, counting down.
GCACCCAGCTTCTAATCATCGGGAGATTCGGGAGAGAGCAAGGCCAATCGGTGAGGATATTGTGGGTACATCAGTGGATAGTGAAACAAAAGAAAGAAGAGAAGAAAAAAAGAAGAGCTTATTTAGTTGTAAACATAACAGTTACATCAGTTTGCATACTTTCTCTGGTTTCTCATTTCTTTATATACCACTGAGATGAATAACTGTTACAGTAATAAGTTTAGCAGATGCATGATGGTACAGCTGAATGACTGATAGTGCCTCAGACAGTAAAAACAAACTGCAACCCAATGGTTAAGAGAAGTTATTTGAGATATATTAGCACTTCACAGATTTAGACATGTCATCATATTAGATACTTTTTCCTTTTTTTTTTTCTTTTTTTTTTTTGCATAGAGCTAGCTTTGATGATGCTGTAATAATGACTTAGACTCTATTTTAAAAATAGGAGCGACATTTACCATGTCTCACCTTGTGATGGGTGTTTACTGGAGTAGAAGCTCAGTCATTTGAGTCCCGCCCTCAGGGTGGGAGAGAGATATGAAGGCAGCAGAGAAAAGGGGGAGTGTGGGAACACAAAAATGAATGTAAAATGAGTACCAAGCAGAAACCAAATGAAAAAGAAGAGCAAGGGATTGATGGAGTAATTGATTGTGTCATGCTGAGTTGCTGTTTGTTTTATCTGTCCATCTATTTGTCTATGTCTTTCTTGCAGGTATGCATGCAGGGACCAGGCAGGAGGAAGTGATTGACCACAGACTGACAGACAGAGAATGGGCTGAGGAGTGGAAGCACCTTGACCATGTAAGAAAAGTAATAACAATTTTATTACTATACTCTATAGTTCTGTCTCTGCAAGTTATCTAAGTATAATTTAATATTAAATTGTTATTTAAAACATATTTAAGCTACATGTGTGTAAAGACTAATATTGAGGCTTTTTTAAAAAATAAAATAAAATGCAGACATGCATGTGCATGCTTTGCATGTAAAATACTTTCACTGCGATTCCGCATGGATACTAGAGTTGTTAATCCAGTGCCTATAAAGCCTCAAACTTCCTGCAAGTTCAAACATTTGTGATACCATTTTACCTGACTGTTGTTGGTATGCATTTAATATTTATTCAACTTAATGTGAACACACATCCTGTTGACCTACACTATCCCCTATGGAGAAATTATAATAATATGCACATGATAACATGGCAGATGGGATGTAAGTTTTAATTTAAAACCCTACCCTTGACGACAACAACATCTTTGAATTCAAATCAGCCCATTCATCCTGTCTATGTGTAAACTCAGCGCTGTGTCTGCTCCCTGTCACCTCCAGCTGCTGAACTGTATCATGGACATGGTGGAAAAAACAAGGCGCTCACTGACAGTACTGCGGCGGTGCCAGGAGGCTGACCGCGAGGAGCTGAACTACTGGATCCGACGATACAGTGACGCAGAAGAACTGAAGAAAGGTGCCGTTAGTGGGCAGTCGAGACAACAGAGCCCTGCAGCACAGGAAAATGCAGCACCAGGTACGGGTTCACTTACATGCTAGACGTATTAGTAGAAATCCTGGTGTCAAAGAAATTAATATCTCTTTGTTTGACGGTGTTAAGCCTGTTTTTCATCTTTTAAGACAACAGATCTTGAGTACTTCAATGTAGTCTGTGTATCTTTGATTGCTCTTTAAGGGTATTTATATTAAAAATAGCACTTTGCAGTCCTTTTAGGTCTTTTAAGTCTGAAGTTTTGTAAAACCACTATTAAAGAAGCTCAAATCTGAAAGGTCCAAAATTAATTATTTTTAGTGCTAACATCTTTGCTGTATGTCATGTTGCTATTGAGTGTGGAGTTCCCCAGGGTTCAATTCTAGGTCCCCTATTTTTAGGTTGTATATGGGTGCACTGGCTTATAGATGGCAGTCAGATGTACCTATTTTCCGTCACCATAAAACTTAAGACATTTTTCATCTCTCTAGTTCATTGCATCAGTCTAAAAAAGGTATTTTATTTCTCAGTGCTTTGGAACAAGAATCAGAAAAAACGAAAGTTACACGTTTCTGATTTGTTCCCGTCTTTAGTACTGTGCCATGCAAAATACTGATGGATCACTGTTTATCATGTCTGTATGTTTGTGTCTTCCCAGAAATTCACAGGGAGCTGCTGCACCGACCTGTGTCTGGCTACGTCCCTGAAGAGATCTGGAAAAAAGCTGGTGAGCAACACTTCCGTGCCTCTGATCATCATACACAAACACACTTCCTCTCAATTTCTATTAATCTTTCTGCAGTTTCTAAGACTTTATGCTTTGTGGAAATCAAGGCCATGTTTTTCACCCAGATAACTCATGTTTAGATCTGGATGAGAGACGCTCCTTTAAACCCCCCTTTCCCCCCCTTTTCATCCCAATGTAGTCTACTGTCCGCAACCTCAAACCTTGCTAGACTTGTGTTAGAGTCGGGCTGTTCTTATAAAATCATCTATATCTGATTCTGTAGGAAGTTTCATCACTACACACTGCACACTCCAAATATGATGTCAGGCTTTACAATAATTTTATTGCAGCAGTCAAATAAAGGATATAAGTAGCTTTTACAGCATGCCCAGTGGGCTTCTGTTAAAAGGACCAAGATTTGGTTTCAATTTTCTTTTGGCACTTTTTTTTATTCCCTTAATGAGAGACACTGCAGCTATTCTACTTAACAAAATTGTAGAGGGAAATGTGTAGAGTTCAGAACCAGTATGGAAACCGTGTTAATGTTTTAATGGTTAAAATTAGTGTTTGCCATTAATTTTTTTTTTTTAGCATACACAAACAGCATTCTGTAAACTCTGGAAAAACTGAGGGTTCAATGTTGGAGGATTCCACTTTGTATTCACCACCAGTGATACAGTATATCTGCCTTTTAAACCCCCTGGAGAAAAGAAATTGTCCCCTTGCTTGACCAAGCATGATGTGTGAGATACTCAGAACAAGTAATATGCATTTAAATTGAATTGAGTATCACCATCGGGACTCTGCCTCCTCTCCAGTACTCTCTTTTCCCTCACCAGCTTTGATCGATCTTCCATCTAAGGCATTTGTGTGTAATCACAATTCCATGCACAAGGCATATATCACAAGGCACCAGGGCAATTTCCATGACTTCAGGCAGCACAGTAGGTTAAAGACAAAAGCAAACTGGTTTAAAAATTCAGCTCAATCATAGTGGAGAGAAAACGTTTCTGTCTTTATAAAAGCATGCAGTCAGTCTGATATTGAAAACAGATTATATATTTGTAATACAAGGGTAATATGTACTAAGAAAGTGAAGCATATTTGTCAGACATAAAGCTGTATTTTATCTTTTGTCTGTGGAATAAAAGGGGCCTCTTGCTTTTCACTCTAGCTGCCTTATCCTCAGTATTTTCCGTTATCCATTTCACTTCAGTCGTTCATATTCTGGCTTAGGAGAGACTGATTTAAATGTGACCCTGGGAGGATTGCAAAATAGGATTTTTAACACAATGGAGTGCAGCGGTGAATACATCTGTTTGAAATGGGCAAAATGTTTACAGTTGGTGATAAATATTCAAGCACCTTGCACGGTGTCCTACCGGTTTCCCACTTCCCCTCACCACATGGGCCTCTGGGATCACAATGGAAATGCATAATTTAAATATAAATTGCCTGATTTGCATACACAATTAGTCAAGTTACAGGCTTGATGGGAGCAAACAAAAAGCCCTCCTTTTGCTTTGACGTGCTGTAGGAATTCCACCGCTTAACACCCACGCGGAAGGTTATTCATTCCTCAAAACAAGGATAAAATAACATATTGCTCCAGCTGAAAAGAACATTTTGTGAATGATTACCTGGAATTTTATAGATAGATAGATAGATAGATAGATAGATAGATAGATAGATAGATAGATAGATAGATAGATAGATAGATAGATAGAATTTATTTGTTTTTTTAAGATCATTTCAACTTTCCATTAATACGTCACACCCTGACCCCATCAGAGAATCTAAATATGCCACAACTGATGACATAAAATTCTAATTAGATGCTCAAAATTGACTGGTTCTGTAAAAAGGAATTCATGAATACATTAAGTCAGAACGGTTTAATTAAATCAAGTGACGAGTACCCATTACGCTGCTCTAAATCTACAACATTTAGATTTGATGTATACTTAAATCTTGCCAGATATTAAATAAAATATAAAATATCAGTATTCAATATTTTAAGCTAAAAGTTGACCTTGAAATAAAAAAAATAAAAAAAACATGAATAGTTAAAGTAGTTTTCTTTGCCACGTGAAATAATTCTCATAAGCTTCAGAGCAGTAAAGGATTTCAGATTTTAATTTTTAGTTTATGTCCTCTAGATATATTTTATAGCAGATGAAATCAGTGGTGCAAGTTTAGATGCCATTTTTGTGCAGCATCCATTCAAAACATGCATGTTTGGACTGATGGAGTAATTTAATTCATTTGTAGCAGGAGCATTTTTTTTATTTGTTGCTTGGTTTGATATTGCCATAAATAAATATAGATAGCAGGAGAGCCGAGTGGTAAAAACATTTGTGTACAGCTGAGTTTAGCATGCGCTTCAGCCAGCAGCTCAGTGAATGTGCTGTAGCTAGGAGAGGGCACGAGAGAGGTTTTCTACTGAGATGTTTTTGCAGATTCCCATTGGTTGTTCAAGTGGGAGTGAGTTGCAATCTCTGCTGTTGCCACATTTTGAGATATTGCTGTGGAGTCAGCCCTTATGGGTCTCTTGCAGTTGCCTGTCTTGCTGCCTCAGAAGCTGAGTGTCTGACTGAAAGTGTAACAGAAAAAAAAAAAAGCTTCTAGCCAGAATATGAGAGCCACTCAACTTCACACTCAGCACTGCTCTGAAGTAGACTGGATGAATTATTGTAGAGAAAAGCAAAAACCCGACAGACACACACGCAAGCGTAAAAAAATTCCTGGATCTGTTAGTGTTGTTATTGTGTTTAGAATGGAAGAATGATATTAAGATAACAGATTCTGAATCAGCAGCAAATAATATGTTATTCCTATTTAAATATTAAAAGGGATTGTGTGCTCATATTGAAAATAAAGTCCAGTGAAAATGCACGTGCTACATTGCAGGTGCGGGAGGCTTGACTTCCTCTGTCTCCACACTCTTTCCAGAAGAGGCTGTGAATGAGGTGAAACGGCAGGCCATGTCAGAGCTGCAGAAAGCCGTGTCAGAGGCTGAGCGTAAGGCTCACGAAATGATCAGCAGCGAGCGGGCCAAGATGGAGCGAACAGTAGCCGAAGCCAAGCGCCAGGCAGCTGAAGAGGCGCTCTCCATAATCAACCAGCAGGAGGACTCCAGCGAGGTAGAAGCAAATGCACACGTTCTCAGTCTTTCAAACACGTCATCACAGGCGTCACTGGAATCTTTCTGTTTGGTCAGTTATGATAGAGCATCTTTCTTTTTTTTTTCTTTTTTGATGCAAGCGTTTAGTAAAATATTATAGTTGATTATCCACCACTTATGCGTTGGGTAGTGCATATGCAGGAGCAAAGTAAAGTAAAACAAGGATAATGAAGCACCTATTACCCTCGAGTAGCTGCTTTACAATGCCGCGAAGGGTGTTACCATTTGTGCTGAGAGGAAATAAGTAAAGTAGCTCTCATTTGGTAATCACCATTAGAGACCTTAAAGTTTAATCATTTAACTGAGAGGGAACTCTGCCTCTCGTCTGACATTAATTGTAGGAGCGATGCTCATAACAGAGAAGTGCCCCAGAGGAGAACTTTCAGAGGCTGTTTATAACTTTGTTCTCCTGTTTCCTCTGGCTATGCAGGCGCCCTGACATGCTCTCCTTGCGGTTTCCAAGATATATAAGTGGCCCTAAGAGTAATCTGAGATTTTTTTTTTTTTTTTTAATCTGTCTGTGGTTTGTGTCAGGCTTAAGTGCCAAGCTTAGAAGTAGAGGCTTGTTTCATGATATCCTGTGTGGTGCACCACTTTCTGCTGCTAATTTTCACATTGTATTTGCTAGCTCCCAGTTTGATGTGGATTTCTTTCTTTTGGTCACACCATACAGTTAGATTTTCATGTGAAAAGAGCATTAAAACAAATGCAAAATCACAATTTTACCAGTAACCAGGGCTGCATCACACTGACTGGACAATTTTCTGTCTGATTGCCATTTTTGTTATTTGACTTTGTCTTTTTCTGTCCGTCAGAGCTGCTGGAACTGTGGACGCAAGGCCAGTGAGACGTGCAGTGGCTGCAACACGGCACGCTACTGCGGCTCCTTCTGCCAGCATAAAGACTGGGAGAAGCATCACCATGTGTGCGGTCAGACCCTGCAGGCTCAGCAGCAGCAGGCCAACCAGCAGCAGGGAGGGGTTGTTCCAGGGTCAGAGACCCCGGCTCCCATCAGCTCCTCTGCTTGCACACCAAGCAGCGGGACTGGGAGTCCGGCTGCTACCCCCCCTGCCGCTACCCCTCGCTCATCCACCCCTAGCACCCCGTCCTCCTCTGCCCTTGATGGCACACCGCGCTAAGAAACTCACACAGAGGTAGGAGGCAAAGGCTTCCCAGGTGTAACAGCCAGCCCTCAACCCAACAACTAGCACGGCTGTCTACATTGCCTTGCAAAGATGCTTAGATACTAGAAAGAGACGGCAATACTTCTGTCTATCTTGCAGCATAGTCATAGAAGGAGGAAGAGGAAGTCCATAATCAGGTCATATTGACTTGCCATGACTTTAAAGAAACACAAAGATATTCTTTGTTTTGAATGAATGAATTTAAAAATTGACATTCTTTTATTGTTACACTTGCTATTCTTGTTGACTGTTTGTCCTTGTACCTGTTGTTGTTAATGTTGTTGTCATTGTAGCTTATCTTATTTTCTCCTGTAAATATGAAGAGACTGACCAGAGATAGCCGTGAACTCAAGACAAGTATATCTGACCTCCCCTTTTTAAACGTTTTTATTTTTCACCCTGGAGTTAATGGTTAGTTCCTTCCTGTACGTGGGAAATGAGACTAGCCAACCTCAGACATTTATCAAACAGCATATCATGGGGAACATAACTATCTAGGAGAACGACTTCGGTGTAAAGAGAGATATTAGATTTAAAGATCCTGAAAGACACACAGAAGGATGAATAAACAAGTTTGCTGCCTGGAGAGGGGGGAGGGATGGACTGAATCTCTGGCCCACAGACCGCCATGAAACGGGCAGATGTGCAGCAGATTGCAAGCAGAGCCAGCTGTTCAACCAATGTTATTTCCCTCTCACTTGTAATAATATCCAGGTCAGTGGGCTGGGAAATACAAATTCATGTCTCTGATGTAAAAGGAAGAATTCTTGGACAAAATACAAAAACTTTGCCCACTGCACACGTGGAGGACGGACCAAATACGACTTGAATGCTTGGTGGGTCACAGACACTCTCAAACAGGAAGTGAAGTCATCAGCCCACCGGTGAGACTGTCAAATGACCTCGACAGGAGCCTCTGGAAACATACAGTGTGTAGACTCACCCCAGACACTCCCCTCCAATCTCAACTTTAACATTTTTCATCTTTCTTCATGTTCTTACTCGTTTTCTGTAGATGTCATGGTGTTTAAGACTTCCGTCCTGTGGTGTCATCAATGGTTATTTATTGTATATGTGTTGGACAATTGTGACAATGCATAGTACTTCAACCAGTCACAACACTAAGTCCTTCATAACGCTCTCTCTCTCTCTTTCTCTAGCCGGTGCAAAAAGAGATAAAAAAAAAAGAAGTGTTATCTTTTCTTTTCTTTTTTTTCCGAGCTGCTTCTTTTCTATTCTGTGTATAAGTGGTAGATTCCTTGTAGTTCTCTAAGTTTTACTTCCCTCTGTCCTCAAGAAAAGACACAAGCTATATCTCAGAGCTGCTACTTGAGTCCGACCCAGATCTTTTCTGAGAACTAGCATGTTGCGCGGAATGCTACCCTAAATGTTTTGTACAAGGGACATACATATATGTATTTGCACTGTCACAGAGGTTATTTCGGCATGCTTCTTTTCAGCATACTTGTGTTGTCGGTATGGAGCCATAACTCATCAACTCATTTTGTATGTAGTATTAGCATCTTCTATTTTTACTTTCGTTGGATGGGAGGAGATAGAAAAAAAAAAGTAAAACACCAAACCCATTCTTTTTTTTTAACATGCTAAGAAAAGCAGCCATAACGTCTTTTTATTTTTTTTTTGTTGTCGTTGTTTAAATAGTTACAACAGTGCATGCACATTACTGAACGTTTGTTAAATATTTGTTATTTTTTAGAAAAATTTAAAAACAACCCAAAAAAAAATAAAATAATAAAAACAAATACAAAAAAAAATATTCTAACAAACTAACTTTCCAAATGCAGAGGTGTAGACTCCGATTGACAGCTTTAACACTGCAAAGCACCAGGTAACACGCAGTATTAACACAAGAGTTAAACATTAAAAAAAAAAATAACACCAAAAACAGCCAAAGACTGACACCAAGGACCAAAATCCTGATTTAAACAATTTTTTGAAAAGAGGTTTGTCCACTCAAACATTCGGGCATCCATTTCTGCAACTGTTGTTCACATTTCTAGGAACAAAAACAATTTCCGTGTTAGGAGATTGATTTATTTTAACCACATTCTGGAAACCAACAGCACTCGTCTCACATTGTGGAATGAGAAGGTGTGAATTGACCGCGATGAGCGTGCGGAGCGGGGATAGACTTTAATTGCAGCAATAATAGCTAATGTGACACAAACATAACTCCTGTGACCATTTTTGGAAGCAATTCTCGAGAGACTTTTGGATATTGTTTACACAATTTCTCATTACACAAATGTCAGATTAAGTGCCCATTTCAGCTTTAAGCGGTTACGTTTTTTTTGAGTCACAGAGGTAAATGTGAGACTGGGCTTTCACACCAATACCATTATACTGTATTTATTTATTTATATCATTTGGGATAATCGATCGCAGTTTTGTTGTAAACCTTCAACGTAAATCAGACAAACCTCTCAATCGCAGTAAGAGAGCACTTACCCCGACACTCACCCCAAACACCTTGGTGCTACACAGAAGCGCGTTACAAATTCTGACCTCAAGGAACAAGTGGAGGCCCACAAAGGTTCGGGGCAGTTTGCTCCCTCTGTACTTCCTCATCTCTCCCTTCTTGTCTAACTACAACACACACTTGCATTCTTGACTTTAAAGGGTTAAACAATCCAAAAAGGTGTCTGACACCCTACTAGCGACTTCTCAGAAGCTGTGAAGAAACAGCCAAGCTGTTTTAACACTAGTGTATTTAAAGGTATACAACAAATAATGTATGTGTTCATAATTATCAGGGCAAAATCTGGGTTTAAAAAAAAAAAAAAGAAAGAAAAAAAAGCTAGGAAACATTATCATTCAATGATACTTTGAGAAGCTGTATTATTTTTATTTTCTTTCTTCCCTCCTCTATGTGTGTTTTGCTACAAATTCCTCGGTGGCAAACAAGTCTCACTCTACCTCTTACAGCACGATAAGAGCATCAGTCACGGCGCTGATACTGGTCTAGTCGAAACCAAATGGGCACAAGAGAACAGGAAAATATAAAACCCAAAGTCGAAGCTCATACAGCTGCAAAACCATATCACTACTTGGTAACAATGCAGACCTCATAAATAAATGAAACCTAAATAAATAGAAACAAGAAAAAAAAAACAGAAAAAAAAAACTTTTGTTATGTTCCTTTATGCCTGTGGCATTTCTAGAGTACATCAAGAGTTTGAATTGTTTGAACAGATTTGAGAAATTGTGCTAATTTTAAAGAAAAGTGTTGTCGATTCCTATCTCGACGACACAAGCTAAGGTCACAGATACGAAATGTTTCTCTTGCTCTTTTTTCTTCCCTATTTCCCCACCACCTTTTCTCCTCTTTTTTTTTTTTCTCTGTTGTTAAGACACGCGGAAGTGCTTGTCGATTTGTCAGCTGGGGGAATATACAAAAGGTCAACCTTGGAAAAGAAAAAAAAAATTAAGGCTATGAGTTTAGGCATGTCTGTTTTTCACAATGGGGGGAAACATTATTTAAATTTCCTACTTAACAAGAAACAATGGGGAAATGGGGGGGCCAGCGGTGAACAGCAAGGCCGTAGCATTAATTGGGCGGGTTTGGGGGGGTGGGGTGGGGAGTTGAACTTCAGGGGTGGGAGGGGTTTTTCCGTTCTCTTGAGAAAATTTATTGTGAAAAAAAAAAGAGCTCAAATAATTTGAAGTTGTTGTGCAATACTTAATTGAGACATGAAAACCACAGGTTAGTGGTAGGCTGACGCTAAGCGGTCTTTTCATCGCTTAGGGTCAGTGTCCTCTAGAGAGCTTTCCAGTCTACTATGTCAGAACTGTGGTTTCTTGTTGATTTTTTTTTTTCCTTTTTTGTTTCTTAATTTTAATTCTTTTTTTGGGCTGTAAACTATGGTCTGTCAGTCTGTGAAACTTTGCAGTATAATTCTGGTATTGTTGTTCTTTACGGTGTAATAAATATGTTAATTCCTGCCCAGAGACTTCAGAGTTGTGTTCTTTCATTACAGCAGCAAAATTAAGAAGCACGTCCACACAGGAAGCATTATTCGCAGCAATGTGGCTACCGGAGGCAAAAAGTTAGCGACATTCCGCGACTTCAAGCGGAAAAGGTGAAAACACAGTTGGCGATGTAAACTTTTCTCTGGAGCAGCTACCAATGAGTGCAAAGGATACCACTGATTGACACATGACAGGGTGATAACATTAGATGATCGCAGCCTGGAATCTCCATTAGCGACTGACTGTCAGCAACAAAGCAATGTGCAATGAGCAAATTGTTTCCTGTATGGGCATCTCTTTGGAACCAGCATTAAAACAGCCAAAATTACAGGGGGTCTCCCTAATGATGACCTCATCTTGGACTTTCTTTGACACACAGCTGCCATTAAAAAAAATGGAGCTTTGGTATTTGAAAGAGGTAGACGTTTAGGGACATTTTACACCCACCACGCAGTGCCTCACAAACGGCGGGAATGGTGATGTCAAATTGACGTCACATCCACTGTCGCTAGCCGCCATTTCTGCAAGTCGTGCACCTCTCGATTTTTGCAACCTGGCATGTTGTGCAGCTGCACAATGGTGTACGATCATGTCGTTTTTACTTCCATTTCAATGATGTCAGTACAGAAGCTCAAAGATTCACAGATTATACAGAGGGAGATCTTGCAACAGTTTGGAAAGATGTGACTTGGGGGGGGGGGGACCTCTGCACAGGTCCCCCCCCTGGAGGATACTGCAGAAGCTACCTGCGCCATAACAGTGAGGATAAATGGATGTGGCTGTGTGGTGACGTTATCGGTGGCGTGCGAAGCGACCAGCACATCGAGTATACTGGGACCTTTAGGCAGGCAGGTGGACTTATGGGAAGACGCTGTTACACTCCTGCACAATAAGAAGGATACTGTTGGGTCCAGCATTCAGCATTTCTGGGGCTTAAGTCATATTAGAAACTTTAAGGCAGGTTATCTCACACACTCCCGCTCCATTACGTCGCATTTAAAGTTCACACACAGCCAACTTTATCTCAAGCTGTGCTTTAAATGCCAACTCACGTCTTGTGTCGTGTGTTTTCTCATTTTATTGCTTGTTTTGCATCTTTGAGTATCTGACAAGCTGAAACACGGACAGATCTGCGTGTCGAGCCTTGTATTGCTTAAAATATAAGCAATTAATTGCAGTTTGAAACCTATTTTGCTATTTTGTTAACTTTTAATTTGTTCAGCTGTTGGTGCTGCGAAGTGGAAATCCCAAGAGTACCAAGTGAAAAATCAGCTATTGCTGAGTTCTCTGTATCTAAACCCCAAAAGTGGCGTCTTCATTTTTCCAGTCAGATGGTTTTTATTCCTCTTTCCAGGGCTCAGGGCCTCACTGTCCTCATTATTACTGTGTGTCTTTAAAATGTACACAGAGAATAACAGCTTGTTCCTACTTACTTGTAGCACTGTATAAATCTGTAAATATTATGTGTTTAATCTTTTAGCTTGCAATTATAATATTTCACAAGTTAGTTCATTTTATCTACAAGACACTACAGTCACAACTTAACAGTGGGGTGCTTAAACCCAGGAGTACACTGGGTGCACCTGCATCGCGTTCTTCCTTCAACTTGGCGCCCTTTGCTGATTGCACCCACTCAAGACAATGCCACCAGATATTCTGATGCACATGTCTGAGGCATCCAAAATAAGGTCAGGGGTTGCTTAAAATAGCATCAAGGTTAATTTTTACACAAGCCACCTCAAGTTGCACAGAGCAAGTGGGGAGGGCAGGAAGGCGGGCACAGGGAATCCTTTCAATTTTCAAAATAAAAGACACCAGAACAGTAAATATTGATACTGTAAGAGCATCATTTTTGACTTGAAATGTACTTCTTCCTGTTTTCTCACGACTCCTTTAATTCCTGAGATTGAGGCTTATGTGTTGCAAGAGAAAAAAAAAGCCAGAGAAGACTAACTCTGTGTCATATGTACAAAATGAGACCTTGTTTATAAAATGTTAAATAAGCATAGCACATATAATAATAGGCATGCAGTCATTCAAAATTATTCTCTTTTTCTCAATTATAAATATTATCATAATACTTTCTTAGAATGTTGGATGATGATTTCCATTTGAGAGTTAAACTAATCAGAAAACTTATGGCTATTGTTCGATGCATCACTCCTATAACAACAGTGGCCATGGGCATTATGTTTTTGGATTCTTTCTGTGCATACTTAGATGAACACAATATCTCAGGAATTTCTCCAAATTGGTAACAAATGTTTGCATGGACTTAAGGATGAACTGATCAGAAAGCTTATTGCAACTTTACAGAAGATTTAGACTTCAACCCAACTTGTGAATGAGCCAGCACAGCAGTAACTTAAGAAAATGTCTTCAGATTTGCTACATGCAACACATACATGCACATATGTTCATTTGGACTCAAAGGTGAAATGATAAGGTTAGTGTGACTTCACATGGTCATAACTGAAGAATTTATAAGCCAATTGTGAAAGGGGGGGGGGGGCACATTTTCTTCCACTTATCCAATTCAGGGTCGCGGGGGAAGCTGGAGCCTTTCCCAGCTGTCATGGGGCGAGAGGCAGGGTACAGCCTGGGCAGGTCGCCAGTCTGTCACAGGGCTAACAGAGGGACAACCATTCATACTCATATTCACACCTATGGGTAATTTAGAATGGCCAATTAACCTAACTCCACTAACTGCATGTCTTTGGACTGTGGGAAGAAGCCAGAGTACCCAGAAGGAACCCACACAGACACGGGGGGAGAACATGCAAACTCCACACAGAAAGGCCCCGGCCCCATGGTGGATTCAAACCCGGGACTTTCTTGCTGGGTTTGATGCGTTGTCAAGAACGAATGCGTTCTCGAGAACTAATGTGTTCTTGAGAACGCATTAGTTTGAGAGCAAAAGTAGACACTGCAGAAAATAATTTGGTTTTGTATGAATGTAAATCCAAAAGTTTTGTTTATGAATCCAAAAGTTTAATTAGAAGCCGGAGGCTAGAAAATATATAATTTTAGCCCTTTGCAATATAATAAATCTTATTAAAAAATTTCAGTCTACATCCACTAGTTTAAACATAACATTCTTGCTATTATAAAAAGAAATTATGTGTGAACATACCTGTGCACCCATTTTCCCTTTTCTCCACTCTCCCTTTCTCTTCTCTCTCTCATTTCCTAATACTGTTGCCAGCAGAAATGTATCTTACATCTTTCAGCATAGATTCCTCTCAGTTCAGCTCGAAAGCAATAAAAACATTAAGATTTTAAAAGCAAACCTTTGGGTTTCCATTTTAACCACACATTTATTTTTATTTTTAGAGTAAAGTATAAAAAGACACAAAAACAGAATAAAAAAAGTCAAGGTGGTAATTCTAGCCCTACCTTACATGGCAGACTCTCTGACTGATCTGAGAAGCCCTACTGTGTTTAACAAGTACAGAATGCAAACAGTTTCAAGAGCTTTGTATTTTTAAGCAACAAGTCTGATCTAGTGGAGGTGTTAACTGATGATTCTGAACTGGCCACAGGCATGGATGTGAACATGAATGGTAGTTGGGCTGTCCACTATAACAGCTTCAAGGTGTTTATGGGAATTTTTTTGACTAGTCTTCCAGAATAGTATTTGTCAGGTCAGACTCGCAATCTCCACTCTAATTCATCCCAAAGGTGTTCTATCAGGTTGAGGTCAGGACTCTGTGCAGGCCAGTCAAGTTCTTCCA
>JAVDPK010002238.1:42312-52855 GCA_034780415.1 Cichlasoma orientale | reverse complement strand
AATGAATGGATAAATAAACATTAACAAAAGTAGCCTATAGAGAACTTATAGAGCTCTTCTACAGCTGTGGCCTTGGAAGTGAGTGGAACACCTGAATTCAATGATTTGGATTGGTGAGTGAATACTTTTGGCAATAGAGTGTATCAGCGTGTGTTAAAATCTCACCACCTTGCCCGGCTGTAAACTGAAAATATTATCTCCGTCTGCATCAGACTCTTGAAAGAACAAAGACCAGCTGCTGCAAGTGACAAACGAGCACAAGTAGGTAGGAAAACGAAATGATTAATTTTCAGGGCACTACACAGCCTCGGGTGGCCAAGTGTTGGAGCTCACCGTGATGTTTAAAAGAGGACAAACAGTAATCAAAACCAGCTGGAGCCAATTTGTGGCCTTGTAAGCATTGATTATCATCCCATTAATATGTGTCCTGTATATCTATGTGCTTATTAATACAGTGTAAGAAACAAGTTACAGTGATTATCCAGTGTGGGAGACAGAGCATCTTGTACACTTGAAAGACTGATTGAACAGCTGGTGCAACAACCCTACGCTAAGCATTAAAACGTCACCAAACATAGTGACAGGGCTCGATGAACTGTTAAAATTAAGTAGATGATCTACATTGCAACAAAGCCGTTACCATATGAGCCTTTGATGGAGGTTTTTATGTGCTGCTCTAACACCAGTGCAATTAACCCCTAGCTAACCTCAGTTTTTTTTGCACGACGAGATACTGCTGGACGTCAAAGAGCTGGAATCAGCTCCCATTCAAAACAAATGACACTGAAGCCACAAACTAGCTCATCAGCTCTGGAAGCCCTGCCTTTTTATGACCCCATCTCCTGTCCTTATCTCTGTGTTCAACCACTTTGGAGTTGATAAAGCTCGGGGATGAGTTGGACTGCTGTGATATTCCTGCCACATTCTTCTACATAAAGTTCATTGTGACCAGGGCTCTTTTCTTCCCCCTCCCTCATCTTCCTCTGGCTCTTTCCCCGTCTTTTCTCACTCTCTCTTATCAAGCCAGGCAGAAGCAGTCAGCAACTTGAATTAAGCGCTAGTTGGGGGGGGAACTGCTCGGAGCCGATAACAATACAAAATGGATTTTCTCAAACAGAGAAAAACAGCTGTCTCCATTATTTGAATGCTTCACCTTTCCCCGCTCCATTAATTGGCTCTTTGATCACAGGCAGAGGTGCACAGTGACTGATAAGGATTAGGTTATTAGTAAAGTAGCCTGGAGGACCGGGAGGCGACCGGCTGTGGCGGGCTGCAGGAGATGAGATAAAGGCGTGGTAATGCCGGTGTGAGAGAGTGCCGGTGAGTGATAGGGCTGTGCTGTCTGGCCCTCTCGCCCCTGCTTGGCTCAGGGGCGGCGGCAAGAAGACTAGCAGCAGGACGAGGTGTGATATAGCCACTAATGCAGGATTGTGAATCAGCTTGTGGGGGATAGAGCGTGGGATTTGATTCTAGAATGGCTTGCTCCTTTAAGTGGTAGATCTCTCCCTTCCTGTACTGTATGTCCCTGCCTCTCTAACCCGCTCTTTACAAAATCAAACTGTGTGACAGGAAATTTCCTCTGCGCTTTTCATATTGGCCTGATATGTGGTAAATATTACATCTATGATAGCCCAGGAGGGGAAAAAATAGGAGGAGGGGGGGAAATGACATTACTCTCATCTAGGGCCTTTTAAAAGATGGGCGGCTCCTTTGATGTTGTGCTGAGCTAAATTCACTGCATTAAATCTGATGGAATTTTCACTATAAGCCTGTTTATGTATTTTCTCACACCCATGGACAAGGGGCGATTTGACACACTTCTCAGTGGAGGAAAGGAATCTTCAAGAAGTCACTATCTTGTAATCCCCCCCCCCCCCAACTCTCTCTCCCTCCCTCCCTCTCTGTTCAAGAAATAGGACCGGAGGGGACAAGCAGGGTATTTGTGTGTTGTAAAGCGTGGTAAGAAAAGAGGGGAAGTGTTGATATTAAATTACCGAACACAAGGTTATCTAGTTCCTGCACATGGCTAGGCTGCCCTGGGCCAAGGGTAATCTGCTAATAGCGTTCACAACGAATGACATTATTAAGGAACTGGGCCCATGTGTCAGGCCTCTCTCTGTCTCTCTCTCTCAGTGTCTGTCTCTCTCAAACACACACAAAGCGAAACAGTGGGGAGGAAAAGAAAAATAGCGAAAGAGACAGGGGCCAGAGATAGATGAGCAGAGCTGCTGGAAGAGATAGGAGTTGAGGAATCAGACTGAGAGAGAGGAAGAGGAAGAGCGGGAAAGTCTTGGGGTAAAGGATATGACGAGGAAATGCTCTCCTTTTATCAGCAGCGTTTGGTAATAATGCCCAAATCTCAAAGTTCAAAATGATTTATGACACAGTGAAGGTAAATAACTCCAAACCTGTGAGCACTGTGTTGATTATTGTGAGCCACAAACCACTTTGGTTAAGCGAAGCTGCAGTATGTGTAGGTTATCCAGCAGAATGGGATGGAGAAAGTCCTTGCAGTAAAAGACAAAATCAAACACTCTGTATCTTGCTGTGCCAGGGAACACACAACCTCACATCTCCTTAACACTATAGTGTATTCAGCTGTGGAGCGTACGGGCTGAGGACAAAAGCCATTGCAGCTATCAGTGTTAAGTAATGGCCTCCATACACTGCCTAGCAGGTGAAGTAGAAAAAATACACAAAGCCTTCTTATGTCCCTGGGGGACAGTGAAAACTCAACAGAAGAAGTCAATGAAAAAAAAAAAAACTCCTTCCATTTCTTTACACTCCATCCCACCTCCTGCAGTCTCACCCTTAACCTTGATAGCATCCTGTAATCCACCATGTGGTTGTTCTAGTTCAAACAAACACGGCTGTTGCAAACAGATGGAAATGCACGTTCGCAGTCGTGCACACATGCTTATTGAATGCAGCGATAGACAGCTTGAAGAGGGCAGCAAATTAAGATCATATATTAAAAATTTAGTAACTGCTTTTATACCATTCTCACATTTATACAGCTACATTTTCAAGTGCAACAACTGTAGTGCCTTCAATGACAAACTGGTCCTGGGTGAGAGTCCAGACTAAGTGTGATTCAAGAGATCCCTATGAAGAAAAATTCTAGAAATCCAGCAACTTCCCCGGGAACAGGGACACCAGGGCACCACTTTGGAGCTTGGCCTGGAGGACAAGCTCATTGGTGAGCAACTGGCAGCCTGTGTTTAGCCCATTGCGCCAAGCTCGGCTTAGCCAAAACTAGCCACACGTGTTCACCCTCCTGTGGGCCAGAGGAGCTATAGGGGTCTGGAGCTCTGTGGCTTGAGCAGCAGTCAGAGGAGGCCTTGGTCGCTGCCCAGACTGGCTTCATTTTCAAATATAGCTTGAAATAATTTTAACAAGGAAAGATTTTGACCTTTTACAGTGTTTATAGTGTCTAAGGACTCTTTCTGACAATTCCATAGGATAAACAAAATTAACAAAATAATTAACTTTATAAACAAGAACATGCACACCTTCCCCCTGCTCTCAATACATAAGCATTTCTCTAAAACTCTTTGACACTGTCTTCATGGGGATGAGCAAGTATGTGTTTTTACCGTTTGTACGTGTGCTTGCATGTGTGTGGGTTGGTGTTTAAGTGCCAAATTGAAGATCTTGCTACGATGTGAAGTCAGGAGGTCTCTTCCCATGCAGGCAGCCAGTGGAGAGGAGGTGATTGATGGCTAATGAGGGCTGAACGAGGAGTCGAGGCCAAACACACAGTATACTGCCTACTGTGGCTTTACCACATGATGGATGGCATGCTGAGATGCAGTACCCACGCATACTCGTGATACAGTTCCAAGTGTATGTGCTTCTTTGTGTGGTTTTACTGGATATGTCAACATCAGACATGTATACTGATACTGAAAGTTTTTTTTTTTGGGGGGGGGGGGGTTGTAAAAAGTTTGGGTATTCTTGGGTGCATGCCCTATATTTCACTGTTTCCTGAACCAGCAAAAATCACATCTGGAAGTGAGAATAAGTCTCGCAGTACCTCTGGAGCATTTCTGCTCTGTTGTATCTTGTCTTCAGCTCATTTGGTTACAATCTAAATCCACTGAGCCGGATCACATCCAGAAAGTTCACCATGACACTCAGTGGGACATCACAATCCATCAGTCATCTTGAACCCCACTGTTTCCTGCTCAGTGAATCCATCCCATACCATTCAAATATTCCACAGACTTCACCTATATACACAGTATGAAGCCTTGTATAAACCCTGCAACATATGGAGAGCTGGAAAATCGTGTTTTATCCTCCAGGTTGGCTCGGTGATTAATTGTTCTGTGTGGAGTCCTGACCTTGACAGAGTTCTCCGCATATCTAAGAAAACACATACAACTTGACACATACAAGTGTAATGTTGCTACACTTGTATGCATGTTAGTTTCATCATTATTTGTGATTTTTTTTTACTTGTTCAATAGTTAAATCTATCAAAGGTATTACAAAGCATAAGATAATTTTTTTATAATAGCTTGTTTTGTCAGATAACATGACATTTAAATCATTTTGGTCCTAAGAGATTTTAAAAATAGAGATTTGTTAAAATGTCAGTGCCTTCGATTTATAAAAAATGGTTAACACTATTTTCAAAAGTGGCTAGAAAATAATCAACAAATGTCATAATAACGAATCAATCATGGCTGTCTGTAACCTCAAGCTAAAGTAACTTAGTAACTCTTGACATTATTCAACAGATTTAAACTTTCTTTTCTGAATTCTGAAGAGCAGCAGGGAGCCGTATCCATTACTTTGATTTAGAGTCAATGGCAGTATGTTTCCCTGAAAGGTGCCTGCTGCTAGAAAAAGAGCAATCAGCCTTTTTCTGCCTGGCACTTGAGGATTTGTGGTTAAACACTGGTTGCATATTTTTGAGCCATTTATCGCAAGTGACTGACAGTTGGTCCTATTGAATAGTAAGTCACTATGCCCTTGAGTGCCTGCGATTTATCTCTCTCAGTCCTAAATGAAGCACTGCTTATGCAACACATTTCTTTTGAGCTTTACCTCTTCTCTTTTTTTTTTAATCTTTCTTTTATTCAGATCGCTATGCTGCTTTCTCCTTTTAACGATTGTCCATCAACAGAGACGGAGCACAGAGCAAAGTTTATGCTCAGAGGGGAAAAGTAACTGTGACCAAGAGGGTGTGATGAAATTGAGCTCACACCACAGCAACAGTGAAGATTAGTAGTTCTGTTGCAATGGACAGGAAGAAGCCATAAGCACCCTGAGAACCTCTGAGAAATTTATAACATTCCTGAGCATCCTTTACATCCCCTGGCCCCACTTCCATCCACCCATCCCTGGTCCACTGAGTCCCCAACCCTCCTTTCCCAGCACACTCTCCATGGCTTCCCCAGCTGTTATGCACCTGGATGCTAGCCTAGGAGAGAGGCAGCAACACATGCCATCCATCTCTGTAAAAGGGCACATGTGGTGTGTGCGTGTGTGTGCACTTACACTTATTTGTGTGCAATTCCCAAAAGAAAAGGACGTGGTGGGAGATGGGTTGTGGTTAAAACTAATTGACAGAGATTTAGTTTGGTGCTGTTAGATTGTCTTGGCAATTAATGCAATTCAATCCTACATAAAAATCATGACTATGACTACCAAAGAAAACCTAAGACAATATGTTATTGCGTTAGGAATGTCTGTGTTTGCCTCCAGCCTGAAAGTGGGAGGTAAGATGTAAAAATAATAAAACCCAAGAGTGAGATGTGGTTTTGCATCCTGTGATGCTCAACCAGTATGCATGCAAAAGTCAGGGAACAGAAAAAATGTAATTTATTGAGCCGTATGAACCTCTGAGATACCACAGATGAAAGAAATGTTAACAAAGAACTTTTAAATTCCATTGAAAGTTTTCAAGGTTTATAAGCCAGAGACTCTTTGCAGCATGGGTTGCTACAATATTGGTTGCACAAGAAATTACAGTCTGAAAACTATGAATGTTTAATGTATTAAAAATACTTTTTAAAATGAGTCAAGGAACTTTTGAGCATCACAACATACTGAATCTCCCCTCCAGGTCTGCTGAGCACACTGATTCAGATAACCCAGCAAAGAAAAGTTAACATCCATCCATTTTTTTGTGGCATTATTATGTTATTGACGGAGTTTGTCAAAATAAATCATTTGTTCTACTGTTACCAGTGTAACACAAATATAGATTTGTGGTGTTCTAGTCAAAACGAATGTGTCTCTGTGTGGTTTCAAGAAGATAAAATTGACTCCATTTTTTGAGAGTATACTCTACAGCAAAAGTCAAACATAGAATAATAAAAAATATATATTCTAGAGTACCTGTAAATACCGCTAAATGTATTAATTTGACCAAAAGAAATTTGTACTGTTTTTCTGAATTAACAAGATAATTATCTCAGAAATCTCAAGAAAACACTTGATTTAAAAAAAAGCTTGATTTCATGAGGAATAATGGCCCTAACACAGTATAGTTTGAAACATTAGGAGAAAGTGGCATCTTTTACTAGATGTTACTGTTATGCTAGAATATGGAAAACAACCAAAATTATTGCAATTGTGTGCAATGAACTTGCAATCGTGTTGCCTTTGAAATGGCTGCTTTCTAAGATGGGAACTAGTTCTGCAACCACTTGCATCCAGTTGCTGTCTTTGGTGTGACAAGATGGTGATAAAATGGCAATAAGACTGAGTCAGTCTGCTATCAGTCTGCAACTGAATGGGGTCAAGTTGGCAACTCCTTGCAATCTGTTCATGATAATACAGCATTTAACTGTGATAAATCTTTGAAAAATCGCAAATCTGTTGCTGTCTACATGGAAAGTTCAAATTAACCAGAAATTCACATTAAACACTTACATTCAGAGTCCAGTCTGAACCTTGTAAACCTGCAATTCAGATCTACAGAAATTCAGAAAATTCTGCACAAAAAGTGATGCACTTGATGCAGGGCGGCAATTTAACTGCAGAATGGCATAGGCGCTAAGCAACCCTGCTTTTATTATAATAGGAATTTAAAATGTTACAACCACTTCAGTCGAGCCCCCCCCCCCCCCTACTGCAAAGAGACCTGTCACAGATGAGTAGTGCTCATCAGTGCAAACTGACAACATGTTGGCAATCTGTCTGCGTTTATAAATTAGGCAGCAATTATTTGCAAACCTTCGCCAATCTGTCTGAGAGTGAGACTGGTCGTCCAAGTCGGACCGGGATTGTTTGGAAACAGGTTGGTTCCTGCCAGGCAACCTGTGCAATAAAGCGTTTGTCCCAGCTGTTTACACCAAATGCAAAAAAAACAAAAAAATTTAATGCAATTACCAGACAGCCACCTGTTCTTCCTAGTCACAAGAAGGTTACTTTCCTGCTTTAACTCTAGCGTGATTGAGCGATTACAGACTCTCTGCTGCATATTGCAACATTTCTGCAGGAACAGGAGAACAGACGTGAGTTTAGGATATAAAACAATGCATCTTAAATGCGGTCAGGCTGGCTATTTGGTTTCAAGCATAAACCAACCAGAAACCTAAGCAAGCTGGACATTTCATGAAATCAAGCTTAAAGCTAATGGAGGTTTTTCGACCATCATAAAAATGTTTCAAAGTTGACAAAAAAGTTGAAAAAGCATAATAGAGCCAACAGAATATTTATAGTGGAATACTTAATGAGGCTGTCTCTGTGGACAATGCAATATTAATTATTTCCGATGCCATGTATTAATAAAAATATTAAAATGCGATAGAGGCACCGCAGGCGTGTCAAACCAACATCTTGATTAAAAGCAATTTATTCGAGAACGGTTTGTTTGCGAGATCAATTTTTCATTCTAAATGTCACAGTCCTCCAAGTTTTGCAATGCAGATTGGCTGAGATATTTTGCTGAAATATACATGGGACTTCTTTGCTCTCCCATGGCACACAAATTTGATTGGTTTGAGACAGAAGGAAGATGGATGAAGATTGTCCGTGGTTTGTTGTCAAGGGACCCGGAGAGGTTGAAACGTTGCTCTATATCTGCGTGAAATGTCTCCGATCAGAAATGGCAGCTCCCATATGGATTTAAATCTAGACACAACCAGCATACTAATAAACAAACTGCACACATGCAGGGACATACTTAGAGGCTTGCAATAGCAACAAATGGAGGGGAAACACAGCAGGCTGAAAGAAATTAAACAATGGCATCTAAAGGTGCAGCAGATCTGCAGCACGAATCTGGTGCAGCACAAGATTCTTTGGGTAATTTGACAGGTTGGTTTAAACTGTCAGTTTGAATCTATGTTAACAAGAGATATTGAACTGCTATTACAGTAGACTGAAAAATGATGGATGGATGGATGGATGGATGGATGGATGGATGGATGGATGGATGGATGGATGGATGGATGGATGGATGGATGGGCGGACATGACTGCCAGTTATACTATGAGTCAACAAGCAGCTTTCCACTTTTTTTGTTTGTTCGTTGAAAAAAAAAATAGCATCAGCTGTGGTGAAGAGCATCACTTCTACGTATACCAAAGAGACTTATTCCATTTTTTTTCCTCAGGAGATGTGAAGCTCAACCAGAGTTGGCTTTGTATTTGACAGAAAGCAAGCAAAAGGACTCCTGTGGCTTGTGTCACTCTTTCTCTGTTGAATGAGTAAGCAATGTTAGGCGTCTGCAGCTTAACGGGTCCATGTAGAAAGAGGCTGTTTTTTTAATACTGTAGCTCCGTGAGCAATCAAGTTAAGAGGAATTAATGAGCTACTTGAAGCTGTTTCCACACGTGCCCTACAGCCCTGAACTCTGGACATCACCCAGCAGAGGTGTATGCGAGAACGCAAATGTCTGTGCAGCTGAATCAGACATTAAGTGGTTTAGTAATGCTCTAGTCCAAGTGATATCTGATTGCACCCGTGTAAGGATACCTGAGAACTGTGTGGTGAATTAAAAGCAAGTAAGTGGTGGATCATGTCTGCACAGTCTCCTTCCTGCTCTACCAAGTGGTACCCCCACCTCAATCAAAAGTATTTCTACTACTGAGAGAGCACACCTGAAGGGGGCTAACTCCTGCTCAAGTGAGCAAGGACAAGTTCCGCTTTTCCACGGTTTGCATTATAGAGCAGACTACAGCTCTTTTGAATGCATAACACAAATGTTTCTGTGGAAACGACTACATTTATGGATCAGTTAATGTCTATAATCATCAATGCCTGCTGCTAAGCTGTTTTTCACTCTCTTTTTTTACCCATAGTTACCAAAAGTATTGCTTTATTGCCTTTATTGACTACTGAAGTGTTAGGCCAGTCAACAATACTGTTAGATTTAGTAGGTAAACTACAGTACTGTCCCAAACCCCTCATTTCTTTATATTTTTAAAGTGGTCTTGAACATTAGTTCTCCATTCTTTGGACACTGGCTGGTTTTTCACTCATTTTCAGTCCAGTCTTTGCATTTAACCATTTTCAGAAGAATGTCTTTTAGTTTGTTAAAACACTTAACACTGACCTATGAATCGTTCAAGCACAAAAAAGGAACCTAAGTCAAGGGATGAATCAATGTTGTGTCTACACATAATAGTCAACTTAGCAAAGAACCCATTTTAAATTGTATCTTTAGGCACTTTGTTGCTAGCAGCTTGTTGCAAAAACATGTGCCCAATCGTTTGTTCCTTTAGTCCAGTTTATGAAAGTGCCTGAGATGACACAGTTTGTCAGACATCACCAACAATGTGATTCTCAAAGAGCTATTAGCCAAAAACTTGGCACGTGTGTGCAGTGTGTTCTTAAAAAATGTGAGGATATTGGACAGTGATAGCAGGTCTGATAGAGTGAGATAGAGTTTTTGATTAAATTAGCTACTGAAAGACCATTGTGAGCTTATTTCCTCTAAAAGACCCTCTACCTGTGTATAAAGGTGTATAAAACCAAGGTCGAATGGCTTCTGCAGGTCCCAATTTTTCCTAACGTTTATTCCAATAAAAATCATCCCCTAAATCAGATCATACAAGTTGGATTTTTCCCTACCTCAGACAAAAATCTGGTCCCACTGTAATGCATTTCCAATTAAATGTGATCGCATAATTCGGATGAGTTTAGCGCTAAAACCAGCCTCAGATCCTGCCACGCCTACACGCCATAACAACACCTGGAGATCGCTTGAGTGTCTATACAGTCACGTGATGTGTGGCTCGGCTGCACTGGGTGAATCAGTTCATTTCACCGAAGACAATCGTGGCGCGTGTGTTTCTTTTCAGTCACCTCTTTCACTCTGTTTATACACCACTCTGCATTTAATCATTAGTTATTATTAATCTCTGGCTCTCTTCCACAGCATGCCCTCTCTCCCATCAGCCCCAGCCTGTCACGGCAGATGACTGCCCCTCCCTGATCCTGGTTCTGCCGGAGGTTTCTTCCTTTTAAAGGAGAGTTTTTCCTTCCCACTGTCGCCAAATACTTGCTCATAGGGGGTCGGCTTGACTGTTGGGTTTTCTCTGTAATTATTGTAGGGTCTTTACCTACAATATAAAGCACC
>JAVDPK010002238.1:28154-39121 GCA_034780415.1 Cichlasoma orientale | reverse complement strand
GTGTGTGTGTGTGTGTGTGTGTGTGTGTGTGTGTGTGTGTGTGTGTGTGTGTGTGTGTGTGTGTGTGTGTGTCGCTGTACTCGCCAGCCTGCCGGTGCTCCAAAGCCATCTGGTATCTGGTCAGTCTAGTGAGCTTCTGGAGGGCACCTGGCCAGCAGCTTGCTCACCTGGCTCTGCTCGCCCCTGCCAACCACCACGCCTGGCCTGGCCAGCGCACAGGGAAAGGAAACAGATTGCACAGTGCAGTTAAAAGTGGTCCAATACTAAAGCACGAAATAATGTGGCGATATATGATATTTTTGCAGTTTGACATATAGTTTTGTTGGATTTATAAGGAATGTGAATATGTGATCTCTCTCAGAGACAGCATCGCCACTCCGTGAGCTGTTAACTGTTAGTGACCGCACAGATCTCAGTGCTTCCAGAAACAATGCTTTAAAAAAAAAAAAAAGCAATGCTTCACACACTCATGTAAGATTTCATGATGAGGAATGTTGACTTCTATCGCATCTGTCCCAACAGTTCGTGCCAGACTGTGCCTACCCATCCATTTAGCATATGATGGCACTTCCTTCCTGCAGGTTGTCCTCTGCTATCAATTACACACTCCTCTCCCAGCAAGAAAGATGCTCTTTGTCCCCTGATGTACGCACACAAACAAACGCACGCGTACACCGCGGACACAGAGGGACAGACACCTGCAGAGTGTTTGTCACCTCTTCTGTTGACATCTGCGACCGCATGGCATTGTGGGAGAGACGGCCATCTGTTGTCAGCAAGGCTGGATTAGAAGGGGACGAGGGGGCGAGATGCATCACGCTGCTCTTTTCTGTTGGTCTGAGCTGTGTGAAGTGTTGTGCCGTTATGGTGTTTTTGTTGTTTTCACTCCTTTTGGTGCTACTCAAGTGAAATAATATAACAACAGAAACATTTATTTATTTATTTTTATTAAAGAGGCAACAACTGTCCCTGCATAGTTGTTACTACAAAGTTAAAAGTAACTGGAGGTTTTCTTGAGGGCATTAGAACCTTTTTTTTTTCAGTAGATGCAACATGTGTGTTAATTATGCAAAAGCAATGTCCTGTAAAGAATGTTTTGGATTCATTAAAACCGCATTTAATGGTTGCTTTTTGTCAAATTGTTCTCGCTCCTAATTATCTTGGAAATGTTTAGCCCGCTTCACGGGGAGACAGCACATGAATGCTTGATTGACGTGATAGTGACTGCAAAGTTTCTTCAATTATCCTGGCAAGGTTACCATGGCTGCCTCTTGTTTCACAGCAGGTCCCGTTCTGAGCGGAGAAGTACTAAACTCTACACTTCTCTAACCTATGAATTTTAAGCCCATTGAGATTGTATATAAAAGACAGACATGGAGTTAGAACCATTAAAAAGGATTTTGATATTTAAAACACGTGGGCTCATATTTGTCGATCACTTGGAAGCAAGTCAGTCCACTGTATTGAATCACACCGAAAACTACTGGATTGACTTCATGCAATTCATTTGTTATGATTTTTAATCAAATACATGCAAAGCCAATGGCATCCCTGTCAGCTGTGGTTTATGGAATGAGTGAAAATAAAATGTTAGGATGCTAATTGTCACTACGGTAAAAATAGGACGGCAACCTCCCTGCGACGAGGAAACTCAGTGGTTGCACTGAATTGTTTTGCTGTTGGAAACCGATTGCAAGTACTTGCAACGATCAATTGGTTGCCCAGAGGGTTAAGTGTGCAACCCTCAAACTCTGGGTGACCACAAGGCAATTAGACTGACTGCACTAACGCTCAGACAGATTAGAAAAAGGCTGCAAATAACTGCTTTCTAGGTCGTTAATGCGGAGAACTTGCCAACATGTTGCAACCAATCGGAGTCAGTCTGTGCCAATGTTATCTTGCAGTCACTGTAAATTGGTGTCCTGCAGCAACTGTGTCGCAATAGCATTAGCATTAGCTTTCTGATATGAAACTGTGAGAGGGTCTCCAAATGGTTCAAAGAACCTACCTACAGTATATCCTGAAAACAGGACCTGTTTTAAAAATTTGGTTAAAAACAAATGTTTTGAGTTCGTATGAATCAATAAATAATAATTATTAACAGTAGGCCTATTTCTTTTGAAAAAATGTAGACTTTACTTTGAGTGCCTAAAGTTTTTGCGCACCAGTGTCCATTCCCTAGAATGTATTCATGCAGAGTCAGCGCCCATTCATTGTGCTGAGGAAATTCATTCATGTAATGGCTGTATTTACAATATCAGGTTTGCTTGAAATATAAAACATATTGCTCAGAGGGTTAGAAAATACAAACTGAGCAACAATTTTCATGACTGTGTAAAATTCTTCAATGCTGAGAATATACATGGCATCTCACTGCAAAAACAAAGGCAAATATTTGGTTTAAATGCGCACAAATAGAGTTCACTGGCGGCATTGATACTCTGAGTCGTGTGATGTTGGAATAATAAATTTGCTTCACAAGAAATGAACCGTTAACAAACATGCAACTTTAGAGGATGTGGTCTTTATCTTCAGGGATTGCTGCAGAATGAAAAGCAAACAACGACAGCAGCTTTGGAAAAAGCGATACCCCAGACAGGAACGAGTAAAGTACGGCTGAGATAACGAAGACATTAACCCGCATATTCCTGAAGGACATTCATGTGTGCAGGACGTTCGTTTGGCTGGCTGGCTGGCTGGCTGGCTGGCTGGGTTGCGGGTCTGCTCATCCAGCCGGCCTGCACACCGCAGACAGATGTTTGGCCAGCCAAGCCTGCAGCGCCACAGGCAGTGTGTGTTCTAGAAAAACCCAGAGCAGATGCTTCTACCTGGTGTCCCACCCGCCTGCCGCTCCGCTATTGTGGATATGCTTCAGTGGCCATCACATGACCTCAAAACTGGGTTTTCAGATTGTGTGCTGTCAATCACACTGATGACAAAGTAGAGTGGGTCTGGAGCTGATAGATTTCCTCGGGTCGACTCAGCATGTTTGTCAAGGTGTCTCTGACAGGCTGAATTTGTTTGCCAGATTGTTTTGAATAATGAAATCCAACAGAAACAATACATAAGAAAGTATAAGAGGATTATTCTCGGAAAATTACAGCATCGGAATATACGTAAAAACATATCACATAGATGTTGCTTCTCATAGTTACTGAATAAGTAACATCAAAAGATACAATGCATTATCAGCATCTCTTTCAGCCTCATTTTCCCATGTTGTTTGCTCCCAAAAGATATAAACAGTCACCGTCCCAAACAAACAGAAACACACTCTTTGTCCCTCTCCACGCTCCGTGTGTTATTACCAAACCCGAGGAAACTTTTGAAGAGATTCAAAGACACTCAAGATTAAAGATTTATTTGTTCTTTTGATGTTGCAGCAGCATTTTTGTCTTATTTCTGCAGCAAATGCAGCCTGGTAATGGTGGGGGTTTTTTTGCAGTGTGGCTGGTGGTGACCCAGAACTGCCAGAGAGAGAGGGAGCTGGCCTGACGGCTGGGCTCTTGTCTTAAAACCCCCCTAATGAGGAACGGTTCAGTAATGGTATCACTTCCTTGAAACCTCAAAGGACAGGCCGTTTACTTGCTTGTATTCATTTACACTATACAATGATGTGAAAAAGAAGAAGGAAAAAAAAAGATTAGTCGGAAGCCAGACATCTAGATGGCTTTGTTTTGCAGCATTTCTTGATAGTCTGGTGCACTTCACGTCTAGCTAGTCTACATTATTACTTTTTTACTTTCTGTCTATATGAGGGAACTTCTTTTGTTGCATTGATTTTGATAGAGATTGTACAGTTATTGTCTTGTACGCCTAGTGTCTTTGCCATCTTTTGTTTTTCTATTGATATGCAACAATGAATGCAAGGAAACGTTCTCCCTTTTCACCAAGGAATCTTTGGTTGCATTGATAAGATTTAATAATCAAACGTGTCTTTGAATGTTTTGATTTGATGCTTAGATTTCAATTAAGCTTTGAATTCCAATAACAGCTCATTGTTCTTGCTTTTATTAACTGCTCTATCTCTTAGATTCATCAGGCATATCTCAGTGTGCTGTGCATCAGTGCATCTCTCTCCCATCTGGTTCAGAGCCAGCAGAGAATCATACTGCCCCCTAGTGCCCATAGTCATTAGTAACACAACGGGATTGATGGGGCAGCTGTCAACCAGACAATACTCTGGTACTCTGCCAGTGGCTCGATACCAAGATCTGTCATGGGCAGCAATGCACAACAATAGAATCTACCGATTGGAGTGGTGCACACTCCTGGCTATGACACTGGTCCACCGCTCGCTATCGAATGCCTGTTGTTCCCCTCTCTCCACTCGCAAGACCCCTACTTCAGCAATCAATGCTATGCATTTCAATAGAACTTGGGCTGTTGCCCCAAGAAGAGAAGATGAGGAATCCAGGTGAGCTATTGTCAAATAGTTCTGGTGAAAACCACATTCGTGGCTTTGCTGGGAAGTGACTGAATGTGCAGCAGTGGGCAAATCACATCGTCGCGTTAATGGTGTTTGTTTCTGGAGTCAGTTGGAAATGTTAAGTGGAGCTATTACGGTCATTTCCAACTCCATATTTTAATCTTGGACACTGCTAAAGTAGCTTTACAGTACATGATTCAGTTTAAAAAAAAAATTCTTATTTAAATTTTATTGGGCCTTGATGCGTCCACTCAATTCATCTTTTTGAAAAAAAAAAATCATTTTAGCACCCTTCCCCTCCCTTTAAGCCAACTTTCTTCTGATTGGCTGCACCTAACACAGAGAAGGTTTGAACAGCAGGTGGGAGGGGCTTCTGTGCCAGAGAATATATTAAGGATATCCACTCTGACGTCAGACAGAGAATTTCAAAGAGGTTTGAATCCTGAGCTTTTGCTTCACACTGATTCCTTGTATATACACTTATCTCATTATTTGAAACTTTGGCCATGTTTAATGTGAGCATCCACTATTGCAACAGTTTACATAAGACAGGAACTAAGGGAAAGCATAATATGTTCACTTTAAGCATAATATTATGAAGATTAAAGGTGGGGATTCATATACAGCATGGATAAAAGAAATGATGTATTAAGCTTCAGCACCAAATAAACTATGAGCAGATCAAAAGTCAAAAGAACCAACATGATGTCTTTGACACACTTTCATCATAGTTACAATAAACACTTGCAACCAGCATCCAGTCTTATATTTTAGTTTACGTATCACTCGTCTTGTCCCAAAATACAATGTAACCTCAAGCAGCTGCTGGCTCCTAACCAACATCCAAAGTAAATGCTCCAAATGACAAGACAGACTAAATACCTCCTAACAAATGATACAAGACTACAGAAGGCACTTTAACAAAGGAAGTATGTAATGAACCCAAGGTGCCTTCTCCCCAATACATCATCCTGAGTGAATTTGCCAGAAACACTCTCTTTACCTCCAAGCATGGTAAATGAGAATTTATGCCCCCGCTACTTTATCATTCTTTACTCTTTTTTTTTTTTTTAACCCCATGAGGTAGCCATGCCATGCGAGACAGATATTTTCACCAAAGACAATATCCCCTCGCAGTAATTATATCAGAGTGAGAGAATGGCTCATTAACATATGTTAGGCATGTCAGGAATTTACAAGACCCTTTTGTAGATGCCGCTCGTCAGTGTGCTGCTCCCATCCGTATGGTATCTCCTTTGAGGATGTAACCTCCTCATTTCCATAGATGTCAATCATGCTGCGCATGATGTTAAGAAACATTCAACACAATAAAAGGAGAAAAAAAACAGGGTTATCTGTATGTGGCAATCATAAGGGAGAGCTCAGTGATATGGGGAAAAGAATGTGTGTGCGCGTGTGTGGGGGTGTGACTATGCGTTTTGTGAAACAACGAAATGAAAACAAAGCGACGTGGGGAAAAAAGTGTTGTGATGATGTGCCATCAATGCAAAGTGGGTGAAGTGAATGTCTCTGCTTCTCTGCAGTGTGTTAAAGAGATGTGTGTGTGCGTGTGTGTGTGTGTGTGTGTGAGTGAAGACATGCATAAAGCTTGACACCGGATACCAGACACCAGACCGACTAACAGACAAGTCCTGAGGCCACTGAGTGAGTGCGGCTGCTGCTGCACTGCTGCAGGACCCAACATCTGCTGCCCACGAGAAGGCACGTACTGTTGCCCTTTCACCCATTAGTATGGTGCCAGCTGGACTGACCTATTTATCAGCTGTGGACATCTAACGTACTCACATATATATTTATTTTAAGTGTCCATTGTGAAGATGCTACATAAAGCGAGTCAATAGTTTTAGTTACATCTTACAGTAGATATTAGTGGCTACATAGTGCAGTGGTTTGCACATTTTCCTAACAAGCAAACGAGTCCTGGCTTGATCCCAGGAAGAGACACATAATCCTTTGGGGTTATGGAAATTTTACCCACCTCAACTTGTTCACCTCACAGCCACTAACTTTGCAACTTTGTCACTAGTTTTAGTCACTTATCATACCCGTCACACTGATCAGTATCCTACTGCTTTGCAGCAACTTGTCTCTCTCCATGTTGCGCCCACTGGTCGAGCGACCAGCAAAGCTTCAGAGAGCGAGGGAGAGCATCAGCGCGCAGTGTGAGAGAAAAAGTAAAAGGCCCTCTGTTGCTTCTAACTTTCTCTCGGAATGATCATTTTACATGTAAATGTAGCTGAGATCACAGCGCAGACACTCTCGTGCATGATAATTATGTCACAGTGACAAAATCAGGAGCCGCTGTGGCCTTACACGACGGTTCGGGACAGGCTTGTGTGGTGTTTACTCTGTGACTCTCATCATAAACTAATTAAGTTGACTGAAAAAGGACATTCAGCTTTTGCCAAAAAAAAAAAAAAAAAAAACATATCCAATCGAGCAACTTCACATTTCTTTCTTTTTAAAAAAAAAAAAAGGATGCAGTACATGTAAGTGAAAATGACCAAAGAATGCAGAACCATTAGCTGAGATCTTAAAAAAGCAACCTAACTACTGCAAAAGAAGGAGTCTGACAGACAAACCTATGAAGTGAGAGAGAGATAAAAGTGATTTGGTCCAATTCTGCCTTTTGCTCCAGCAAATGTCCTAACAGCGACTGAAGACACGACGTCCATTTCCATCACCATCCGCTCTCTCTATCTCTCTCTTTCTTTCTCATTCATTGTCATTGCTTCTTTCTTTTTTTTTTCCTTTTAAGTGCACTTTCGCCCACACCACTTGGAAATTGATTGAAACAAAATGTCACAATTATGCCCTGTAGCTCGCCGCTTCAATTATTCATCAATTAGGGGCTAGGCTCTTTTTTTTCTCTCCTCTGAGCTGATTTTTCATTCAGTTTGCTCGAGATGTATGGCTCCCCTGCTGTTAACCAGTCCAAAGTCATTAGTTTCTGGGTTTGCAATTAAACCTGATGCATTATGCATGAGGCTCCGACTCAGCAGACACACGCAGCAGCGGCCGCAGCAGCTAGCGAACGAGCTAGTAAGCTCTGGAGGCGTGGATGGGAAATTAATTTGCTAGAAATGAAGTTCTCTCTAGCCCTCCTTCCCTCTCTATCTTTCTCTTGTCTGGCAGGTTGGAACAGATGCCACTTCCTGTAGATGGAGATAGAGACAGGGCAGCTATAGTCGTGCGGTTTGATCAGATCTGACAAAAGGGAAAAGGGTCTCCCTAGACGTACACAGACAAAATGTGAGTCAGAGATGCTCTTAGTTATAAAACATTCCATTGCTAAGTGTAAACGGTTGGGTCTTCATATAGATTTTGTGTTGACTAAACCCAGTGAAGTTCTTCACAGAATTAATTGTTACATATTACATGCCTTTAATGTAAAAACAGGTGTAATAAATACAGGCATTCTCTTACAGGTTTTTTATTCCAGTATGTATAAACAATGCATTTCTTAAAATATACATTGGCATAAAGCATACACTTTACATTGAGCCCTGTGAAACGAAGGTCCTATCAACGTTCATTTGCTGCCACCTAGTGGCTACAGAGTCAAATGTCAAATAATTTGAAGGCTAAAATCCCAGAGAAATGAATCCATGTTTATGCTTCCATACATGCACTGTCATGGTGATATTTACTGCAAAACTTGTGCCCGCGTGTTTAAATTAAATGAGATGGAATTGTTCTTGGGATTGTACCTTTAAATAAATTTGTGTTTATCTTGTAGCAACACCATAATAGGCGTGCCCATCTGTATTAAAGCACTTGTATGAACAGAGAAGGGCGCGCACTGGGATAGTCAGCATGCTCTTCATTTTCATCTCCTGTAACACACACAAATGCGACGAAGCTCGTGTAACTACATATTTACCCTCTTTCAGTGCAGTATTGCATACTAATGCAGTCATACCCACTTTATCAGGTGTCAGAATGATGTTTTTTGAATAAGAAACTCTTATGCGACTAGAGTAGAGTAAAAACACTGACTCCACCTTCTTTAGATTTATAAAATGCACACATTCCAGCCAGGTGGTGAGGAAGGGGCCGCGGCAGACCGCACAGGAGCTGCCGCTGCCCAACAGGATTGTCAGGTTTGGATAGTGGGGAAGCATCATGTGGATTAGAACCTGTTCCTGTCCTCCCACAACACAAACCTAGCAACCAGTTCCTATTGGTACAAAAGGAAAACACAAGAATAAGGATAACAAAACCTGCATTAAAGGAGCAAAATATATATGTTTTAATGGCTGACGTTTACCTTTAATGTAAGTACCTCAGCATCCTGCACCGAAAGCATCGGCTCACACTGCACAAACCTGTTCCCTTCACAGCACAGCTCCTTCAAGGGCAGCAGGTGAAACTAGACACAGTCACCCAAGATAAAGAGAAAGTTTGCACCTCCGTGGTTTCTGAATGCAATTAAATTATTGGGGAGTGCACATACGCTGTACCTCAGCGGGGAACATGGACAGCTTGTTCCCAGCCACATCGAGCACTTGAAGTTTAGTCAGTGCTGTAATTCCCTGGATCAAAAGTCAGTCAGCTTAATATCTTAAAAACCACCTTATCAAAATAGGAACACTAATTATGCATTCATAATTTCTCTGAAGGAAACTGAGGCGGCTTAAGTGGCCAGCCGAATTAGTGACTTTCCTTAAACTCTGATTTGCTGACTACAAACAGAGAAAAATCAGCAAAATGTGGAAAACCGGATAAGCTGTTGGTGCAGCATTTTATGAGCACCCACCTCTGGCAGGCTGGTCAAATTGTTTCTGGCTGCATACAGCTTTGTCAGTTCTTTGCACTGGTACAGCTGCTGAGGAAGCCAGGACAGCTTGTTGAAGTTTAGGTTTATTTCAGACAACCGAGTGAGGTGGCCAAGCTCCACGGGAACTTCATCCAGCTTATTGTCCAGCACACTGAGGTGTTCAAGCTTCCCCAAGGTGAAAAGTGGGGAAAAGGCTTGAATTTGAGCTTTTGCCATGCAGCATTTTGCACCCTCTATTTGTGCCATTTTAGCAGAGGATTAATTTGTCAGGATTAATATGTACAAATATTAAGTGTTTTGTTGAATTCAGAGCCTGTAATTGCAGGTATAGGGAGCCATTTTTGCACACCGAGGTGCCATTAATGCACCTTTTAATCTCTGGCGGAAGTCTTTGAATCTGGTTGTGGTTCAGATTGAGGACAACAAGGTTCTTGAAGCCACCTGTAAAACATGAATATTACAAAAAAAAAACGCAGATGACTCGAGCTTTGTGTTAATCATAAAAAAGAAAAGCAGTAAGAGCCTACCTATCACATCAGGTGGCACTACAGTAATTTGATTTCTGAACAGGTACAGCTTTTTCAAGGACTCCAGATGGCCCAGAACAGCGGGAAACTCCTTCAAGGCATTATTTCCTAAATTCAGCTCAGCCAGCTTGCAGGCGTTGCAGGAGGAAAAGTATTTAATCACAAATCTGCGTGATGTGTAAAACATTTCAAGTGGCACCTTGGCAATTTTCCAGCAAATAGAAGAAGCTGCGCGCAAACAAACGAACTGAGAAGACTCACTTGATGTAAGGAGAGCAGCTCAGCGGGGAGGCCTGTGATGGAGTTGTTGTTCAACAGGAGGACTGACAGATTTGTTAGTCTGGAAACACACTTGGGAATTTGCTTTATGTGCATCGAGCTTAAATTTAAAGAGGTTGCTCCGGCATATAAAGCTCTAACCACCCACTTTCTAGCAGCTGACTCCCGTTTAGCCATTTTTTTTACGTCTGTTGCAGCGTTTCTGTGGGAACAGCAGGCTTTATGACAAGCCAAAAGATCTGATCAGGGGCAGCTGCGACCTCTGGTGGACAAAGCTGGGTTAAACAGCAAAACATTAAACTGTTGAGTTTGGATTCATTTTAATGTCCAGTGTAACAATGACACACCAATATCAGAGAGGGTTTGACACGTGTTTTCAATTTTTAATGCATGGCACATCCCCCTTATACTTGTTACACCTATGAAGAATAAAGGGATGTTCATTAGCAATAATCATAATAAAGCGGTGACACACATCCACAGGCACACACTCGTGGTATTGTATGCATTTATATAACTTCATATGATTCATGTTTAATAGCTCATTTCACTCAAAGAACACTGCACAACCACTCAGTGACTCTGCTGACATTTGGACATGCATGACAAGCAGCTCCAACATCCTCATCTGCACCAGTGGATTTGTTTTTTTGTTTTTTAAGTATGCAATTCAGCCACGTCCCTAAAAATAAGCTAAAAGCAAACCCTGTGGTCATTAGGATTGGCCAGGGGTGTTTAATGTAAAATCTTTAACACCACTACTTTTCAATTGTGTTTTTTTAATTTAATTATTAACACAATGTAATTGTTTTTAAAGTAATGAATTCATTCAGATTTCACTCTCCTCGTTCATTCCTTTTGACTTCAACACAAACATGTAACCAATCTAAAAACAGAAGCCTTCTCTGTTCAGCTCAGCAACGTCTCAGTA
>JAVDPK010002238.1:0-28144 GCA_034780415.1 Cichlasoma orientale | reverse complement strand
CTAACAACAGACCCCGGCGCGGGGCACCACCGCACCGTCGCAGGACCCCGGGGGGGGGGGTGTCGCCCTTCAAATATGTTCTTATTTAAGGGTGCTTCGTGTTAGAAGTTTACGCAGGTTTATGTCAACACAGAGACTGAGCCGTCTCTCAGCTGTCCTCCGTGTTGACTGGGTCCTTTAGCCGCTCCACAGAATTGTAGTGCTCTCCTAGACCATAAGCATGGTGCATATAGCTGCAAGCAATGAGAGAAACAAGAGGCTGTTGTATAGAAAAAAAGCAACACATCAGCTTCTTAGCTTCAACATGCAGTTACATGTCGAAGCTATTAATTACATTAATCTGGCACATTTTAACTGAATCATGTCACATTTTGAGCAAAAAAAAACAACAAAAAACAAAAAAAAACATGTACAAATATTCTTACACAAGTGTGACGGGTTCGCCATCATATTCCTCTCCAATTTTTACGGTAGCAGAGTCAGCCTGGATCACTTCTATTGGCAAATGAAGAACTCGCGTCAAGGCTCGAAGCTGTGAAATTTGAAAGGAAAAAAAAATGAATTGAAAAGTACAACGAAATACTTCACTGTGTGCAGTGTGTGAGGGCTAACGAGTGACTCACTTCCAGTTGCCCACCCCAAGCTGCTGTGTACTCCACATCACTGCAGTACTTCTCAAACTCATCTGGAAGCAAAGGCAAACACGCCTCTTGAATAATTATGTATGAAATGCCAGTGAAAGTTTGACTTTCGTAAGCCAGAGCAAAGATCGTCTCACCTGTTGTGTACATGTCACCGGTGCTCGGGTTAGTGAGGAAAGGCAGGAAGTCATCGGCATGGCTTCTCATGTGCTCGGCAGTGCGGGACCGCAGTTCCTTCACACTCATGATTAACTCGGGCTAAAACAGAACAGAACGCACTAAAATATGTGCTCTGTGTGTCTAAACTTGACAATTTCACAATGTATCACTTTCTTTAAGACAAGCTGCAGAGACTCCAAACAGAGAAGGTGTGAAAGACTCATTTTCATATGACATTTATGAAATTTCTTAAGTATTTAAACTACAGCTATTACGCCTGTATAACAATATGTACCTTTGATCGCTGTACCAACTGATCTTCAATGGCGCGGTACATGCAGTGGCCATCAGAGGAGATCTCCTTGATCTGAAGCTTTTGCTGGGCGAGTTTCTGGGCCAGCTTTAAACCCTCCTGGTGCCTCACACCTTGCAGGTTCTCCACCTCAGCCTCTGCTATCCTGATCTCCCTCTCCTTCTCCTGCGCAGCCTTCTTGTCCTGTATGGGATCATTTAAAAGTCAAAATCAGGCAAACACGGGTGAGATAACCACAGTCTGCTCTAAAGTAGAGACTTCATGAATGAGAACTGTTGTTAATAAGGATGCTAGATTATGAGCTTTAAAAAAAAAGTTTCCCAGCACACAGCCTTCAAAGCTGTATCTCACCCTTCTCTTCTGGGCTTTGGACACTCGTGGCTGTTTCCCCTCCTCTTGTTCTCCAGCTTCCACCTTTACGTTCTCCACTCCATTTACGACCTCTTCCACCTTCTAAAATTGAGTAAAGCGAGCAATAGTTATGTTGCCAACTGAAGTTAATAAAAAGACTAGAGTACATATTCATTTACATACTGAACACACGCAGTGTACCTTTTTAACAACTGTGTTCTTAATACTTTGTGCTGCAGTACTAAACTGCTGCCGTGCAAAGACATCTTAAAATAACAACACATGCAAAAGCATGCCTGAATGATTGAAACTACAGCTCTCTTAAATGTTTATGTCATCAGAAAGATCTTAATCCTGTTACTTTAAGATGCAATCTAAGCTAAGATCTAGAAGTGTTTGTACAATAATTACTAATCAAACTGTACCTGAGTTGTGCAACCATGTGAACATAATCAATTACCTTTGTGTCAGTTGTTTTTTTGAGCTCCCTGGATTCCTCCTCGTGCTTCTGACTGAGGTCAGCCTCAAGTTTGGCGATTTCCTCTGTCAACTGTTTCCTCCTCTTCTTGTCATTTTTGGGGACTGCATTTTTCATGCCCTGGATTTTAGCTTATAATGACAGAAAGCAGACTGTGAAACAAAACAACGCAGCCCTTAGTCGAGAATATAGATGGTGCTGGATACTGATTAGAAAAGTTAAAACACAATACATGCACAAAATGGACAATATAATACACAGGCATAGACAGCATTAATGGACCTAAGGGCTGAAATGTCAGCACACCCAACAAATGAGCAAAGTTATAGGTAGCTACCCTGCAGATCCTTCTTCTCCTTGCGGTGCCGCTTTGCCAGGAGCTCCTCTTGCGTCTCCACCTCCTCCATGACTGGATGCAGCTGTTTACTTTGCACACCGAGAGTGTTTACGAGCTACATGAACCTGACTGCCGTCTGTGTTATGAATGACCAGTTATACAATGTGGTTCATCGCTGGCACACGATATACATGCAATGCACAATAAATAAAACGTGCTGATATGGCCTCATCCGGAAGAGAGAGGGTGGAGTAAGGTGAAGCTTTATCTTCTTCGCCAAGAAAAACTCCCAGATTGTCGCTATACCGCCACCTCTCGGTATGATGGTGTACTGCAGTTTCAGGCATTCAGCTCACCATTTTAACATTTCCTCAACACGTTTTGTTCATTTAATCTCATCTTTATCTGAGAGTTGACACAAAATGTTTCCTCTTTCTTCGTATCTTGTTTTTAGATCACTCTTTATCACTGGTTTGCAACCTAGGGAATAATGAATGCCCCGAAAGAGTTTTCATAATTTTGAAAACCTGATACCTTAGGTAAAACTGTCTAAAAGCAAAGCACAACGAATTGTAAAGGCGGTTGACTCCCAGTCATGTACACATTCCAGTCTATATTATTATTTTCAATTTGGAAAGGCAGGGCTGAGATAGATTGGAGATATGCAGAGGACAGACGGGATGAAAAGAGGAAGACCTCAGACAAGATTCATGGATGCACTGAAGGACATGCAGAGGGTTGGTGTGACAGAGGAGGATGCTGAGGCCGATGATATGTTGAAGGGAGCAGCGGAAAGAAGAAGAAGAAGGGGGGAAAACAAGCCAAGAAGATCCGGTGGTTTAAATATAGATTGCATCATTATTTTCAAAGGGCAATAACAATTTTTGTCTAGATATAGTGATTTATTTTTATGGACAAATCAAATTACAAAATGCCAAGACATATGCATAAAAATGTCTGTGATTATTAAAATCCCTTTGTTCTCACGACAAGATCATGTTTAACCTAAAATTTCCATGTACAGGCATCTACTGTATAGTCTTCATCCATCCTTCTGAATAACCATGCGTCATTTACTTTTGTTAAATCAAATGTGCAATATGATCAAATATATAATTTAATTATAATGTTTCATTTTATTTCTGTCTAATTAAATAGAGCTACATCTAGAGGGCCGATCATAGACTGTACATGAATTTACGCAGTTCAGACTTCATACTCGCTGTGTGCCCGGCGCAGGCGTGCCGTGTGACGTGGCACGGGCAGCGGAAGCGCTTGTTTGTGTTTTGGTTCTAAGGGGAAGTTGCGAGAAGAAAGAAAGGAGGAGACGTGACAGGATTGTTGAAATTATTTTCTTGGTTCCCCCCTTCTCCCCAAGTAACACCAGCTCATCACAGTGGTCCCAGGTTCTGTGTGTGCGCGCGAACTGCAGCGGTGCTAGTTGAAGTCATACGTCACCTGGCTCTCAGGTAAGGGACTAGTTGTGGTTAGCAGCTGGCTCGGTGACATGACGCTGCCATTTGTTCACTTGTCATCGGTGACTTCGTTAGCTAACTGTGTCGCTAGCTGACTGCAGCTAATGTCGATGGTGTTTGGCGGCACAAGAGGTGCAGAAATGCGGGCCTTTGTCCCGTTCTGTCGAGTCCAACTGTTCGCTTGCGTGCCAGGAGCAAAGTGGCTAGTAATATAGCAGGTAGCATGGCAGGCTTACAGTGACTTTGCTAATGGGTGGGTGTAATCTATCAGTGACAGCAAGCTAACGATAGTGTTTGTTAATTGAGGGGTTTCGCTACTCCCCTTTAAACAACATTAGGTAAACAGCACCGGGAAGCACCGATTAAATTTGAAAAAAATAAAAATGACGTTAATGTCGTGTTTTATGTCCGTACAGCAGACGAGAGGCTAATGACACTGGTTAGCTAGAAAGCTAAGGTTGGCTAACTAGCTAGAGAAAAAAAAAACACTTTGGGGAAAATGGCGGCCCCCTCTACCACCAAAACAGACAGACAGCCACTGCTAAAACCGAGCCAGTGTGTTTATAGTCAACTAATGAGGGTTAAAGCCAAATATGCGCGTCGCAGTCATGCAATGTGCAGTGTTTGTTGACAGTCAGCGTCATGGGTCTGGGTAAATACAGCCCTGTGCTCATTCCAGTTCCTGGTGCATTTGGTGTATTTGTTTTCTTGCTGCGCGTCTTCAAGACTTCTAAGCAAGGATGTGTCATTTGGCCTGAGGTTGAAATGCACGACTTGTTTGAGCATGACTTTAGCGGTCATTTTATGGGCTTTTTGTCCCAAAGCTCTTGAGTTAAAACAACAGTGTCATTACATTTCTGGGTGTACTTTTATCTTAATAAAGTTTCGTATATGAATGCCTTCAGCTTTCAGTGTTGATGCACGGGTTGTCAAGTCAATTTTATTTATATTACCAGTTTTAGAACAACAAAAGGTAACCCATAGCGCTTTACAGGCGCACTGATTTGTAATCCAGGTCTCAAGAACCTGATCGTAAACGTGGAACTCAGATAAACAGACAACATAGTAATAGTAAAAGAAAAGGGAAAAAGTCACAAAATAAGAATAAAAACATAACTAAATTCTGGAGGCAAAATACAGAGTTAAAATGAATTACACTATTGCAGTAGTACACAATGATTTATTTGATTTGTTCTGTTGTGTTTAGACTTAAGGAGCCATGGCAAATACACTTTATAGATTGACACACCTGTTTTTGTAATCTTGGTTTGAATACATTCATAGCTGTATCCTCAGTTATATCACAGTTCATAAGCACAATATAAGCATATGTTAACTCAGTTTTGCAACAGACTGGCAAAAGGGTGTTGATTATGGTGGTAGTGTTGTTTGAAATTATGTACACCTACTTCACAGTATAATTCAGTACCACATCTTCATAAACTGGCATTGAGGCTATAGCCACCATAGATCTCTCATGAACAGACATGTGACTTATGTGGTTAACAAAGGTAGCTCTTGTGTTTTATTGCACTACACCATATATGTGAGTTTGATGCAAGGCGAAAGGCCAGTTTTTGTGCAGACACAAGATTCCACCAAATTCACCTTGTAAGGTCAGACATAAGCCACGATTGTCTCCTTACAACAGCCATCTGTTTTTTTGTTTGTTTGTTTTTTGGGAAATTCTGAGCTATTCATTCCTAAATAAGTTAGTAAGCACTACATGAATGCATGGTATGCATGCATAGATGCAGTGGTTCTCACAGTTGTAATGTGAGTGGGTCTTTCACCCACTCTCTTGAGTTTGCCACAGATTACTGTTGTAGTTCATGACAAGGCTTCCTTTTGATCATATTACTGTAAGTCGAAGACACTTCAGTGTTCTAGCCAGCGGTTGATAACCCAGTGCTGCACCAGGCTGTGAATTTCACCAGTTTGCTATCAGAACTGTTCACTCGCACCACAACTACCAAGTGGGCGTGGCTATTACCACTCCCCCCCACCCCCCAAGTCATCCGGTCTTCCGATACTGCCGGACTGTGAATGTTTCCTGACTAGAGCCATGCAGTCTTAAAGAAAGTTTTGTCAAGTATCCTAAATTCCTCCACTACGTGTCAGCAGCCACACGTATTCAGAACAGGGCTTTGTATGTTTGAAACGTTTAGGTTTTTGTTAGTGACTTAAAATGTTTACAGAATAATTCACAAATTGATCAGCTTTATAAAATTACATTTACAGCCATAATTTGCAGACAAAACAAAGGAAAATTATCACCAGTATTGATTAGCTATTCACTGTATGTATCATTATTTTTATTTTATTGATTGCATCAATTTTGTCAAATGGTCTAAACTGCAACATGAAAGTTCTGTGAAAACCAGCTGTTCAAACAGTCTGTGAAAATCTTCAAAATGCACTACAAATTGAAGCGATACCAGTGGGTGAATGTTTGACTTTGATGTATGAAAGTATAAGTGAGAGATTTTTTTTTTTTATGTAGTCTGCTCTGAGTAACTTTCATTGGTGCTTAGGTCTCAGTGAGTCAGAATTTTAAAAGATGAAATTTATTACTGAAAATGTGGTCATCAAACTTAGTTACTACCTTTTATTTTCTAGTGGCCCGTTCATTAGTCTAATTTTAGTTTTATAAGATTTGTAATTTTTATAAGGATTTTTCATAGAAAGTTGCACATTTTATCTTATGAGTAATATTCATTTGTCTTAAATCTCAAAATGTCATCTACGCAAAAATAACCGTTGTACTCCTGTTATGGTTTGTTAAACTATATCAGAAGGGAAATGCATATTATCAGATGTTTGTCACATTTGTTCTAAGCTGCAAATCTCTTAGAGTTTTACTCTGAACATGTTTGTTCTCGTGCTTTCTCCAGCAGAAGTTCTGACAGTGAGGTTCGGCACACAGGATACCTGTGGATCTGACTAGGTCATGGCCAATCGAGGAGGAGCTACAAGACCCAATGGACCAAATGCGGGGAATAAGATCTGTCAGTTTAAGCTGGTGCTGTTGGGGGAATCAGCTGTGGGGAAGTCTAGCTTGGTACTTCGCTTCGTAAAGGGCCAGTTCCATGAATTCCAGGAAAGCACAATAGGAGGTAGGCATCAGATCTGGATGTTTCTTACAACCTAACTTTTTTTTTCTTTCCTAGTCAGTTCCCATTCAGAATTCAGAAAATTGATTCTTTTGGGTTGACATATTTAACAACTCTTTTTTTAATGACCTTGCTTTTGGTGTGTGTAATGATCATGCAATACTGACTCATCTCTTCCTGTCCCCTCAGCGGCCTTCCTTACCCAAACAGTGTGTCTTGATGACACAACAGTGAAGTTTGAAATCTGGGACACTGCAGGCCAGGAGCGTTACCACAGTTTGGCACCAATGTATTACAGAGGAGCACAAGCTGCCATTGTGGTCTACGACATCACAAACGAGGCACGTTCATCCTTAACTGAGATACAATTAAGGCCCTCAAGATGTTGCCATAGCACTTGTTCAACAAGTTAAACCGTGAAAGTAACATAAGATGTTGACGAGTGGTATCGTGTCTTTATTTTTCAGGAGTCCTTTGCACGGGCAAAGAACTGGGTGAAGGAGCTACAACGACAGGCTAGCCCTAATATAGTCATCGCTTTGTCAGGAAACAAAGCTGACCTGGCCAGCAAAAGAGCTGTGGACTTCCAGGTCAGTGCAAAGAAACTGTGTCTTAGAATTTAGTATGATTTTTAATCTAATATCTCTGTGGTTTTGTTTAATATGATCACATTTATGGCGGACTCTAAAAACCACAGCCATGACTTCCATTTGTAATTATCCTCTAATTGTGTTTCTCCTGTGCCTGCAGGAATGCATATTTGAGGATGTATTGAAAACTATTTGTTTACGTTGTGTCAACAGGATGCCCAGTCCTACGCAGATGACAACAGCTTACTTTTCATGGAGACATCAGCCAAGACATCTATGAATGTGAATGAGATATTTATGGCCATTGGTGAGTAACATTTAGGACTTAATTCATAGATATTTTTTTTTTCTGCACATTTTTTTAAATTCAAAGTTAAATCTCTTGCCTCACAGCAAGCTTCGAGCCCAGGTTAGAGCTCTTCTGTGTGGAGTTTGTATGCTCTGTTTGCTTGGGTTTTCACCTGCAGTTCCAGTTTCTTGCTACTGATATACATACAAGATTAATGATGCCTCTGTCAGGCTCAGACACACAAATTCCTAATTTCAGGAGTTTCACTTCCTGCTTTAAATAAAAGTAAAATAAATAACTGGATGTTCTGTTTCTTGAAATTCAAATCTTTTGTTTGTTTTTACTTCCTCCAGCAAAGAGATTGCCAAAAAATGAGCCTCAGACTGCGGGAGCAAACACTGGGCGCAGCCGGGGAGTGGACCTGACAGAAACTGCCCAGCCAGCCAAGGCTCCATGCTGCAGTAACTAACATGAAGAGCACCCTCCTCCCTACCAACCTGTATAGCAGTAACTAATGTGGCCAATGCCCCAAACGCCACTGCAGTTACTAATGCAACGTGTCACCCATTCTCTGAAAGAAGAAAATATGCCCTGTGCCCCCACCCCACCATCCACTCTTAACATAGTCATTGCCATCACACTGATCTTTCTTTGTGGCGCTGCCTCTTTTCCTCCATTATGGTTCTGCTGCTACCTGGGGAAGCCTCCTAACCACTCTGTCTTACTTTCTACTATCAGGCTTGTTATATCTATCATATTATTGATAGATCAGTGATAGCAGATATTAGAAACATTAGAGCACCCTTCCTCCCATTGTCATCATCCTTACAGCGTGTAGATGTGAGTTTCATCTGGAGGAAGTGAGCACTTCCCTTTTCTGGGATAGCTTAAGACTTTACACTTGCTTTTCTAATACCAGTCTTCTGTTTTTGTTCTTTTTTTTATTACTTTGTTGATTATTGTTTACTGTAATTT
The DNA here is from genome assembly GCA_034780415.1 of Cichlasoma orientale. NCBI lineage: Eukaryota > Metazoa > Chordata > Actinopteri > Cichliformes > Cichlidae > Cichlasoma > Cichlasoma orientale. The sequence goes on along the minus strand of JAVDPK010002238.1, from coordinate 19,423 downwards.
TTGTAAAAATTATGGATGCACATGCACAGCATATTTAGATGGCCTAAAATACAAAAAAGCAAAAAGAGTTATTATAACTTTTCTCTGCAGTATCGCAGAAAGGTTGGTTGGAGGAGTGTATTCTTGTCAGTCTCAGAAAGAGGAAAGGTTGAGGGTGGAGAGAGAAACCCTTAGCTCTGTGTCTCTCTTGTGTCTTGGACCCTTTATCTTGTAGTTGGGGGGAAAAAAAATTTGAATTGTGGTCCTCATAGCCCCACCCCTTCCATTAAACTCAAGTAGCACTAGTGCATATCCTCTCACCTGCTTGTAGCTATCCCTTGTGGCATTGTGCAATGTTTCACAGTATTTACTCTGTGAGTTGAGTTGTCTGCAAGGACCAGTGCAGTGCAGCAAAACCCCTTCTGTCTACAAACATGGTGCAGAGGCCTCTAGGGTACACATCGGTGTCACCACCTGCCCGCCTCCTGATGTGTCCTTTCATAAACCTTGTGTAGACCATCCTGTTGTTGTCATACTGCGGTCTCTTGGGTTTCTGCTTTTGAGTGATTTAGTCTTGTGCGATTACTTTTTCCATTGTGTCATTGTTGCTCGACTGCTGGGTTTGCACTAGGGAAAAATCGAAGGTGATGGTCGTGAGTGGGGAGTTGCAATATGTAAAGTTGCTTCATAATTAATATCGGAATCATAATTGTTTGACATCTCCTCTCGATTAGAAAGTGCTTTAGACACGGTCGTGTGTCATTATGTACAGCCCGCGGCCTGGACTTGGTGTCCGGTGACAGATTACATCCGTACACTTATTCACACGCATTTATCCGTGTGTTTGTTTGAACACACATTTGCACAATTAAACACACACGCCACTGTCTTGTCCCCCACCCCCATTCCCCATCAGACCTAAACATCATTGTACATGAGCATACACACAGTCTGTTACACGTCATCCACACCTTTGTCAAGCACACACAATGTCCTTCCTGCACCCCCCCCCATTACATACAAAGACACATGCACATAGAGTACTATTAGTAAATAACTCTTTTTACAGGTCTCTTACTCATGCCTTGCACTAATGATGCTCATGAATATATCTTGTCATGATTTCAGCCAGTGTGATATATAAATATAAATATATATAAATATAAATATATAAATAATATACTGTAAATAAGGTGTTGCAGTGTAGTCTACCTTTTTTCAATTTACCAGTGACAGGACTAATGCTTGCTAGGGAGTTGTCTAGATAATCATAAAAAACTGTACAGTTAGCAGTAGGAAAAAAAACAGCTACAATCTGGGTTTGGAGTTTTGTTGCTGTTCCTTTCTTCTTCTTTTTTTCTTTTTTTTTCTTTTTTTTTTTTTTTTTTACATATAAATGGTTAAATTATAATCAGTGGTGGTCTTTATAAATGTATGTAGTGTTTATTAACAAAAAAATGAAATTGCATTTATTTAGTCAACTGTCTTGTACATTTATCTCATAAGAAAAAATATATCCAAACATGTTTTTTAACATCTCTTTGCTTTACACTTCTCCAGTTGTTATTATTATTATGCCCCCTCGCCTTGTCCAGAGCTGCTCCTCCTCCTCCCTGTAAGTAGACGTGAACTTTCAGAGGCGCTGGTTGTAAAACTCCAGAGGAGTCAGACACCATGCGGAACAGTTTGAGTTTTCCTCCGTCTGTTCTTCTACATCTCAGTAACATTGTGATGATATATTGTAGGAACAGTAAGACAACTATCAGCTGGCACAATGGCGGTTTGTGAATAGACGATTTAACACATAATAGGGATGCAAATTGTACTTTTTTTTTTCCTTTCTTTCTTTTTGGTTTTGCAGTGAACACTTATTTGCAGCCGGAAACATTTAAATGCAAGCATTTTACAGTACTGTTATGTAATGACCAAATAAATACTGAAATAAATTTGATCATTTATTATTGTAATCAGACTGTGTGTGTATGTGTGTGCCTTAATTTCCTGTGGATGTCAAGGACTTTGCATGTAAAATAATTTTTGTGTATATCTGCTTTATCTGTTTTGTCATCTAGAGATTGGCTTTTATTTCCCCACGCCAGTAGTCATCATGAAACTGCTTAAAGCTTTTAATCTTCGTCAGTCCTGAACTTTAACCTTTTCTTTGTTTGGCTGAGCATCTTCAAGGACAGTTTTTTTTTTTTTTAATGATTATGCATATCTGTATGAATATGCATTTCTGTATTTTTACTGGTATGAAGTGAAAATCATTTTACTGGTCTATAAATGTGTTTCTAAATAGTGCTGTTATTGCTTTCAGTAATTCTTCGGTATCGTATGAAATGACTGCGCTTCAGTCAGTCACCTGTGCCTGACTAAACTCCACATTTTTTTTCCCCACCACATTTTGACCTTGAAATTCTGCTACAAATGGTTGCATTTTGTGACCTCTCCTCTTAGAATTGTTGTGGAGTTGGCCTATCCCATGAAGGTCCCCTAGCGGAGGAAAATGGGCCTACAGTGAGAAATTGAAAATAAGGATGAGCGCCATGTCTGATCCTCCGTTTGTGGAATAGAGCGGACGGCGCAGCAAATATTCTCCGGGCCGGCGGTCCCTTCGGGTTTCGGTGCGAATCATGGCCGACAGCGCTGGGATTCAGCAAGGTTCGCCGGCCATCGGAGCTGCGGGCCTGGTTCCGGCCGCTCCTGGAGCCGGAGGCACGGAGGGCTCCGGCGCCGCTGGAGGATCCGCACGTATCGCCGTGAAGAAGGCACAACTACGCTCCTCGCCTCGGCCAAAAAAACTGGAAAAACTCGGAGTGTATTCATCCTGCAAAGTATGCTGCATTTGCAAATAACAGAGTTTTGAACCGGGGTAGTTTTGAGGGCTTATTCTGAATATCGTGTATTTCCTGGGCTTGGTTGCAATAGTTTTCAAAATGCAAGCGCAGCAAAGGAAGCCATTGCCGCACTTGAGTTTCTTTCTTTTTTTTTTCTTTTGCATGCACGAACCAGTTACTGAAGAGGTAACACAACAAAAAAAAATCTCGATACATTAAGTGTTATTTTTACATCTGGACTTTTCAGCAGGGGCCTTCCAGCTGCAGGCTGTTACTGTTTCTGTCAAGGTGGGGGGTTGGTGAACGTAAACATTGGCTTGGCGCTGGTTTTGGGAGTAGCTGGCTGTGTGTACAAGGTCTGGATACTAGTGTGTCTGTGTGTGTGTTCGTGCGCGGTCTCGTGTTTCCACTGGAAATTTCACAGCGTCCCCGTGCCGTCCGTCATAAGCACGGTGATAAACAGAGAGGAGTTTATTGGGCTTATGCAGCGTATGATCCGCAGAGAGGGATGGGGTCTTTGTTTTGACAGGGTGACAGCTGCTGGGGGGGGCGGAGTTTGTTGTTGTTTCAGAGCGCATGCTCAGTACAGCACCTTCAGCTGATTGTGACAAGTCTCCTCTCCCCGCCTCCTGTTACTGTAAAAAGTCAGGCATAACTTCTCTTCATTAACCCGAGCGACCCTGGAAAAGCTTTAAAACCGCTATTTAAAACCGGGTGGATATGGTTGACTTTTGAGACGTTGATGTGAAATTAAAAAAAAAAAAAAAGTTTAACAAGTTGCATGGTTTTCCTTAAATGTTCAGTGTAATCTGACCTCAGTTTAAGCTGCACAGAGAAAGCTGTTCATTTAATATAAATATTGCTGTGTTTTCCCCTGCTTGCACTAATCTCATCTCTACTTTTCACAGGCTGAAGGTGCCTGTAAGTGCAATGGCTGGAAAAGTCAGAACCCCCCTCCTACACCTCCTCAAACTGAGCAGCAGTCCAACGCTGTCAACCTCCAGGAGCCCTGTCGGAGCTGCTCTCACACTCTGGGTAAGCCAGCATGCCCGCCAGAGAAGCTGCATCAGAAAATAATACCAAGAAGGGGTAAATTAGATGAATTTCATTGGCTGATTTCTTCTTTCCAGGTGATCATGTGACCCATCTAGAAAATGTTTCAGAGGAGGAAATGAACAGACTTCTTGGTATTGTTCTGGATGTTGAGTATCTGTACACGTGCATTCACAAAGAGGAGGATGCTGACACTAAACAAGTCTACTTTTCCCTCTTCAAAGTAATTTTATGCCTTACAGTCAATTTGAAGCAATGCAGAGTCTTCAAATCTCAATCACTTCAGGTGAACACGCTCTTTTTTTCTGTTGTCAGCTGCTGAGGAAGTCCATCCTACAGATGGGTAAACCGATGTTAGAAGCGCAGGAGAGTCCGCCGTTTGAGAAGCCCAGCATCGAACAGGTCTGTACTTGGCTGAGCTGCAAAGGAAGAGCAACTCTCCTTAGAATCTTTAATCTTTGAATCTTTATCTGAAATTTTATTTATTTATTCTTTCTTCCCACGTTTCACGAATAGGGGGTGAACAATTTTGTCCAGTACAAATTCAGCCACCTTCCATCTAAGGAACGCCAAACCATCATGGAGCTGGCTAAGATGTTTCTCAACCAGATCAACTACTGGCAGTTGGAAACGCCCTCTCAAAGACGCCAAAGGGTGCCCAACGATGACGCGGCTGGATACAAAGTCAACTACACCAGGTAGCAGCGTGAACAGATATCCTGTGCCTGCCTTTGAGGCATCAGTACAATTTTGTGCTTTAAGATATTTCTGGGATATGCTTGTTGCAGATGGCTCTGCTACTGCAATGTGCCTCAGTTCTGTGACAGCCTCCCCCGCTACGAGACCACTCAGATCTTCGGGCGGACGCTTTTGCGTTCTGTCTTCACAGTGATGAGGAAACAGCTGCTGGAGCAGGCCAGACAGGAGAAAGACAAGCTACCGCCTGAGAAACGCACACTCATTCTTACACACTTTCCCAAGTAAGAGATACAGAAGACTCACGTGCAGTTAAACACACAAAGAGATGCACTCTAGGATGCTTCACATCCTCAGTATCAAACCACACTGTAGCCACATATGCAAAGTTGACTGTTTTCTAGTTAAATAGTTGTTGTGATTTCTCTGCTCAGGTTCTTGTCCATGCTGGAGGAGGAGGTTTACAGTCACAGCTCTCCGATCTGGAGCCAAGACTTCTTGGCAGGAGCAGCGGGAGGGCAGATTCCCATCCACACAGGTGACACGCTCTCCCACACACTCTCACAGATACACCTTTCAAGATGATGCTTGTTTTTTAAGAAGAGGCTTAAACTTATGACTGAATAAATTCAATTCCCTCCATGTTTTTTTTTTTTGTAGTTATCAGTGCTCCTTCAGTGGCCAGGCCACTGTACTACAGCACCAGTCCCGTGTCAGTGGACCCATCCACCTGCGGGAGTGTCAGTCCTGCCAGGAAGGCAGTTTCTGTACTGGAGCCAAACCCAGGTATTACAGCCAAACCTGTTATTACTCACGAGGTTTCAGTTAAGCCAATTACATAACAGTACAGCAACAAACAATGTGGACCTGAACAAAGTCAGCCTGGCGTCCCACATTTAGAAGTGGAATGGTTTCTACTTTAAAACAAGATTACTCAAGTTTTCTTTTAAAATAGAATCCAAACTGGCGACTAACACATTTATGTAAACCTGATTAAAGTGCTGCTTCAAAGATCTGTCGTCAGACAGGTGACGTACGCCCCAGAGCGCCTTCTTACAACCTCATCACCCATATGTAGTAAATGAAAAACTGAAGATGGTTGGTAACTTGTTTACCAACTGTACCAATAATACCATATCAGCCCAATAAAGCGCTTTTCTCTTGAACTGCAGTTTTACTTGTAGTTCCTAAGGTATTTTAAAGTAGAATGAGAGGCAGAGCCTTCAGCTTTCAGAGCCCTCGTCTGTGGAACCAGCTCCCAGTTTGAATTCGGGAGACAGACACCCTCTTTACTTTTAAGATTAGGCTTAAAACTTTCCTCTTCGATCAAGCTAATAGTTAGGCCTGGATCAGGTGACCCTGAACCCTCCCTTAGTTATGCTGCATTAAGCCTAGGCAGCTTCCCATTATGCACTTCTCTACTCGCCTCTTTTCACTCTCTGTGTGTTTATACACCACTTTGCATTTAATCATTAGTTATTATTAATCTCTGGCTCTCTTCCATAGTGTGTCTTTTGTCCTTCCCATTGTGAGCAAGTGATTGCTCAGAGGGTTTCATCTGATTTTGGGGGGTTTTCTCTAATATTGTAAAGTCTTTACCTTATAATATAAAACACCTTGAAGTGACTGTTGTTGCGATTTAGCGCTATATAAATCAAACTGAATTGAACTGTTTGGGTTTAGAAATACTGATCAGCTGGTGAATAGATATAAAGGAGATGTTTGAGTATGATGATTATAATGAGTGCTTTCCCCTCTCTCTCTGCACATTTTCCCAGTTGGAGAAAAGCGTAAACCCTCTGAGCCCCTTTCTCATGAGGAAAACAAGAGACCCAGGGTGGTTGGAGACATCCCCATGGACCTCATCAATGAAGTCATGGCGACTATCACTGATCCTGCCGCAATTCCAGAGGTAAGTAATTATTAGTTATTCTTAGCGAGATGCCCAATTAGAGGGAAGTGAATTTACTCTTCATATGAAAAGTGATAGTTTGGGCCAAAATTCAGCAGTAAAGAAGAACTCGTCTCAGTGACTTAAGGGTGGTACAGAAAACAGATTTACAGACATCCAGCAGATTTTTAACTCATGATGGGCGAGGCACAGAGTTGCTTCTTATGCAGACAAGGTGATTTTTTTCGCAGGTTGTTTTAAACATGAAAAGGGGCCAGTTAAGGATGCCTCCCGGGCGCCTCATAGTTGAGGTGCTTTGGGCATGTCCTACCGGCAGGAGGCGCCGGGGTTGGAGTTGGAGGAGGTAGCCAGGGAGAAGGAGATCTTGGTGACTCTGCTTAGACTGCTACCCCTGCGACCCGGACCCTGATAAACAGCAGAAGATGGATGGATTGATAGATAGTAAGGAAAATTGTATGCAGCAACTGAGATCTGAACAGGCATGGGTTAAAAACTGAAATACTGCATACTGTGCACTTAAAAGAAACAAAGGCAGCGTAGGGGATTGAGAGTAACAGCTTGTTTTGAATGCAACTAAAATTAAAAAAATAACTCTGTGCATATCACTCGAGTTTAGGATACACAATCGTTATCCTGAAACCTTTCTGTCAGTCAAAACATCTCAAATCTGTAAATCATGTTAAGGCAAAAAAAAAAAAATGGCCTGTGCTCTCTCATTACGTTGTTTTGGGTTACTCATAGTTTTGTGCCTGCACAATGTGTTCAAGTCCTGGTAGTACTATCCTGTGCACATCACAGCGAAGGTGGGACCGGGATTTATTTTACACCTTCCTTTCTGTGCAGACCAGCCTGTTATCAGCTCACTCTGCACGTGACGAAGCCGCCCGCCTGGAGGAGCGCAGGGGGGTGATTGAATTCCACGTCATTGGGAACTCCCTAAACCAGAAGCCCAATAAGAGGATCTTGATGTGGCTCGTTGGCCTTCAGAATGTGTTCTCCCATCAGCTTCCCCGCATGCCCAAGGAGTACATCACACGGCTGGTGTTTGATCCGTGAGTGTAACTCTACCTCATCGTCGCACGTTAGGTTGGGAAGTGTTGCAGAAGCACGTTCTGACTTTAAAATTCCTCTTTTTTTTTCCTGGCAGGAAGCACAAGACGCTTTCCCTGATCAAGGACGGGAGAGTGATTGGAGGGATCTGCTTCCGGATGTTTCCATCTCAAGGTTTCACGGAGATTGTCTTTTGTGCCGTCACCTCCAACGAACAGGTCAAGGTGAGAACGCTCCCTGCTTTAGTTCTCAGCTTGGTGGGTGTTTAATTATATCTGGGTGGCCGGTTCTAACCTTTACCTGGTTTGACTGTGTGGTTACAGGGTTATGGAACACATTTGATGAACCACCTGAAAGAATATCACATAAAGCATGAAATCCTCAATTTTCTTACTTATGCTGATGAATACGCCATTGGGTACTTCAAGAAACAGGTAACATGGTTTGGCTATTGAAGTATCCTAATTCTCCTGACTCTAGTTTAGTGAAAAGATGTGTGCTTTGGGTTTTTTGTAACAGCTTCAAGATAACAGATGATCTCCTCTTCCCTATCAGGGTTTCTCAAAAGACATCAAGGTTCCCAAGTCCAAGTATGTGGGCTACATCAAGGATTATGAGGGAGCCACACTCATGGGCTGTGAACTTAACCCCAGCATCCCCTACACAGAGTTCTCTGTCATCATCAAGAAGCAGAAAGAGGTGTGTGAGTGAATTTTAAATGAACTCTGTAACATTTAATCTGCATGTGCTTTTCTGTCCCTGCAACTAAGAATCTTTTCTCATCCTTCAGATAATCAAGAAGCTGATTGAGAGGAAACAGGCTCAGATCAGAAAAGTCTATCCAGGGCTGTCCTGTTTTAAGGACGGAGTCCGGCAGATTCCCATAGAGAGCATTCCTGGCATACGTATGTTATTCACTTTCACTTGGCTTTTGAAAATAGCTTGTTATATTAAAAGATTACAAGCAAACAGGAGAATATGTGGTTGGAAGGATGTAGCGTCCAGGTTTGAAAACTGATGCCCGGTACTTTAAACCTGCATTCTTTCATATGACCAGCAGGGGGTGCATGCTGGTCGCAGAAAGAAGAGAGATTTATAGACGTTTATGGAAAAACAATCCTAATTCTCCCGAAATTTGTGAAAGAAACACTTTCCTGATGACATAGGGATCTCAGCCACCAGGTTTAAGCCTTCGAGTGGAACATTATGTTAAGTTTTTAAATTATGATCCCCAATTAAATCAAAATGAACAATAAAGCAGGACATGCTTTAGGGCAGGCCTACCTTGTGATTGAGAAGTGGCTAGTCCACATCCATCTTTTAGGCTACAGTTCCACTAGGAAAACAGCGGTTGGAGACCACAGCACACCCAAAATTATTTGCAATTTGAAGTGGCTGCTTTGAAGACGGGGGACCAGATCTGAGACCACTCCCAGTCAGTTGTCAACTTCAAAGCAACTTTGGTGAATCAAGATGGTGATAAAACAGCAATAAGAAAGAGTCAGTCTGCTGTCAGTTTTGATTGAACAGGATCAAGTTGGCACTTACATGCAGGCTGTTTGCAATAATTTGCCCTATTAGATTTGGAACAGAAATTCAGAAACGCTTCCACGGGACAGCGATTTAACAGTGAAATCACGTTAGGCGCTCAGCAGGATTGCTTTTATACTTGAATTATTGGCAACCAATTGGCATAGAGTCTGCTATTGCAAAGACACGTTTGCGCCCAGGCGCCTCTTGGGTGAGGTGCTCCGGTCATGTCCTACTGGGAGGAGGCCCTGGGGCAGTACCAGGACTCCCCAGTCATTTTTTTTGTGGTTGCATGGAGGTTTCTGACCTATTTTTGCTCTAGTATGATGGAGGTCTTATGCAGACTGTTACTGGTTACAACAAGAAGTAATCGAAATACTCTACAGTTACTTTGTTGCACATTAATTCAAGCACTGCACATAATAATGTAGCTCTTATATTCATAATGATCTTACATGATTTGAGTGTAGTAATACTTATACTAGTTTCTTTATATCAACAGGTGAAACTGGATGGAAGCCTGTGGGCAAAGGGTAAGTTGCTCCACCAACAACTTGGCTACTTTATTCTCCGTGTGGGCAGGAATCATATCTCAGATCACTTTTGTCTGCAACGACACACTCAGACATTTTGTCAGGCCTTCAAAAATGTGCTTGCAAAAATAGCACACATGGACGTGTGGAAAGTTTTGATATCATGCTTTGACACTTTTCACAATTCAGGAAGGAACTGAAGGACCCCGATCAATTGTATAGCACCTTGAAAACCATCCTCCAACATGTGAAGGTGAGGGAGAGACACACACACAGTGTACTCTACATCTGACACGCATACACGGACACACTATTTTCTTAACAGACTGTTTTTTGGTATTGTAGAGTCACCAGAATGCCTGGCCTTTCATGGAGCCTGTGAAGAAAACAGAAGCACCTGGGTACTACCAAGTCATACGCTTCCCCATGGGTATGTGTGTTAACGAGCAGATACTTTGCCGCATCTTCAAAAAGGCAAAACATGAACTGTGTATGTATGTGTGTGTGTGTGTGTTAAATGGTTTATAGATCTGGGCTTAGCCATACTGCCATTCAGCCACTGAGAGGTCTCATAATTCAAATTCACAGATTTCACATTTTTCCCCCTCACAGACCTCAAGACTATGAGCGAGCGTCTAAAGAGCCGGTACTACACGACACGCAAGCTTTTTATGGCTGACATGCAGCGAATCTTCACAAACTGTCGTGAATACAACCCCCCAGAGAGCGAGTACTACAAGTGTGCCAACTTACTGGAGAAATTCTTCTACACTAAGATCAAAGAGGCAGGCCTAATTGAAAAGTAGATGAGAGGAAGAGGTTCCTCTTTACCTTGACAAGGACGAGTGTGTCCTGAGACAACGGACGAATGTTTGAGGTAATGCGACGAGCAAAGGACGGGACTACTGATTCTGGAACAGACGGGTTTCAGAAACATATCCTAATGTAAAAGGTGCAAACAGGTCTTGGATGAACACTCTTGTAATGTTTGATGCATGCTGGAAAAGACCCTAAATAAGTAGCTTAGACTACCCTGGAAGATAGGTAATGAGGGAAGGCCTCATTTAAGAACTGCAAGACTGTTTCTATTTTCAAACAAAAGCAGTGTTTTTTGTGTGTTGCCATGTGTCCCAGAGGCCCATGGACAGAAAGGACAGCAGTAGTATAACATATTAAACAGGGCAGTTATTGTTTGTGTGCTGAAAGCACCATATAATGACAGCTGATCAGAGATTAACCACCCATCTTACTTAATCTTTGTTTTCATACTGCCTTTTCAGTGTCTGCCTCCTCCTCCTCCTCCTCCTCTCAGTTGACTCAGGTAGAGGTGTCACGAGAAATTGCCACGTGTGGCGGATTAGCGTTACATATGAGGAAGGGGACTGAGAGTCCACGTTTTCCTGTCTGTGTAACTATTCTCGTGAGCACGTATGACATGAGGTCAAAGTTTGTCTGTGAAGAGTTCATCCTGCCAAAAGAGGAATACATACTTTAAATTTGTACAGATTTTATTGAATTTGAAGCACTTATACCCCACTGTATAGTTTAAATCTGTATATAAAACATATATTTTCTTTCCCAGAACTGAAAAAGGAAAAAAAAAAAAGGCCGTCTTTTGTTTTCATCATGCCACGTAGGGCAGTTTTGATTATTGAAATGCACTTTTATTTTTCCAAGTATTAGTTAACGCGAATGAGAGCATCTCCTTTCCTTCAGAATTTGTTTTACATATAAATTACACTGTTGACTAAGGACTAATTTAATTATCTAGAGTATATTCTTATTTATGTGCTGTAATTTAGAAGAATTATACTTAAGACAAGGTCTTAATTTATTATTTCTTATTTTTGTCTGGCAGATGGAGATTGATAACTTTATACTTTGGAGATAAATGAAAAGATTGTGCAATACTATGTACTTTTACTGTTTTGTAAAAAAGGTGTTTGTACTTTTCAATCTTTAGAAAAAAAAATACCTTTTGTAATGTCTGGAGAAATTATTTCATGCTCTTTCTACAGTTGGTTTTAATGACATAGTATTAGCCTATTTTATAGACTGAATAAAACAGAAGTGAGGCTAATTTTGTGCCTGCGATTTTTCCCAACACAAAGACTTCCTAGTCTTAATTGGGTTCAGCTGCAAACATGGCTGAGCCTTTCAGGCCCAACAAAGGAAACAGGGCTGTGATGAGAACCATACTGTAAATGGTTTGCATGGCCAACATTCATCTGCAACTACACAAGATTAAAATTAATGTCCAGACGCAATCGATCAGAGCCTACCATTGGTGTGTTCAGATATTAGCCTGTCGCCATGACATGAAATAACATATGAAGCAGCAGAGAATATGAAGGAAAGTTTATTATCACTGAACAGAAGAAAGAACTTGTTAAAGATTTCATAATGAACAGAATTCGGGAAATGGCAAAAAAAAAAAAATGATCACAGTTCAAACAAATATTGACAGTGATTAAAATATATATATCACCTGTCTACCTAAAAACACTTCAAAGTCAGCCAACACTGAAAGCTTAGAGGGTACAGATATCAGCATCTTTCAGCGACACCCAAAAAAAGGCTCATTGTACTTCTCAAACGGCTGCTGTCCGCCCTTTGAATTCCTTGGTTTCTGCACAGACCTCCTACCAGACTTCTGCTTGAAAACCGGAGAGCGGAGGAACTGCACGTCTGTGAACTTGTCTCCTCGCCGAAGTTTCCTGTTGAGGTGTGAAGATAAATGTTGAGCTTTCTTGCAGTAACCAAAAATAAATAAATAAAACACGGTCGACCACATGCAGCAGGAGCAGCAACAGTGTTATAGCTTACGCGTGCAGCGAGGGCTCCTTATAGTCAACCACCATGGTGCAGCGCCGCTTGCGAACGGGAACGGGGGTGGAGCATCGATAGGCTGCGGGGGACAGATTGGTCACATCACACAGACTCAAGCCCCGCCCTGCAGTCCTTACACCAAGCCCACCTGCAGAAACGTGAAGGAAGACGTGAACCGCAAGAAAGAAACAGGAAATGGGAGCTGTGTGAATTCATACGCATACACCAGTGCAGCACAATAAAAAAAAAACATTTTTAAAAAAGGTAACTGTGCCAACCCTTGTGCTCAAAGAGGTTTGTGACAAAAAGGCTTTCATCAGAAAGAGAATATTTCAAATCATGTAACTGCTTACGTTTCTTGCACGATTTGAGCCTCTGTGGAGTTGGGTGGGGTAAATGAGGTGGAGCTTCACAGGAGGAATCTCCAAAATTGGACAGCACATTGTCTATTCTCATCATCTCAGCTTCAACCAGAGGGCTGACAGGAAGCAAACAATCATTCTCCATTCCCTCCCCGCGAGGCTCTGGAACACCAGAACGAAACATACACAACTATGGTTAATATGATGAAATCAGCAAAAAGAGGCACACAAGCAAAAAAAAATAATAATTATTTGACAAGTTTGTAAACAACTGTTTTAGGTCACATTATGAGCTTATATACTAACACTAAGAAAAGTCATTAACAATATAAAGGTCAAAAGACCGAAAGAAAGTTATTGCCTTTTAATAAACTGCTTTACAATGTACACCTGCTCACATTTTCTTGGAGGTCTCTGTTATGTGTATGTTATTATACAATAATAGCATATACAAAGTAGAATAGAACAGAATGCCTTTATGTGTCATCATACAGAATGTTCAATGAGATTGGAAAGTAAATGTGTACCTTGATAATTTTCATGTTCCATCTTTACAGGGTCAGGGCTGTTAGAGAAGCTAGAATCAGGTGACTGATTGAGGCGACTTGCTGTGTCTTCAGGCCCTGTAGTCTTGGGACTTGCCTCTTCATCTCTGAAGACTACAAAATATGAAATAAAACCAGAAAGTGTGTCATTATACACATTTAAAAAAAAAAAAAAAGAGACTAACTACAAATTGAATATGAAACTGAAGTTGAGAATTAAAAAAAAAAAAAAAACCTGAAATGCTCACCAGAGATCTCCCGTTTTGGAGGGACGTTTTCTGCCTGTCTGAATACTTTAGAGGGCCGGCCTCTACGAGTGGTGACGACCTTGGTCTTCTCAGGAGAAGGCAGCCTCCGTCTGGTCTTGTGAGGAACATAAAGGCTGTCTTCCGATTCAGAAGACGGTGATGAGGAGCTGGATTCACTCTGTTTGGAAACCATGGGTGAAGCTTCAGTCTGAGCCTGTCCTGTTTCTTGAGCTTCCTCACTTAAGGCTGGCTGATTGTCCTCTGCCTTGGCCCTGAACGGCGTGACGTGGACGGTCTCTTCACAGTCAAAATCAAACGTGTCATTAAATCCCAGTGAATTGTTGAGCTTATTGCCCTGTGCTGGAGGTGCTGCTTTGGCCCGCGTGGCTGACCGGTCCCTACTCTTTGACCTAGCTCTGGGTTTGGTATTCTCCCATGGTTTCTTTAATGGGGCGCGTTCCGGTTTGCGCCCTCTCTCAGGTTTTCGTAAAGCCTGTTCTGGTTTCGAGGACAGCTGCTGCTGCTGCTGCTGGGCCTGTTTCCTGCTGGGCTGCTGTCTGCTTTTTTTGGGCTGCACTGGTTCAGGAGTAGAGTGCTGTAACTCCTCAGTGAAACCTGGGTCTGCCATCTCTGGTTGCTGTCCTTTTTGCAGTTGATTTTGATTTTCACCGTCACCGCGAATAGGACTTGGGATCCAAGCCCCAAAGCCAGCATTTGGGCCTTCCTCACCCAGAATCCTCTGCTCTCGTAAACGCTCAGACCTCCTCCTATTTTTATCTGTGCGCTGACGCCGCACCCCTACTGTAGATGGCAAGGCAAGGTGTTTCTCACAGTGAAGATCCTCACTCTTCTTGGGGGGCTGAGGGTCTGTGAAGAAAAACACAAAAATAAAAATTTTAATGAATATAACATCTTGATTTTCAGAGTTTCACTGTTTTATGATTAAGCTCAATGCAAATGTCAGGAGAAGAACACATTGTCTGAAGTTGCTCTTATTGACCTGTAGCAGACAGATATTCATACAAGCACAATGCTTTCTATCTAACATTCACACACATTCATACTCAGACGGCTGCATTGGAGAGCAACTCGGGGTTCAGTATCTTGCCCATGCAGACTGGAGCAGCCAGGGATCGAACCACCAACCTTCTGATTAGTAGGTGACTTGCTCCACCCCCTGAGCTACAGCCACCCCTTAATATGTTGGTGTATTAAAAGAAAAACCTCCGATATGTAATATATGATTGATAATAACCTGGAATATTAAAGTATTTTTATGTATACCTGCACAATTTGGTGAAGTTTCACACAAGATGTGCTCATCGAGGTTCTGGCTCATCCGCTTTCTTCTGTAAATTGATAGGAAGCAAATCCCAAAATTACACTCAGTACAAAGGATATGACCAATTTTTTTAAAATGTGACAGTTATCAGTTTAAAAATCTTACCTAATTGAATCCATGTGGGGTTGAGCATCAGCAGCAGGTTTAGTCTATACCAACAAACAAATAATTTAAATGCAGTGTCTTAAAATAATTCATATGGTCTATCGAAAACGTGGGACATCCTAAAATTAAAAAACATTTGACAGCTGACAGTGTGTACCTCTGAAGCACTCGCTGCCAGAGCTTCCTGCTCTTTCAGCTTCCTCTTGAGCAGAAGCAGGTGAAGGAACAGGGCCTGCTGCTCTCTTTTCAGCTGCAGGATCACTGCATTGGCCTGCCTCACTTTCTCCTTTTCAGCTTGCAGGGCCACAGCCAGCGCCTTGTTGTTCAGCTGCACGCCCTTGAGGATGGTGTGAGTGGAGTTAGTCCCTGAGGGAAAAAAATATGAAATTAACATATTAGCATTGCCCGTAAATTATCAGTACATACCATTCCAGAACAGAGAGTGTGAACATACTGCCTCACAGTGTGGCATGCTGGCTGCTTCGCTGCTGACAAAAAGAGCTCTACCAGAAGTCATCAACACAGCCCAAAAGATCATCGGCTGCCCCCTTCCCTCTCTTCCATCGCTCTAAGAAATAACAGTCCTGATGGATTCATATTCTATTTATTTCATGTTTCTTATTATACTTTAATGCCAGAAAGCTTTACTTGTGCAACAGCTGCAAACTGGAAATCAGCTAACTTCAGCTTAAGCTACCTCTTTGATAATGCGTGCAAGAGGTTCTTTGTGGTGTGCTTAAATGTTTAATTTGTAAACAGCCTTATGGTGCTCTTATTTAAGCTTTCTTTAATTGTAAATGCAAGCATGTAGCTTTAACCTTGATGCACCAAGCTGGCGTGGCACTTCCAATCTCATTATAGTTTGATTACAGTGACAATAAAGGAGGTGGATTACGTCACCAATTTTCCCCAGTCTACAGTGCTGTCCTGATCTCCCTTCCCGAGCACCTCAAATCCCATTCACACCTTTTTTCAGGTGACCACAATAAGTCAGTTGATAGCAGAGGTGGCAAAAGTACAGACATTCTGTACTTAAGTAGAAGCACAAATACTTGTGTTAAAAAACACTCAGGTAAAAGTTGAAGTACTGGTTCAACTTCTTTACTCAAGTAAAAGTGAAAAGGTACAGGCTCTGAAATGTACTCAAAGTAAGAAAGTAAAAGTAGGTCTTTGGAGGACATTTCTACCAGCTATTTTTGTGTAAAGCTAACTGAACCTGCTCTAGTCAATATAATAATATAAAATAATATTACATGAGAATACAAATGTTATTCCAATCTAAATTTTAATCCTAATGAATGTACTCAGCTGTTTTGAAAATGTAAGTAGCAGAAAGTACAGATATTTGTGTAAAAATGTAGGAAATAAAAGTAAAAAGTTGTCAGAAAAATAAATACTTAAGTAAAGCACAGATACCTGAAAATTCTACTTAAGTACAGTAACGAAGTACAAATACTTCCCACCTCTGCTTGATAGAATGGGGCCAAGTCCCACCTTGGTTTCACTCGAAACCACTGATTGTAATGACCCACGCATTCTTTCTTGTTGTGAAAAGAGTACGCTGTGATAGTGAACGGAAAACATAAGCTCTCATTACCACTTGTTTTGTTTATCATCCTCGATCGTCCCCTGCTGGGGGCTGAAGCACTGGCCAGTCGTTTATTCCTCTTCTCCTTCATCCTCTCCTTGATGTCCTCCAGACTTTGCTGGAAGGACTTCTTCCGGGCCCGTTCTTTCGCCATGACTCGGGATCTGCGGTTATGCCGAAGTTTAGTATGCAATTCAAGCGCTCAAAGGCGCAGCAGGACGATATATCCGAGCAAAACAAACGAGAAGCTAAAGTGCAAGCTAACCATTAACGTTTGTCAATTCATTGACTGCAGTATGGCATTGTATTCAAAAACAACGTTAAATTAAACCTACCAGAATATATATTTATATCTCCAATACAATCCGTTTATATGATACCACTCTACCAAAACACATTTACCGCTTAAAATAAGGAAGGAAAATTATTCATTTTATCGCTGCCTCCGTGCTCCGAGACTGCTGTTCGAATTGAGAGCCCTGACTACTGATTGGTAGGAATTTGAGACGACGTCACTTCCTCCGTGTGAAACTGTTGCTCGCTAGATGGCGCAAATGCATAACAAAAAACAAAGCGCGTTTTTTCTCCGGGGAGATGTAATTTATTTGGTATTCATTATTCGTCTGCATATTCTGCTCGGTTGAGGCTAAACAGTAGTCTACCACACAGAAGTACAATTATCTAATTATAATCCTTGGCGCTTCAATCAGTCCCTTTTCAAACATCTCCTGCCTGTCCGCTGGAAACAAAGCAGAGAGGAATCCATGCACCACTGGGAAATAAAGCCATAGTAAACTTCTTTATTTAAAAAAAAAAGAAAGAAAAAGAAATTAGATCAAGAGCCATTAAGGATCAGGCTCATTCAGCACCTCCAAAAAGAGTATTTATAGCCTAATTGACTGATGGAGATAAGAGCATTCAGAGCTCAGTGGAGGGCTCAGCTGCATGTGGATGTAGCTGATAGCTGTTCATGTTAAAGCCTTCTGACAGGCACTGTTTGAGTCATATTCTTTGAGGTTTTTCTGAAGCTGTCGTGGCTTGTTCGAATTACGATGGCACAGTAGCTAAGAAAGCCAGTCAGTGATTAGATCAATGCATATTTTAAATTGAGCTAGCACATCTTTTTACAATCTGTTCCAGTGTTCAGGCTCCTGTCTTCTTCTTTGTGACATGGGGCCTATTATAAGCACATACCTTTATGCACACACACACACACACACACACACACACACACACACACACACACACACACACACACACACAACACACACACACACACACACACACACACACACACACACACACACACACACAGCTGTCTTTCTTGCAGACACCCTGCATCCATAAGTACCCATCATTAACCTTCTCAGGTTTTGCTCAATAAATGTTCCATAAATATTGGATTAGTTGGTATTACATAGTCATGAGCTCATTTAAGTCACTCGGGGGGCGTCTTGGCGTGGCACAGGGAAGAAACTTGCACCTTTCTGGCGTGGCACTGCAGCTAATCCATTTGGATCTTCTGTGAGTGAGGAGAATCCAAGACAGTGTATATGCCAGCCAACCATACTGAGGCTACAGGGGGAGGTTTGGTAAAGTTTGGGTGCTGTCAGTGTCACCTACTAAAAATGATTTCAGGAAGGTCTTTCAGCTGGGAAAGAGGCCCCTACTTTTGGGCGAGACCATGGATTATTAACAGGTCTCAATTCAGATGACTTCTCTCACAAATGTTTGGTTCTTTGTGCATTCTCAGTGGGATTATTTCCACATAACCTGCATGAGGATATGTAGCAATTAAGTTTAGTTACAAACAAAATAAATTACTTCTTTTTTTTTTTTTTGCAAAAGTGCAGCTAATGTAATTTTAGTGTTGGGGAGGGACTGAGTAAGCGTAGGTAAGCCTTTCAGACCTGTGGTGACTCATTGGTGTTTGCTTAAAAGGTGTATTATTCTTGCTAAAAGAAAGCAAATGTTACAGCTGTTGTCTCACAGCAGGGGAAATACTGAGTGGCGTGTTTTGTGCATGTGTGTTTTGTGAGTCTGACTGCTGTAAAGAGCAAAAGAAAAAGACAGAGAAAAAGGGAGAGGAACATATAAAGTCAGACAGATAGACAGCCAGAGGGAGTCCACGGGTTTTAGCTCAGCTTGCTTTAATGGACAAATCCATCACACAGTCTTTTCATGCGGCTCCTCACTACCCACATCTCAGCAGCCTGGAGAGAAACTTATTATCACAGGTAGAGGGGAAAAGATAGGAGGAAGTGATTAAAATAGAGTGAGTGCTGTGGCTGCCTGTGAAATTAGGGTACAATAAAGATAATAAAATGCAAGATGAGATGTCAACGCATACAAATACATTGCCTTTTTTAGTATGACAGTAGCTAGTACAAGTCTGTCAACCTTTTGTGCTGTAATACCGTTATTAAGAGATCATAAATTTGTCTATGTCCACTCAGATCTCTAGCTCCTACATCCATGTCCAGACAGCCTGACTGGCCAAGGAAACCATCAGCTGCTTTTCTACCAGATGAAAAGTATTAACTCTAATCTGTGAGATCGCCCTTACTGGGGCCAAAAATACACAGCCCCAGTTTTTAATTTGGAAAATGTGCTTATGGTGCCATAATCACAATTTATGGTAATGAAATCATAACACAGGTTTTGTAATCAAGCCCAGAATTAAACTTTGAGGTGGAAGAGGTTGTTTTATAGACCTCAGACTAACCAGAAACTGGTGGATTTCTTTCTTTCTTTCTTTCTTTCTTTCTTTCTTTCTTTCTTTCTTTCTTTCTTTCTTTCTTTCTTTCTTTCTTT
>JAVDPK010002236.1:0-12621 GCA_034780415.1 Cichlasoma orientale | reverse complement strand
TTTTCAGCATTCTGTTCATCTGGCGAGAATCTTGCTGTCCCAGAATAGGTTTTTCTTTATGTTGTAAAGATTTACACACACACACACACACACACACACACACACACGCAGCTCAAGACTTATATATGAAATATAAGAAGAATAAGAATATTGACTGAATGCTAAATAAAAGTGTCATTAAATAAAATTTGAATAGTATTAAGAATAAATGTTGGTATTAATTAAAAGAAAAGTAATTGGATCTCACTTTGTCTCAGTTCTATAGTGATGTGGAGCCCTTCATTGATCATCAATAGGTGCACATGCAATGAGCCACCTCATTTGCATAATGAAGCAGAAATGCATAAAGAAATATATATATAAATGTTTGGCTAAATAAATATTACATGACATACTGCAGGAATAAATACATAAATGCAGTATATGCCTAAA
Source organism: Cichlasoma orientale (assembly GCA_034780415.1). Classification (NCBI taxonomy): domain Eukaryota; kingdom Metazoa; phylum Chordata; class Actinopteri; order Cichliformes; family Cichlidae; genus Cichlasoma; species Cichlasoma orientale. The sequence goes on along the minus strand of JAVDPK010002236.1, from coordinate 12,189 downwards.
TAAAATAATACATTAATGAATGCAATCTAACATTTAATGGGAGCTTAAATAAATTTAAAAGAGGTGAGTAATAGAAAGGCAGCACTGTGGTGCGGTGGGTAACAGTGTTGTCTCACAGCAAGAACGTCCTTGTCAAATTCTGCTGTGTAACAGTATATTATGGACCTAAAATGCAGCGTGCAGAAGACTGCAGTTGATCTTAAAGCAAGTTTTTAATGCTGAGAAGTTCAGAAGTTCAAGATAAACAAAGAGAGAAACCAGGGAATCCAAATATGCAAAAACTCACAAACTTGGGAGACACAGCTATAAGGAAGACGCAACAATGAACAAGGGGAGACGGAGATAATATATACACACACGCACAAGATAACGAGGGGGAGCGATAACAGGTGGGATGCACAGCTGGAACCAATTAACATAATGAGACGGGGGAAGTTAAACTCAACAGATGACACAGAGAACGACAACTACCGAATCAAAACAGGAAGTAAAACTGAAGAAAGGGATAAGCTTGACACTGGGAAAGACAGAAGGACCGGACAGAAGGAGGAACAGAATGGAAACAAAAAGGGAACTAACTAAAAGATAACCTTAACTAAGAACAAAAAAGAAACGCCTTAAGACCCTGGGACCATGACAGTTCTAGGTTCAAATCTGTCAGCTAACTGGGACCTTTCTGCGTGGAGTTTACGTCTACCAGGTACTCTGGTTTCTTCACACAATCTTAAAGACATGCATGTCAGGCTAAGTGGTGATTCTAAATTGGTTGGAATGGTTACCTGTCTCCCTGTGGCAGCCTGTTCAGGATGTACCCTGCCTTTCAGCCTGTGGACGCTGCAATGGGATCCAGCCCTGAATTGGATAATCGGTTAAGAAAACAGATGGATGGTTAAATAAATAAAGAAGTAATTGGAAAAGTGGCATTTTCAGAGAGTTCAGACTGATTGCCACCAGATTAACGATATAAGGCAACTCCAGCGGCAATGGCAGCAAAGCCGTGGATTTGAGCATACAGTCTTAATTTGGAAACAGTGTGGATATGTTTTGTGCCTAAGCTGTTAAAAGAATACATCTATTTAAAAGAGCTGCAAGTAAAAAGTTGTACTTTGAGAGGAAAGAAAACTAAAGGTTAGAGCGGAAAAAACAAACGCTTTTGTTATAAAACTGTTGGGTTCAAATTTTATTCATGGAGAAATGTTCCCGTATAAAAGTCGTTACAAAAGATTAAAAATCCAGTTAAAAACACTAATCTGATCTGTTGTCAAATTACAAATGAGGTGATTTTTGTTAGCCTGATGTTTGACAGCTCTGTGCAGCCTTTGCCAGTTTTTTTTTGTTTTATTTTCACAATGATAGGGGCTTGCTTTAAATAATGGAGTATTAAATCCCCCGGGGACAGCTCAAAACCCTGCATGGCTGATTACATCCTGCTTTGATTTAAATGCAGTCATCCCTCACAAACATCCTCGGAGTCTACCCCTTCTGCCCGGAAATTAGTGAGCCAGTCAAAATGATTAATAAATGGCTGGTAAATAAATCTAATTTTGCCACTCTATAGGCGACACATCACACTGAGGTTTCCGTATTAGGGGTGCTTTATAAAAATGTGTGTAATGATTTGTAATGGAAAACAAAAAAATAGATATCCGGCCTGAATTCTTGCTCTGTTGTGATAATAAAGTGCAAGGGGAAGACAAGAAAAACAAAAGCATTTAAAAGACTTCTTGTGAAAAAAAGATTTTTTAAATAAATACACCGCTTCACCTCTCTGAAAGTGCTTGACTTTTAAATTGAAGATAAATTACAGATTGAATGCAAATACACACGATAGCGCATCACACCCCCTAGACAGCAGCTACCTTTCAGCTACCTTTATGCAAAGCAGACTTCTAATGTGTTTTTTATTGCTTCCTGACATTCAGTGAAGGACCTTTAGAACTAGCATTGTAAATACTTACTGCTGAAAACCAGGGCAATACTCGGAGCTTGGTGCTTATAAAAGCCAACTGCGCTATCACTGAACATTGTCTAGTAAAGTAATAGACAGAGGACCCCCTCAGGCATGTGACCAGGAATAGCTGCTGTCCTGATTGTCCTCTCAGTTGGTGACCGTCAATGAGCGGCTTCATGTGTTCAATGTTCATCAGTGTTCCTATTTATTTACTTACACGAACATGCAGCAAGCTATGACACAGAAGAAAAGTGAATTGATTAACATGATTACAGGATGAAAACAGAATTGGCTTGGATAATGCAACAGCTAGCAGATCACTCGTGCACGCAAATGGCTTGAACAGCAGCTGGGTTTAAAATTTGTTCAATATCCCCCCTGAAAGAGCGTTGCACTTTGAAATATTAATCTACTTTTGGGGGAAAAAAGTATGATTATGTCATTTTATTTCTAGTTTTGAGTTGACTTCTCTTTTCCTCTTTTTCCTTCTTCCAGTGTTTTTCATTAGAACCGTGCTAATTGGGAAGATACTCTCACACTTTCTGCAATTTTTTTTTGGCAAACATTAGTTTTCAGTTGATGTTTTGAAAGCATTTCAATATATTTAATGCTTTTCTTTGTCATTCTCCGTGTGTCCGTAAAAAATAGGCCGAATGACCAATTCCTTAAAATTCATTTACCATTGATGTTTCAGAGAGCGCATGTAGGAAATTCTCAAGCATAACGAGACTCAGGAGGCAGAAACAAGATTACTAATAATCCCTGTCTGAGAAGCTGAGTTTTGATGTATTACTCCACAACATGACTTTAATGAAAGCAGGTGGTGCAATCAGAACAATGGTTAGTGTAATTGCATTTTACATATTGCATCAATATGTCTGAATTTAAATTATTCTCCAGGATTGTAAAAAAAGTGGACAAAAATCTAATTTTTATATCAAATCTCACAGAATATCATGTCACTTCTCTCTTTTGGCAAACACATAATCTCTATAGTATTTTTTTTATAGTATTTCGTCCATCCATGTTTACTTTAAATAATGGCTAAAGACCTGAAATACAATACTGTGCAAAAGTCTTGAACCGACATGCATGGAAATACAGTATATAAAGCAAAAACAGAGTTTTTACAATTCTAACAAGCCTGAAAGTCAATATTTGGCATGACCTCCTTCATTCCCCAACACAGCCTGAACTTTCTTAGGCAAGCGTTCTCGTAATTTCTTTAAGTAGTCTTAAGATGTTTGAAGGACTTCTCCTCCACTGTGTTTCACAGATGGCTGTAGACGCTCACTGTTGTACCTCTCTGCTGACCTCCTCTTTACATATTGGAGACATATTGGAGTGGCCTGTTGCCACTGATTTTCAGTATAGTTCTCATGTAATGTGGCATACCTCAGACTTTTCTTCCTGTTTCACTTCCTTAAGAAATAGGAACAAATCCAGCAAAGACCTGACACGGGACCTGATAGATGTATCTGGTCCGTCAGCTGATCCATCTACTGCTCACTGAAGCCTCATTAGAAATGGTCTCAGTGGAAGGGTGGCTGTCACAAAGCCATTCTTAAGGACATAACTTTCAGATACTGTTCATCTGCTCTACATAGATTTTTAGTCCTTCCACTTCTTCTTTTGTCCTCCACTTGTGCAGTTTCCTCAGTGTTTGGAAATCACCCTGTTGACACAAAAAGTTTTATGCCTTTCAAATTTTTGTCTTTGGCATTTTTTTGTAGATTACATTAAAGAAATGGAAGCAAAATATGTATGGAAGCAAAATATGTGTTTTTTGTGACAGACTGCTAATAACAAAGTCCCTAAGGATATAATTCAAAATTGGGGTGGCTCAAACATTTGCACAGTACTGCAGCTTAAAAAAATAAAATCATTAGATAAATGAAGGGTGAAAGTTAAAAGGATGAAATGACTACAAATAACGAAGAAATGTTTGAGATGGTTAAATGGTGCAGCTCATGTTTGTCACTCAGCTGATGATACTATGAAGGCAAATACTGACAGCACACTTCACTGAAAAAAACACTGGAACACTTCATGTATCATATTTTGGAAAGATTAGCAATTAAAAACAGTAATTCCTGTTTAAAATATAATTTGTTGGAACATAAGTATTGTTGATAAAGGGTTACCTCACACACTGCTGACTGGAAATGATGGAATCTGCTGCTGTAAAAGAACAACTGGCTATTTATTTTCCATCACATGCCCCTCCATGTGGCAAGTGTGGAATGAGAAAAAAAGGAGAAAAAGAAACTTTAGGGATGCTCAAAGGCATAGTTTTTGTCTGATTTCTCATCTTGTAGCAGGCAGCATAATTAGATGAGGCATGACATTAAGGTGTCCTACCACACTTCCATGTCCTCAATTCTGCCAGTTAAAGAACATATAGTCCTAATTACTACAGATATGTTCGGGGATTTCACAAAGAAGACAGTGCTCCCGAAGGCTTTTGGCAATTTTTGGGTGCTTGACTCCTTCAAATTGAAAAGATACATATACAGCCTCTGGACTGTGGATATCTCCAGACATTTCAATCAGTATGCAGGTGCTTTAGTGTAATTTGGAATCCAGGGGAACTTGATCCAGGTACTTCAGCAGTAAAGACGGGCATACCCTCTAGCTGACATCAATTCTGTAGATTTTTGATTGGCAAGCAACGTTTGACACGTCTCCCTACTTAACAGTTATCCAGTATAAGCTTAAGTGTAGTGGAAGGATCGACAGGAGGCTGAAGTGGATCCTTTGGCGGTATCTTATTTTACTACAGTAAACCAGGCCTATCGATTGGGACATTTAATATTCCAGGTATACCGCTGGGCAGCCCGGTCCCTTAAAGATGTTTTTTATTGTCTTTTCTGCCACTCGTAATAAAATCTGACTGTTGCTGTTTGAAGCAACATAATGCACTTGTGATCAAAGACGACTTCATACTCTGCCACAAGAAAAAAGAGCGACGTTACATAAAGATGATTTTTTTTTTTATTGTGTTTTGCATTATGTGGTTCTTTCCCTTCATCCTTGTTTTTGCTATGGATTGAGGAAAGGACAAAATAAAGGCGACTGCTGCAATTTCATCCCTATTGGCCCCATGGCAAATTGGCCCTTTATCAAACAGGAACCTCATCTATCAAGCCAAAGATGGGTATTGAAATTGTTCTACTGGCTACAAATCAGGCCCATGGATCGCCCTTTATCTCAGACAAGGCCGTCATCACTCTGTAGTGGCTGGAAGGGGAGGAACCAGGCCACTTAAGAATCTATCCTGCCTTTCTTTGCTGATGGATGTGGCCTACTTGACCTCTCTGTGACCAGGAACAGCTGGACGAGGGCCAAACCTGTGATTAACCTGCATCATGATCTGGCTGCATGTTTTTCCTCCTTTCACTCTGAAACTGAGTTTTTTTCCCCTCCTCCTGACATGCTGTTGCTGTCTGTTTTTCCACCTTTCTGCTTCTTTATTACTGTTGGCTTGAGTTTTTCTACCCTTCTAATCTTTTCACTATGTCTTTGTCTCTTTCCCCCATCTCTCCTTTGCACACAGTTTCTTTTCCTTTTTGCCGTTTTTCTAAATCTTCTCTCTCACTGCCAACATTCATTTTCTGCAGCCAATCAATGCAAATAGAAAAAGACCACAATGAAGGACAAGACAAATGGATGCAGTGCTCTTAGCTGTGCCTCCCCAGTTTTAAATATTATTCTGCTTGATATGATTGATGGAAATCTGTACTCAGGTAATACCTCACTCTTGCCATATTCCACACAAGCAGCTATCCATAATGGTTAGATATCTAAACTGCCTGGCTGGCGTAATCCAACTTTGTTTTTCTGTCAATATGAATAACATAGATTTTACTGTATATCTGTACCTTTATATTAAAACTGATGAAATGGTTCCCTCTTCACTGCTGATTCAAATCGGCATCAACATCAATTAACCAATAGGTCAAAAGTTATGAAAACATTTCCAGATGACATCTTTTGATCGCAGAAGTGATCCGTCTGACTTGTGATCTATCATTCTCTGACATCCATGCTTGGCATCCGGTATCTTTGCTCATCTTCGCTAATCAGTTTTGTGACTTATGGGTTTAACTAAAGCCCGTCTACAAACCAGATCCCGTTCTTAATTATGCTTTAACTGCTCTGCTTTCAGTTGATTAGATTCAATCACAGTGCAATTAACCCCCTCTGTTTTTATTCATACTCTGTCAAAGACAGGGATATTATCTTTACGTGCAGATTCATTAACATAAACCTGCTTTGTGTCACCGGGCTGATCGGAGATATTACCGTGGACATAGGACCAGCCTTAAAGTCTAATTTTGACAGCAAAATGTGAATGAATGTTTAATGGTGTGGTGTTGTGAAAAAGTATTTGCCCCTTCTTATTTTATTTATTTATTGCACATTTGTCACACATAAATGTTTCAGATTATCAAACAAATTTTAACGTTACACAAAAATAATGTGAGCAAATACAAAATGCAGATTTTAAATGGTAGTTTCATTTATTAAAGGACAAAAGTTACCCGGCCCAATGTGAAAAAGCAATTGTTAAATCATGAATTAACTGTCATTAACTGCATATTTGGGGGAAGCTGAGTTTAATTTCACTAGCCACACCCAGGCTTGATTATGGCCAGAGCTGCTGAATCAAGAAATCACTTGAATAGAACTTGTCTGACAAAGTGAAGTTGCTAAGACATCAAAAAGCAACACATCATGCCATGATCTAAAGAAACTCAGGAATGATGAGAAACACGGTCACTGACATCTGTCTGGAAAGGGTTACAAAGCCATTTCTAAGGCTTTGGGACTCCAGTGAACCTTGGTGAGAGCCATTATCCACAAATGGAGAAAACAGTGGTGAGCCTTCCCACAAGTGGTCAGCCTACGACAATTACTCCAAGAGCACATCAATGACTTATCCAGAACAACTTCTAAAGAACTGCATTAAAACAATTCTGTAAAGGAGAGTGGGTCAAAAGTCCTCCACAGTGATGTGAAAGACTGATTGCCAGTTATGGCAAAAGTAGTCAATATGTTCTGATTTTATTATCGAACTCCAAATATCTGGAATGGGGTTGTAAAGACAGCAGTTCACAATGATTTATGGGGAAAGCTTGGGTCCTGGCATTCATGCAGATGTTACTTTGACGAGCAACACACACTGTTCACACTGTGTCCAATAAAGCACAATAGTACTCCACTGTAGCAGCAGCCTCTTTAAACATTCCAATGCACCCTGCCACACTATTTTGTTATAGGCAAAATAGCCCGGGTGACCCAATCCCTTGCCACTCTTTATTGCTCCTCCTCAGGGTTTTCCCAGATCAGAGCAGATATATATAATCCCTCCAGTGTAGCCTGATCATGGGAGTGCGCCGGGTGTGTTGCATTCTTGCTCCGATCCTTAAGACAATGCTTGGAAAGCCAACTCAGTAAGTTCCCTTCAACGCAGCACCTACTCCGAGCGCCATTCTAATATCTTAGCTCCTCACTTATTCTATCTATGGCAGTGGAAGGAGATAATTTTAGTCCTTTTATAAGCAATTTCATTCAGTCAGACTGAATGGAAAATTAAGAGCATTAATTTGTGACTCAGCTCCATGACATACTGTACCTGTGCCACTGCAGAGAAGTGGGATAGTGGGACTAAATTAATCTGGGTTATGGCCAAAAGGTACAAAAAAAAAAAAAAAAAAAGGAAAAAAAAATTCCAGCTTTGATCAAGAGGAGATGGCAAAGAGAGTGGTAACTGAGGAGCAGAAAGACTAAAAATAATTTATTCACAACAAAAATAGAAAAAAACATTAACATTAAAAAAGATAAAACAGTCAAATTTACTAAACCCCAGAGGAGTGTCACTGGCAAAAGATAAATTCATAAACACTTCCTTTTGCCATTTTGTCTGCATGACAGATAGTTCTCTCTCCTCTCATGCATGCTATGGGGATTTCTTCTCCATGTCCGTTGTCAGATTTAACATTTGTGGATTTTTTAGTTAACTGGCTGAGACGATGTCTCAGGGATCTGAAGCAAAATTTGCAAAAAATTATAAAATATTATAATTGCTTCAAAAAGCAAAACAGCAAATTAAAAGCATGCAAATATAAAATTACAGCACAACAGAAACACATCGATCCAAAATAAAATATTACAAATCACAATAAAAAATATAACCACCAGATACGGTGACAGCTACAGAGTGTGCATCACTTGAAACACAGCTCCCGGCCACCTCAGTTTCCCACTCTCCTCTGTTACGGAGCAGTTATGTCTCTATTACCAAGAGCATAAACTCCTGGTAAGATGGGCCTGATCCCAGGTTAAGGAGTTGGGCTGCCCCTCAGAGGCAGGGGCCAAAAAAAATGATAGTCAAAACTTCAAAAAAGCAATCCAAATTATGATAAAGTAGAATAATGACACTGCCTCTTTGGCTCATTGTCGCTAACACTGCTGCTGCCCCAAGAAGTTCAAAATAAATGCAAAGTATTTTAGCCAGCACTACTTTTATGTGTGTCTGGCATGTATGCAGTAGACTGCGTAATCCCACAACTTGCCCTTGTTGCAGGGCAACAAAATTGAGCACTATGAAATGCTAATCAAATTTAGGGAAAACCAATTCTGAATTCTGAGAGCCTTATCCCATCTCATCCCCTTGACTCAGTATGTGTGAGGTGTTATCAGTCCCTTGGGGGAAGCAGGAGAACCTTGGCCTGCACAATGTTACAGAAGGGGGGGGAAAAAAACCTGAAGTCTTCTGGGAGAAGAACACCCACACACATAATGGGCACCTGCAGAAAGTAAAACAGGTCAGGACTCCAGTGGTCTGATAAGGCAGAGGACTCATGAATTAAAGAGTGGTGGTGGGGGTGTGGGGGGAGGGGGGGGGGTATGACATTTTTCTTTTCCATTCTGTCTATCAGGACTACACTCGCTTGCCAGTGAAATTACCTGGAGAGAAGCTGGTCCGATAATGGACTGGCAGAGGAGAGATTCACTCTAGTAATTTCTCTCTCCTAGTAAGGACAGATTGGCATTGAAAATTCAAAACACTTTTACTGCCGTTTGGGAAATCCGAGAGGCAGAGTCGTCACATTATCATAATAGATCATTTGTATCTGCTTAAATACCTATTTTTCTATCGTGTAATAGGAGCCGTTCTTCCACAAATCATTCCCTATTGGGTGAATATTGGATTTACAAGGCTCATTGTGCATAATTACAAGAGCCAGTGTTCATCATTTCCAAAAGTTCAAAATTTTTCACGTTATATACTACGGTTTCACACATTTCAGCATCTTATATTCTGACCATTGCTTTCTGACTCCACGGTGGTTCCAATCAGCTTACTCATGCAGATAAAAGTTTGGGCATTGTTGTTTCGGGGCTAAATTGGAGCCTTTGTTTCCTTTGCACTCCTTTTTGCAGTGGAGCAGATGATTAATACAGAAGTGGTAATGGAAGAGAAGGGCAGAGATGCAATGGCTCTTCTCTCTCTAATGATTGGTTTAAGTGACTGCTGTAATGGGCTGGGATGCCAGGGCCAGTGATTTACAGAATGCCGTACCACTGAGGCAGCATGGAGGCGCTAACCAGAGATTTCAGCCTTTCTTTTGCAATACTATCTGAAAAACGATCACGTGTGATAAATATGTTCATACATAATGCACTCTTTCATTCCTGCAAAGCCAAGTGTGGTTCTACACACTGCGAATGCTGAATAAAGAGGAGAGGAGTGGCTGTGTGCCAAGCTAACCTTTGACTGACTGTGTGGGTGATGCCACAGAGGTGTGTACTGGCAAAATGATGAATGGGGTTCACAGATAGAAAAGCAGTTTCTTACCATAAGCCTCAAAGTTGAAACTTCATGAAGATGCTCCCAGTAGCAGCACGCTGAACAGGAAGTCTGGACTCCAGATTTATCAGATGCCTTTGGACCAATATTCATGAAACAGTTATTTCTCACTTTGAAAAAAAAGAAAAAAAAAAGGTTATTTTGTCCTCTATGGGGTCTTTTAGTGGGCAAACAAAGTGAAGGGGAGCCTGAGGGGAGGAAAGGTGGGTAAATAGCTTCTCTAATGGAGTCCTAATCCGCAGAGGCAATCTGCAGAGAGCTGCCCCCGGCTGTGCCAGTTGGGATGATGAGAGGTGAGGTGACAGCATGGCAGTTATTATTAGTGGTATCATTGATCAGACGGCTGCACCGACAGAGTTGGAGAAAGATGATGGATTCGGTGGCTCCAGCCCAGCTAAGACACGAAGGCTGTCAGGAGCCGGTCAGGGAGGGGCTCAATGTGCCCATGCGGAATAAAGTGAATGTGGGGTGTTTATGGTGTTGTTCTGTACATTCATGTAAATCAGGTGGGGTCTTGGCCATAGTTCAGATGGGGGGCTGGCCCTTTTTGACAGAAGTCATCCATCTCAGGCAAGGACACGTTCCAGATGAAAGAGTTTGTGGTGTTAAGTTGGAACTCTTACTATGGCGATTGCGAAAAAAGGCTGATCACTATCTTTCCATTTCTCTGCGTGAAGGCTTGTGCACTTTAATCCAAATGACTTTTTTTCCTGACCTATCTTTGCGCTCGATGATGAACAACTGTTGTCGTTGTCTATCACTGAATGTTTACAAGGACTTCCAAAATGGTAGGAAGTGTACAAACAGAAAAACAAGGTTAAGAATCTAAAGTTAGGTTGTGTGGACCTTCTTGTGTCACTACACGAAAAATGTATTCTAAATTTGATCGCAATCCACCAGAGTTACTCAGGTATTTTCAAAATGTCCTAACCACAGGAGGATCAACTAACATTTCCATTCATGCTGTTAGCGCTGCTAAAAGCAAAAACTAGTATCTCTTACAAAGATTATTAGAGCTAGGGATATAGTTGGGCATATTCGTTATTGTCGTATGTTTACCAATTTCTGCCTGGCACCAATTCGTCGCGCCAGAAAAGCAGCTATTGAGCTTCAGACATTGTTCTTTCTGCTATCTTGCGGCATAATTCATGATATCTTATTAGAGGTTCTTTAAAGGGCTTTTTTGAAAGTCTTTTGATGCCTGAAGGTATGACAGCAGGTGATTCTCTTTGAAAGACTCAACGCAATCCTCCCCAACAGAGACCAAAAACACTGGGAATAGAAGTAAAACAAAAACAATGACAAAACCTAATGAGACTGATTGTTCAGCATCTGTATTCATACGCCTGAATCCGATCGTCATATCGAGTATTTTCATTTACTGAGTGGTAATACAGCCTTTGAGATGTTGCAGGGTCAAAGTGAATACACAGTTTCATTTATATTTCTCTTCTTTGCTCCACTGTAGTGTTACGTCTTTTTTTTTTTATGTCTAGAATTCAGTCTTCCACTCCATCTGGGGCACTTACAAATAATATAGCTGCAATGGTGAACTGACAAGCGCAATTCAGAGCCATAGATTCAGACTATTGCCTCAACTCAAGTGTAAAACCTATTGCTTCTTTCACGGAGCTTTGGCATTTGTTTGATTTTCATTTGAAACCGCTAGTCTGCAAGGAAAAATGTAAGTGCACGGCCACTTGCATGATTACAACTGACAATGTAGGAAAGTGGTAAGTGACAAACTCATCGCACTCCACACTCGCTTTGCCTCAGATCTGGCTGTTTATTAGACATAAGCGTGTATGACAAAATAGTATACAAGGGAAAAAAAAAACTTTTTCAATAAGTTTACTTTTTTGAATGATTTTTGATTGCTGGGTCTGGTAAACCGAATAAAAGCTGACGCACACTGTATCTGGAAACTACTTTTTCCCCCCTTTTCTGTAAAATTGTACAACTATTCAGACATGCAAAGCAACAAGAAATAAATTATCTGCTTTAGATGTTTCACTGTTTTATATCATTCTGATATAAAATATGAAGGAGAAAACAGATGATTTGTCCAACCCTAGAGCTCTTTAAAGGGAAAAATAAATGAAAGTAGATGTTCAATCAATCAATGTATGTGTTGTGCCAACTAGGGCAGTTGGCTATGCAACCCCCGAACCCACCCGCCGCCACCACCAAAAAACCAAAAAACACACACCAAAAAAGAAATAAAACAAAGCAACCCCCCCAAAAAAACAGGGCAGCGTGATGATAATGGATCAGTGAGCAACATTACACACACACACACACACACACACACACACACACACACACACACACACACACACACACTCACACACACACACACACA